>CM060106.1:35592890-36132890 GCA_030522415.1 Channallabes apus | reverse complement strand
TGTTCTGTAAAGTTTATTTATCTTTGTCTTCACTAAATTCTCCTGTTGTCTTTAAGCAGAGCTCCGCTGTGGAGGATTGGGGGTCAGACGGCTGATGGCTGGACTTTTGGAGCTACAGGACTGGAGGAGCCTGAACAAGCTGTTGAGGGAGCTGTAGGAGGGATGACGTCACAGTCCGACAGCTTTAGAATGATATTTGGTCAGGTCTACTGTATATTCTGAACATAGAACTGCAAAATGTCTGATACAGTACTTTGGGGGAAACAAAGACTTAAACTGTTCCATGTTTAATAGTTTTGATATTTGAAAAATTTATATTTTAATATAAAAGACCTATAGATAGAGACTTATAAGCAGCTAGTGTATCCGGGTAGTTTAATGAACTTTAAGCAAAAAGACAACATGTATTAACCTGTTTTATATAAATTACAGTTTTAACTTTGACAAGTCATGTTTGCGTGTTTTAATTTTAGGGGATTGTTTGGGTATTTAAAAACCGTTTAGTTGAACCAACAACTTCAATGGGCAAAAAATGGGACACAATAAATAGTCAAAGAGTTGGGCTGAAAATCATAATAATTATTGGTCATAGAAAGAAATGAAAACAGTTAACTTGATCATATGTATATGTATTTGTGTTTGTGATTATGTGACCCATAATAATTTTTTCTCAGTATAAATAAATGTTTTGGGTTTTAAGAACTCCAAAAGAGCAACGACAAACTTAGGAGTGGAAGGTGAGAAACCTCAATGGAGAATACTGAGTATGACATGGTGTTAATTGCTCTGTGTGTGTGTTTTTGGTGGGGGGATGGGTGTGCGTGTTAAAGCCAACGGAGAAATGCGGGAGAGCGCGCGCGCGCACACACATATACACACACACACCTCTCCATTCATCCATCATTGATTAAACCTATGAACACGGCTGTTCAGCAGTTCTAAACACAAGCGCAGGGTCTGTTTTTGTCCTTAACTAAAATACTTCAATACGTTAATAATGAATTTATTTTGCTGAATAAGGTAATAAGCGATATTTAAACCAAACCAGTAAGTTAAGTAAGTGTTCCATACATTAAAGTACTGTGTATAACCAAGTGCCCTAGCAAACACAGTTACAGTTTACAGTACAAACAAACAAAGAGTGTGCGCTGGGGGGATTGGAAGGTGACTGAGAATACTCATTTACAAGACAAAAGACGGTCAGAGGCAGGGCCGTTCTAGACCAGGGGGGGAAGGGCGCAGTCAGAAATTTGAAGGGGGCATCATGGTCGAGCACTGTTTTCCCTGGGCCTATAGTAACAGTATTGTCCTTGCTGAATTGTGTTGAGGCACGCAAACCTCCTGACCACAATAAGGTGGCAATCCCTCAGGGGGGAAACTAAAAAATTTAAATTAAAAAAATAAAATATCCTTAATCCAGATTTTATCAATCAATGACATAACATTTATTTAAGCTGGATGGTCAAATTCTCAAAAACGTTTAACCTAAAGTAAGACTTAACACACTATAACTAAAATATTTACAAAACTGAAAGATTGTATTATGAATAATAAAAAATACAAACTAAATTAAAACAGATCGGCTATTGAACAGATCATAATATGTTTTATGTTTTCTGATTATAAATGATAGATGGGTTGATTTTAGAAAGGCTAAATTAAATAGCTAGTTTTGGTCATGTCAGTCCAGTAACTATACTATGTAAAAGTAATTATAATATGAATTAATTAAGGGCAGGACCTAATCTTTTATACTGTGTGTGTGTGTGTGTGTGTGTGTGTGTATACAGTATATATATATATACATATTATGATCTGTTAAATAGCCCATCTGTTTTAATTTAGTTTGTGTGAGTATATATATATATATATATATATATATATATATATATATATGTATTATTAACATATATATCTTAATAATTTACACCATGATAACATTAAATTCCATTCAATTCAGTTTTATTTGTATAGTGCTTTTAACAATTGACATTGTCTCAAAACAGCTTTACACAATCAAAAGAATTATTTAAGTTTGTATGGAATGTGAATGTGTATGAATCAGAATGTTCAGATAGTCCCTGGTGAGCAAGCCCGAGGGCGACAGTGGCAAGGAAAAACTCCCTGAGATGGTAATAGGAAGAAACCTTGAGAGGAACCAGACTCGACAGGGAACCCATCCTCATCTGGGTGAAACAGATAGCAGGAAATGATCTGCATTTATACAGTGTTAGGTTCAGCTATAATAGTTGATGTTAATTGATGTTATAATAGTTGATGTAAAATGGAGTCCAGTAGTTATTCGAGACTCAGATAGACTTGTAGAAAGTTCCAGTCCTGGACTATCGAATTGTCAAGTCCTCAGAGAAACAGCTGACAACACCAGTTGAGGCCAGAACCATCTTCTAAGTAGATAGAATCATCCCCAGACACCAGCCGCATCCTAAAGAGACACACGGGGCATCCATGCGACGAGACCTCCAACCAGAAACCGGGCACCAGGATGGATCAGACAGGTCCGGAGGGCAGAGGGAGACTGGATCACTGGCAGCTCAGGAACCACATGTGTAGCTCGACAGAGAGAGAGAGAGAAAGAGGGAAAGGGGGAGACAGGGGGAGAGAGGAAAGAGAAAGAGGGGGAGGAAGAGAAGAGGAGGAGAGATTGCAATTAGGTATGGTCACAGTCACAATGTCTAATGTGAATGTATATTTACTGTAGAGTGCAAGCAGGGACTCCGGCAGGACTAACTATGACAGCATAACTAAAAGGGAGAGCTAGAAGGAAACACAAACATGAGGGCTCCCTGAGATGTAAAGCAAACAATCACCTCACCGTCAACAAACCTGAGTGATCAAATGAGACTGAGGAAGACAGCATCTAAACATACCAGTTCACCATAATACTCTACGTCCATGAGTCCCCCAGATCTGCTCCTTTACCTTATGGCAAATCTATTTATAAAAATGATTGGCTAAATAAATAGGTTTTGAGCCTAGACTTAAACACTGAGACTGTGTCTGAGTCCCGAACACTATTTGGAAGACTATTCCATAATTTTGGGGCTTTGTAAGAAAAAGCTCTGCCCACAGCTGTAGTTTTCATAATACGCGGTACTGATAAGCAGCCTGCATTCTTTGACCGAAGTAGGCGTGGCGGATCGTAAGACACTAGCAGTTCGCTCAGATACTGCGGGGCGAGACCATTTAATGCCTTATATGTCAAGAGTAGTATTTTAAATTCAATGCGGAATTTCACAGGGAGCCAATGCAGTGAAGATAGGATAGGGGTGATGTGCTCATATCTTCTGGTTCTAGTGAGGACTCTCGCTGCTGCATTCTGGACTAGCTGAAGCTTGTTTATGCACCTAACTGAACAAACAGACAGTAAGGCATTACAATAGTCCAACCTAGAAGTGATAAAAGCATGAACTAGTTTTTCTGCATCATTTAGCGACAATATATTTCTTATTTTGGCAATATTTCTGAGGTGAAAGAATGCTATCCTGGTGATATTATCTACATGAGCTTCAAATGAAAGGCTGGAATCTATAATCACGCCGAGGTCTTTTACTGTTCCACTTGACGGAACAGAAAGGCCATCTAAAGTTACGGTGTGATCTAAGATTTTACATCTAGCTGTATGCGGTCCTATGACTAGAACTTCTGTCTTATCCGGATTAAGCAGAAGGAAGTTAATTAGCATCCAATTTCTTATGTCCTGCACACATTGCTCAACTTTAGTAAGATGGTTTTTCTCATCAGGTTTTGTTGAGACGTATAGCTGTGTGTCGTCAGCATAACAATGAAAACTAATACCATGCTTACGGATTATGTTGCCCAGAGGAAGCATGTAAAGGGAAAAAAGCAGTGGGCCTAAAACTGAACCCTGCGGAACGCCAAACTCCACTAGAGAACATGCAGAATAATCACCATTTAAGTCTATATACTGATAACGATCGGTCAAATAGGATCTGAGCCAGGAGATGGCTGTACCCTTAATTCCTACTACATTTTCTAATCTGTGAAGAAGAATAGCATGATCAATAGTGTCAAAAGCTGCACTGAGGTCGAGTAATACAAGCATAGTTACACAACCCTGATCAGAGGCCAATAGGAGGTCATTTACTACTTTAACGAGTGCTGTTTCTGTGCTGTGATGAGGCCTAAATCCTGACTGATACAGTTCATGTATGCCATTTCTATGTAGATATGAGCATAGCTGCTCCGCTACTATCTTTTCCAGAATCTTAGAGATAAAGGGGAGGTTTGATATTGTCCTGTAATTGGACAGCTGACAGGGGTCGAGGTCAGGTTTCTTAATTATTGGTTTGATAACTGCTACTTTAAAAGATTTTGGAACATAACCAATGCTGAGTGAGGAATTAATTATTCTCAACAGCGGTTCTGTTATTACTGGTACTATCTGTTTAAGAAAATGTGTCGGTATAGGGTCTAATATACAGGTTGATGAATTTGCAGAAGAGATGAGTGAAATTAGTTCATTCTCTTCAAGAGGAGTAAAGTATTCTAGGTTTGAATCTGACATGGCTAGGTTAACATCTGTATCAATTACATTGTTTGGTTTCAAAGCCTCAATTTTATGCCTGATATTTACAATTTTATTATTAAAACAGTTCATGAAGTCCTCACTATTGCATGATGTTGTTGTGGAGATTTCTGTAGTGGTCTTATTTCTGGTAAATTTGGCAACGGTATTAAATAAAAATCTAGGATTATTTTTATTTTCTTCTATAAGAGTGGAGAGATACGTTGATCTAGCTACACTAAGAGCTTTCCTATAGTTCAGGATGCTCTCTTTCCATGCTATTTGAAATACCAACAATTTAGTTTGACGCCATTTACGCTCTAATTTCCGAGCAGTCTGTTTTAATGTGCGCGTGTGATCATTATACCAGGGAGCGAGTTTCTTATCTCTAATAATTTTTCTTTTAGCTGGAGCTACATTATCTAAGGTACAACGAAGTGTCGACTCTAAATATTCAGTCGCCTGATCGAGTTCTGTGGGGTCAGACGGTGGCCTAATCGAAGTTGGTAACTCTGGGAGATTACTGATAAAACTCTGTGTGGTAGTTGATGTGAATGTACGTTTAATACGGTAGCGCGGTGCTGTGCGTACATTATCACTGTGACACACTTGAATGGAGACAAGATAGTGATCTGAGATAATTTCAGACAGTGGAATTGTGAATGCATTTCTTATAATTAATCCGAAGAATATTACTAAATCTAAAGTGTGACCTGCTTTATGAGTGGGTCCTACTACACATTGATTTACGCCTACGGAGTCCAGTATGGACATAAATGCTGTTCTCAGAGGGTCTTCTGGATTCTCAAAATGAATGTTAAAATCTCCAGCAATTAACACTTTGTCTACAGAAACGACCAGGTCTGAGATGAAATCTGCAAATTCACTAAGAAATTCAGAATACGGCCCTGGAGGTCTGTAAATTATAATTAGTGGAATCAACTGAGCTGATTTAATATACTTAAATAGACTTATGTTACTATAGAGAATTTCAAATGAGTTAAATTTGTGTCCATGTTTTTGTACGATAGACAGATTATCATTATGAATAACTGCGACGCCGCCTCCTCTACCAGTTAACCGAGGCTGGTGTATGTAGCTGTATCCAGGAGGACTAGCTTCATTTAGAGCTACATACTCATCCTGTTTAACCCATGTTTCAGTTAAACAGAGTATATCAAACGCCTGATCTGTGATAATTTCATTAACAATAACTGCTTTTGATGCGAGAGATCTAATATTTAACAATCCTAGCTTCAGATCAGAGGTGTCGGCTGCGCATTCAGTATGATCCGAGTTTGTGGTCTTCATGTTAATTAAATTATTGAAACAGACTTTCTGAGTCTTTCTACATTTTTGCTTAGATCGGGGGACAGACACAGTCTCAATAAGGTGAACCCTGAGTGACGACTCTATGCAGATAGCAGACGGGTGGTTTAGCCTGTCTGTCTGCTCCCTGGCCTGGGCTCTGGATTGTCCCCGATTAACTAGACCTCTACTGAGACTATGAGCTATACTACAGGAAATGAGAGCAGCACCTTCCTGAGTGGGATGGACACCGTCCCGCCCTAACAGGCCAGCTTTGCCCTCAAAGGTCTTCCAATTATCTATGAAGCCCACATTATTTTTGGAGCACCACCTGGACATCCAGCGGTTCAGCGACCATAACCTGCTGTAAGCTACAGTGGTGTGAAAAACTATTTGCCCCCCTCCTGATCTCTTATTCTTTTGCATGTTTGTCGCACAAAATGTTTCTGATCATCAAACACATTTAACTATTAGTCAAAGATAACACAAGTAAACACAAAATGCAGTTTTTAAATGAGGGGTTTTATTATTTAGGGAGAAAAAAAATCCAAACCTACATGGCCCTGTGTGAAAAAGTAATTGCCCCCTGAACCTAATAACTGGTTGGGCCACCCTTAGCAGCAATAACTGCAATCAAGCGTTTGCGATAACTTGCAACGAGTCTTTTACAGCGCTCTGGAGGAATTTTGGCCCACTCATCTTTGCAGAATTGTTGTAATTCAGCTTTATTTGAGGGTTTTCTAGCATGAACCGCCTTTTTAAGGTCATGCCACAACATCTCAATAGGATTCAGGTCAGGACTTTGACTTGGCCACTCCAAAGTCTTCATTTTGTTTTTCTTCAGCCATTCAGAGGTGGATTTGCTGGTGTGTTTTGGGTCATTGTCCTGCTGCAGCACCCAAGATCGCTTCAGCTTGAGTTGACGAACAGATGGCCGGACATTCTCCTTCAGGATTTTTTGGTAGACAGTAGAATTCATGGTTCCATCTATCACAGCAAGCCTTCCAGGTCCTGAAGCAGCAAAACAACCCCAGACCATCACACTACCACCACCATATTTTACTGTTGGTATGATGTTCTTTTTCTGAAATGCCGTGTTACTTTTACGCCAGATGTAACGGGACACGCACCTTCCAAAAAGTTCAACTTTTGTCTCGTCGGTCCACAAGGTATTTTCCCAAAAGTCTTGGCAATCATTGAGATGTTTTTTTAGCAAAATTGAGACGAGCCTTAATGTTCTTTTTGCTTAAAAGTGGTTTGCGCCTTGGAAATCTGCCATGCAGGCCGTTTTTGCCCAGTCTCTTTCTTATGGTGGAGTCGTGAACACTGACCTTAATTGAGGCAAGTGAGGCCTGCAGTTCTTTAGATGTTGTCCTGGGGTCTTTTGTGGCCTCTCGGATGAGTCGTCTCTGCGCTCTTGGGGTAATTTCGGTCGGCCGGCCACTCCTGGGAAGGTTCACCACTGTTCCATGTTTTTGCCATTTGTGGATAACGGCTCTCACTGTGGTTCGCTGGAGACCCAAAGCTTTAGAAATGGCTTTATAACCTTTACCAGACTGATAGATCTCAATTACTTTTGTTCTCATTTGTTCCTGAATTTCTTTGGATCTTGGCATGATGTCTAGCTTTTGAGGTGCTTTTGGTCTACTTCTCTGTGTCAGGTAGCTCCTATTTAAGTGATTTCTTGATTGAAACAGGTGTGGCAGTAATCAGGCCTGTGGGTGACTACAGAAATTGAACTCAGGTGTGATAAACCACAGTTAAGTTATTTTTTAACAAGGGGGGCAATCACTTTTTCACACAGGGCCATGTAGATTTGGAGGTTTTTTTCTCCCTTAATAACGTAAACCTTCATTTAAAAACTGCATTTTGTGTTCAATTATGTTATCTTTGACTAATAGTTAACGGTTTTTGATGAGCAGAAACATTTAAGTGTGACAAACATGCAAAAGAATAAGAAATCAGGAAGGGGGCAAATAGTTTTTCACACCACTGTATGTCACCACGTCTCATTGGGATGGGACCAGAGCATATTACTTCATCGGACATCGCCTTCGCTAATTTAAACACCTCTGTAAAGTTACTCTTACTAACCTCTGACTGACGAAGGCGTATATCGTTAGCTCCAGCATGTACCACTATCTTAGAGAACCTGTGCTGTCCTAGAGCCCTAAGATTACCTGCTATGTCCGGTGCTCTGGCTCCCGGGATACACCTAACCACTGCCGCTGGCGCCCCTAAAGGTCTAGCTAATGTCACATGCCTCAGTATAGAGTCTCCTATAACCAGAGCTCTTTCAGGTTTCTCAGCGGGTGCATCTCTGAGGAGAGCAAACCTGTTGGACACATGAGGCGCAGACGAGGTGTGCTCCGGTGGGCTAGCCTTAGTGTTAGCTTTGGCTGAACGAGTATGCCGCCGAGTCGTCACCCACTCGCCCCGCTGTGAGGGCTCTAATGCCGGAGTCGGGGGCTGATTATCTCCGCCTGTGGCACCCAGACTGTCCGCTACAGGAATAACGCTGCTCTCACACTGTCTAACTCTCTCTAAAGTCTGGATGCGCTCCTCTAACGCTGATATCTTCTCCGTCAGAGTGCTCACTAACACACACCTATCACAAATAAAATTATCGCTAATGACGGAGGAAGAATGTCTAAACATCCTGCACTCCACACACTGAACAAGCTGAATGGTAGACATGAAAACGTACCTCTGTGTCGGAGTTTTAGTTGTTTGGAGATTAATTCCATTCGTTGTTCTTAGACGAGGAAACTCGCGCGTTCTCCAAAAATTGCAGAAAAAAGGCGAAGCCGAATTGTATGGAGATGTAAAAGGTAGTTGCTATTAATATTGTTATTGTATAAAGCGATGTAATTTAAACGCTGATACGAAAACAGGATTAGTATTTTACATTAGTAAAAAACATTAGTATTTATGTTTTTTGTACATATTTTTAAATGTTCAAATGAACGTTTCAGAGTATATAATTTGTCGCGTCATCTGTGATTGAGACCCATGAGTTAAATTGAAATAATTTTTATAGGTAGTAAGCCAGGTTTTAGTAACCTTGGACAAATCACCATGTAAGCCCTCTCTCGCGCACGCGCTCTCACGCTATCTCTCGCACTCACACACACACACACACACACACACACACACACACACACACACAAACACAAATAACACATGAAATCGCGTAAAAAAACAAATGAAATAGGGTAAAAATATAAGCAGTAAAAATACAGTAGTATCCTGTAGGTGATTCCTGTCCTGTGATAACAGGCACTAACCCTCTAGAACTTTTTAGTTCTGTTAGTTTTGTTTTCAAGTGTGAATGTTTATGGGGATTAAATCTGTCTCTGCTGCCGCATCTATTCACAGTTGTGATAAGTGATTTATGCCCCATCAGATCTTTGATATGGGACGTTATGCTGGTTAAATGACTAAAGAAATACTGATCCGTATGGACAGATATTTGTTCCAGATATTATGCGCCATTAATCAATTTGTTATGCCAATTTGACTATCAGCGAAAACATAAAAAATATAACGGAAACAAACCCAAGCAGAAGTTAAATTTTAAGCTTTACTTTCAAATGCAAATTTTATTTGTCACATACACAGCACGATATGCAGTAAAATGCTTTGGGTGCTTTAGGTGAGGCTCGAACTCGGCATTCCTTCAGCTGGACTGCTTTATAAGTACCACGCGCTAACCGATTGCGCCACGGGAGCCACACAGAAGTTGCTCTTGTCAGAGTATCCTCTCTCTAGTGCACACACACACACACACACACACACACACGAAATTGCGTAAAACCAAACGAAATATTGCCCTGCGATGGATTGGCACCCTGTCCAGGGTGTACCCCGCCTAGTGCCCGAAGTCTCCTGGGATAGGCTCCAGGTCCCCCGCGACCCTGAACACAGGATTAAGCAGTATAGAAAATGAATGAGAAACGAAATATAAGCAGTAAAAAAATCAGTAAAAATACATTAGTATAACAGGCGCTAACCCTCTGGAACTTTTTTTTACTATTGTTTCCAAGTGTTTATGGGGATTTAATCTGTCTCTGCTGCCGCATCCATTCACAGTTGTGATAAGTGATTAATGCCCCATCAGATCTTTTGATGGGGGAGCATTATGCATGATTAAATGACAAAAGAAATACTGATCCATATGGGCAGATATTTGTTCCAGGTTGCATGCGCCATTAATTCCCTTTCTTATGCCACTTGTTGACTATCAGTGAAAAAAAAACATCATCAAAAATATAACGAAAACAAACCCAAGCAGACGTTACATTTTGAGCTTTACTTTGCAGCAAAATATTATCAACCAGTATATTAAATGGAACGAGGTAAAATACACCGTAATGTAAAATACTGTACATAGCCCGCGTTTTTATTCCGTACCTACAATGATCGGTATAGACAAATTACAGACGTTACCGTGTCTTTAAGGATTATTTCAAGATGTCTTAAAAACATTTCACTAACTAGTTTTATTAATTCATTTTTAAATAATAAATAGCATAATCATCATGGGTTGTGTATTGAGTGATTAAACAAATCTGTTTTATTAATCGGTTTGTTGTTGTTGTTTTTTACCACGTCATCTATTTATGAAACTATGTTGACAATACAAGAACTGTCTGTATATTAAAAATATGGTATTGGGCTTCCTGGACACTGCAGTTAACTGTGCCAGTCAATGCTTCATCTGGCGGAATTATACAGCATTGCAACCATCTTTTTAGAAAGCGCATGGAGGTGTTTATGGGGCGGGGCATCGTTAACTGCGTCATCGCGGGGGATCACAGTCCGTGCACGGAGCGTGCATGGTGCCCTCATGATTCCGTCATGGATCCATCATGCTCCAGGCGGCTGTTTGACGTGGTTCCCACTGTATATGAACAAGCTTTGGGAAATTCCCTCCCCGCTGTGCTCAAGAGTCGGGATTGTCGGCCACCCTTGCGAGGCATAAAACACAAGGAAGGTGTTTATTGAGCCGGGCACCCCCTCGTAAAGATTGGGGTGTGCCGCGTTGCACTATCCGCCTCAAAAGAGGTCAGACTGGTAAAAAAAATTAATAAAATGGGGGTGGCCCCCGCAATAGTGAGAGGCACCCAGAATTCCTTTCAAACGAATGAAGTGTTCTCCCTGGCACCCCCAGGAGGTCGGTGGTCTTGCTCCGCCAACACTGGTGTTTCAGGCAACACCAGTCTCCAATAAGCTTTTAGTTCTTCGTTTTTTTCCTGCCATGTTTCAGGATGCCGAACATCTAACATTCACCCCGTTTAACCAAGCCGCCGAGACTTTTGCCCTTTTCTGAGAAACTGGCAGCGTTGAAGCTACTGCCAAGTATATCTCCTTGGGTAATAAGCACTCGAGAGATAATCTACAGGATTCAGTTCTCACTTCACCCTCCGTGTTTTCAATGGCATGTTCTCCACTTCCATGAAACCGGAAAGTGCGCATCTGCTGACAGAAGCTGCTGGGGAATGGGGCCATGGAACATGTTCCCCTACCAGACAGTGAGTCAGTCTACTACAGTCGGTATTTCTTGGTTCCCAAGAGGAACGGGGGCTGCGTCCAATTTTTAGATTTTGCGGGTTCTTCCGCTATCTGAAAATCAAATAAATACAGCTTCAAACGTTGACTGTCAAAGTGATTGCTCTCAAATCCTACCAAGCGATTGATTTCTGGCAATTGATTGAAGGACGCTTACTTTCATATAGAAATATTGCCACAACACAGGAGGTTCCTGAGGTTCGCTTTCGGGGTCGAAGCTTACCAGTATCGGGTCCTTCCATTGGTCTAGCTCACCCTCACATATGCAAAATCCATGGATTTAGTCCTGGCTCTTACGAGAGTCCCAGGGCATCCGGTAGCTAGCGGTTCGACATCAGCATGTCGTCCTAGCTCATCTCTGTTTCTTAGGATTGAGACCCAATGCCACGAAAGCGTGCTCTTTCCTGTTTAGAGGGCAACACATTGGGTGCCATATGGGATTCGATCGTAAGCTGGCACAGCTGTCTCCCGCTCGTGTCGAATCCATTCTCAACACCCTCAAGGAAAACAAGCTAGACAAGAAAGTGACCATCACCTTCAGAGATCCTAGCTCTCATGGCAGCTGTATCCACGGTGACACCTTTGGGCCTTCTGCACATGAGAGCATTTCAAGTTGTGGCTAAGAACCAGGGGATTTCACTAGGGCCAATCCCCAATAAAGGATACGCGCCAGGTGCTTCGTACCCTTTCTATGTGGTTCAGACCCCGGTTTCTACTCTGGGTCCTGCTCTAAGTTCGTCTTGTCGTCGCAGATGCTAACGACAGATCCTTCCCTCACAGGCTGGGGTGCAGTCTTAGATGACCATCCAGCCCAAGGGAGCTGGAGAAGCCATCTTCTCGCGCAGCACATCAATTGCCTCGAGATGATGGCTCTATTTCTGGCCCTAAAGCACTTCCTTCAGCAGTTGAGAGGCTGCCATGTCCTAGTGCGGGTGGACAACACTATGGCAGTCTCATATATAATCGCCAGGGCGGACTGTGCTCTCGCCGCTAATAGCTAGCGCTATAGTTCCTGTCCCTCAGGGCGATTTACATTCCAGCATGAATGTGGGAGCAGTAGTACTGTCCAGTCTAACTCTGACACATGGGGAATGTAAACCCCACCCCGAAGTAGTCAGGGAGAGATTTCATGTAGCAGAGGTGGACCTCTTGCCTTGCAAGATAGACTTCGCCTTTTATTGCTCTTCAAATTTACGTCCACCACATCAGCTAGAGGCATAAGTCAGAGCAGCTTTTACATGTTTTGGATGAGAGATGCTATTGCCCTCTCCTATGAGGCGCGTGGGCTCACTTCGCCTCTAGGAATCAGGGCTCATTCAACCAGGGGGATCGCCTCATCTTTTGCTCTAGCAAGAGGTATTCCCCTGCAGCAAGTGTCTGCTAAGCAGGTAAACCCAGTCCACTGCCGAATTGCTTCAGTGCTGGAGTTTCTGTATTCGGGTTTGTGCCCTAGTACTCTAAGGACGTACGTAACTGCATCCTCTCTCAACTATCTTCCGAAAGTTCCATAAACCCAACATGCACCCTATTGTTTTTGAAGCCTTCTGTCCTCCGCGTTTACAGCTTCGGAGCAGGAGAGACTTCACTTATTGTATCCAGCAGGTGCTCTTCAGATCTATGTCCACCGCATGAGCTAGTGGTGTAGGTCAGAGCAGCTTTTGCATGTTTTGGGGGCTGTCACCGGTGGGCGACCGCCCCTACACCTAGTAGATGCTTTACCCTCTCCTATGAGGCGCATGGGCTCACTTTGCCTCTAGGAATCAGGACTCATTCAACCAGGGGATCGCCTCATCTATTGCATTAGCAAGAGGTATTCCCCTGCAGCAAGTGTGTGCCAAGCAGGTAGACCCAGTCCACTGCCAAAATGTTTCAGTGCTGGAGCTTCTGCAGGAAAAGCTTGTCCTGGGGCTTGTGCCCTAGTACCCTCAGGATGTACTTAACTGCATTGTTTTGAAGCCTTCTGTCCTCTGCCTTTTACAGCTTCGGAGCAGGAGAAACTTCACTTACTGTCCAGTACGTGCTCTTCAGATTTACGTCCACCGCACCAGCCAGTGGCGTACAGTAAGTCAGAGCGCCACTATACTGGGTGAGAGATGCATATTGCCCTCTCCTATGAGGCGCGTGGGTTCAATTCACCTCTAGGAAGCAGGGCTCATCCAACCAGGGTGATTGTCCCAGTTTGCTCCAGCAGGAGGTATTCCCCTGCAGCAATTGTGTGGAGGGTTGGTCCTCCACGCACACATTTCTTACATTTATAATCTAGATGTTCATGTTACTCCGGGCTCACGGTCCCCGAGTTAGCTGCCCAGGCATAGTTCTGAGACCTTCTCGGCCTTGTGCGCACACGCTACACACCCTTGGGGTCCAGACACTTGCAATGCGGCGGCGTTGGTATTCTCGTTCCCATAGCGTTTTCACGCAGCATCGAGTGAAGCCTTTGAAAGGGAACGTCTCGGGTTACTTTGCTGTAACCCTGTTCCCTGAAAAGGCGGGGACGAGATGCTGCGTCCCAATGCCGCACTGCCTACGTGACCGGACGTCCGTTCAGACAAATCAATCTGAGGAATGTTTCCGGCTCACTCCTATTTATAACCCTCCAGGTGCGTCTCATCAGATGACATCACCTGACCAAGGTTATATAGGCCAAAATTTGGCGTGTTTATACACACATGCTTCACAACCAGCAACATGACAAGATGTTTCCCATAGCGTTTTCACGCAACATCTTGTTCCCGCTTTTTCAGGGAACAGGGTTACAGCAAAGTAACCCGAGATGATTTCCATCGAAACCTCAGTTTACTTTATACCTCATTTCATATGAATGAATCATATGTGTGAATAAAATTAATGACTAAATCAGGCAGTTAGCTAGAAGACATTGTTAATTGGTTAATTTTGAGTTTCTGTGTTTTAGCAAATGGAAACAGCTTAATGGAATTAAATCCGATGATCCAAACATAAGTTCAAATAGTCTTGTTCTTTTTGAAAGTAAAAATGCTAGAAAACTGGGATTGTTGAGGTCAAATTTATTTGAAAATGATTACAATTATTTAATAGATAATAAATGTATCTAGTCTGAAAGGATGGAATAATGGCGTAACTGTGCCCTCACACCTCCAATGTCGATTGTTCAATTCCTGACTCAAGTCTGTGTGGAGTTTGCATGTTCTCCCTGTGTGGTGGGTTTCCTCCCACAGTCCAAAGACAGGCAGATTAGGCTAATTGATGTTGATAAATTGTCCTTAGTGTGTGAATGAGTATGTGTTTGTGTGTCCTGCGATGGCTTGTACCCTGTCCAGGGTGTACCTCTGCGTGTGCCCAAAGTTCCCGGGGATAGGCTCTAGGCTCGACCTTGTATAGGATAAGTGGTATAGAAGAGAAAGAAGATAAATGTATCTGTTCTTACTATATTGACAGTTGATCTTTATTTAATTAATTAAATAATTAGTACATTATTTTAAAATATTTTTGAAGTCGCTTGACTCAAATCAACCAGAGAATTTCCATACACAGCAAGTCCTAAAAAATGTATTGCTGTAATTCCAAATCAAATTTACATTATTTCATTGATTAACATATGACATGTAAAACTTTTTTTTATCTATTTATAATCACTTAAAATGTTATGACTTGTAAAGCAAAGAGAAATGTGTTGTGAATCATTGCATATAATAAAATGCCCAAAAGTAATTTAACATTTGTAATGTTATAGGTAATGTACACACATTGATAATAAAGCTTCAGAAAATTAGTGATGAAAAAAAAAATAGTAATTATAAATAAATAAATAAATAAATAAATAAATGACATCCCAAGGACAACATTATAAAAGTGACAAGGATGCCTCATGATGGTGTATAATATAAGGTGAAGAATGAATATGGATGGTTTGCCTTGATCACATAAAAACAGTGATTTCATGGCAGGTGCATTAGCTTGTAAAACACAAGCTCTCTGGTCACTGAGTATTTGTTTCCCAGAAGCCTTTGCCATTGTCATGCTCCGGTGACAAGGGCATAGGAATGGGATGAGGGAATTGTGTGGGTGTGCGTGCGCGCATGTGTGCGTGTAAGAAAGAAAGAATCAAGGATAGGGGTCAGGATAATGCGGTTAGGGGCATTAGACCTCCATAGGGATGAAAGCAGGACCTCACTGATCAAATTAAAGTAAAGCTGCGCTGGAGTGTGGCTGCTCAGCGACTTAGGAAAATGGGGATTGTAATGGCCAATGCAAACACACAGAGAGGGGGCATAAGCCTGAGCATGCACACACAAAGAAATTAGGACAGAGGAGAGACAAGGCAGAGCATCGTGAAGAAATGCGAGTCTGCATCAGTGCGTTCAGTTCTCCAGAAGCTCTTTTGTAAACAATAGTATTTTAACCTTGTTCCTTTATTTGTATATTTGCATGCATATCAAGACTGTGAAATCCATATAAAGCTTGCATTACATTTTAAATAATTATATATAGATATATATATATTAGAGAGATAGAGAGAATAGTATAATTAAATATGTAAATGATGCATTTAGTTTTTTTAAAGGACCTGACCTGACACTACTTTAATTCCTGTGAATATTCAACAAGTGGAACACCCGATCCTTGAAAATCTCCAGATAACTTGTCTTCAATTTGCAAAAGAGACGCATCTGTCTGCGGGAACTGTACACAAAATCATTCACCAACAACACCTGCACATTACAGGAACTCGACCAGAAGTTTTTGCCCATCCTGTCCTCCATTTCTACATACAGTATTTGGACCATTAAAGGAGTTCCTGGGAGCCCACCGTTTCGGATATGATGAAGCCAGTCCGATCACGGTACTGGAGAACTGAGAAAACTTTCTACCTTGATGGAATCCAAGCACCAGTGAAACACTGGGATACAGTAAGTGCATTAGTGTAACAGATGATTATGTAGAGGGCGGTGGTGTAGTAATTAGCATTGTCGCCTTGCACCTCCAGGGTCCGGGTCCGATTCCCGACCAGGCTTTATCCCTGTCTCTGTGTGCATGGAGTTTTCTCCCCATGCTTGGTGGTACTCCAGTTTTCTCTCACAGTCCAAAGATACACAGGTTAGGATAATTGGCGTTCCCAAATTGCCCATAGTGTGTGAATGTGTATGTGTCCTGCAATGGATTGGCACCCTGTCCAGGGTGTACCCTGCCTCGTGTCCTAAGCCTCCTGGGATAGGCTCCAGGCCCCCGTGACTCTGTACAGGACAAAGTTGTATTGAAGGTGAGTGAGGATTATGTAGAGGCACAAAGGGAGTCTTTATGAGCATAACATTATGTGTTCTGTTATTCTAGCAAAAGTCCTGGTTTGACTTGAACATGTCTTAAAATTTTTAATACATTTATTTATTTATTTATTTATTTTTGTTAGAGTGGCACTTTAACACAACTAACATAATATCTTTAAACTATCACAATTAACTAGCTAACGATTCCTCATTTCACACCAAACACTCCAATAACGCTAATTAACGCACCTGGTAACTGGTCATGATTGTTCATTCCTGTCCATGTGAACGTGTTTAACCACACGTGCACTCACACAACTTTTTAACACATCACTTCAAGTGGTCAGAAAACAAAATAAAACAAAATCTGATTCTAGATTTATTTATGCTGGCTTGTTTTCTCACAGTCGTAAAAACTCATAAAAACATTTTGCATGTGTGTGTGCCTTGGGTAAAGGTAACGTTTGAGGCAGTTGAGACAGACAGACAGGCTAAGCCCAGCAGCCTGCTCTACAAGCGGTGTGGTGGGGGGGGGGGTTGAGTTGCTTCAGCAATTACAATGTCAGGAAAGCGAAGAGGTGTTCACACACAACACAGGAATGCAAAAACAAAGGAGCCTTTCAGGGCACTAACACCCTAGGTGTTTTTATAAAGTGTGCAGTTTTGTCAGCTGACATGCACACAGATACACACACACACAAACACAGGGAAATGAAAGATAATGACTGCTGCCTACCAGGTGCTTTAATTTAGTTTGTGCTGAGAAGTTGAGCACTACATGCTGAGCTGTGTGTGTGTGTGTGTGTGTTTATGTGTGTGTGCCTGTTTGTGTAGCCATCTGCCTTAGCTTGATTTGAACCTAAACTGGCTCTTTGGCGTATTCGATGGCACAGTTTAACGTTGGAAGTTATGAGCTATAAGACAAATTAACACACACACACACACACAATCCAAATTCACCACAAGACATCGTATCACTGGAGGAATGTGTGTTTGTTTAAACCTTGGCGAGGACCAAAGGTCCCCATAATGATAGGAGACTGTCAAGAGTCTTCAAAGTTACCAAGTACTTACAATATATATTTACATTTTTTTTTGTAACTTTGTGGAAAATTTATTCAAATAAAATAAATACAAAAAATAATAAATAATAAACTTTTTTTTTTCTTCAACATTCATAAAGGCAAATTATTTATTATTGGTTACATAGGTCAATCTTGGTTAAAGTTTAAGTCCAGTTTATACTTGAACAATGATTCTCCATGAGCATGCAGAAATAGCAGCAAAACATGAGGAACTTTTCTCACACTCACCTGCAGAGGTTACAGTATGTACAGCTGAAAGAAAAAAAAATGCTTAACTAGAGTAATGGATTAATTATACTTCGTTACTTGCCACCTCCGTTTTTTTTGTAAATTTTAAAGATCATTTTGAATCATTCATAAATACAGAATAATACGTTTATTTTCTCAGAAACTATATTTTCTTTAATTAATGCATGGATTTTGTTCCTATTTAAATTATCTACTTTCTCTTATCAGCACTACATCAAATTATTTATTCCATTTTACCTAGTATCTTTATTTTTAACTTTGCATTGTGATAGCATGTCCCAGATTACACCTAAAGTCACAGTTCATCAACATGTCATCACTCTTAGGAAAGTTCCAAGTTTCCAGAGAAAGTTTTTTTTTTTCTTTCCTCCATTTCCCCCTTCCATGTAGCAGGAGCATTAACTAAAAGGTCCTGCAATGTTAATTTTATTATCTAACTAAAAACATATTGTGGATATTCTTAATTAAAGTCATGTTTGATGAACAGTGGTGGGCAAAAAGTATTAAGACAGCATGTGGCATGTATTATAGTTCTCATTGTGTCCAAAAATTTCACTAATTACTTCTCTCCTATCTGGCCAAAGAGTTGTGCTAATTAGAATCAGCTGGTTGTTTATTTAATAAATAAATAAAAAAATTCGGCAGCATTTTCACTTTCTTAAGCCAGAGTGTCCACCTTTAGCACAAAAATGGTTAAAACTCGAGAATTCTCAAATGAAATGCGAACTTCTTGGCACAGCAATCAAGCCTAGAATTGAGCGAGTGACACTGCCGACAGATATTGTTTGTTGTATAACAATTGAATTGCATAAAATAATAATAATAAAAACAATCTATTCTTATTATATCCTAATTATTTATCTACATAAATATATTTTAATACATTAAACTTCACATTTGCAATAATGTTGCATTATTAATAATATATAAACATTATTTATACTTAATACTTATTATCAAACCCAAAAAAATAACTGTCAAAACAGTTCAGACATCTTTGTTTAATTTTAAATAAATATATATTCACTGTTTGTGCACTGATTATTGCTGTCATTGCTAAATTCCTTGTAATTTATTGTGTAATTTATTTTGAATCAGCATTATCAAAGTTCTTCAAGCTAAATCAGGAGTTGGCTCATGAGAGCTGTTTTGCACAAGACCTGCATTAGAACCGATGTAGTAACGCACACATTCCTGATCCAGCTATCATGCCACTCCTTTGGCAGATACAAGCAGTAATTTGAATTTCACACCTGCTTTATGGATAAGATTAGGATCACTACTGTTCCTGGAAACGGATCAAACACATTAAAACTTTGAAAACTGGCCGTATGGTATGACTAAGCCAATGATTCATGTAATTATATGAAATTGTGATTATTTTTTTCCCACAGTCAGACTGGAACATTCAATCTCTCTAAAATATAAATTGCATCATTCACAGCAGTTTTGCACTAACTCTATTGCACTACCACACTAAGGAGTGTTCGTAATTTATAACTTTGGCCTAAACGAAAACCTGATTTCAGATCAGTGTCCACTTTTACTGCAGGAAAGGGAGTGTGATTAAGCACTTTACCAGTGTGGTCCAAGAGCAGCTATTTTCTGCTTGTTTGGTTAGGAATCCCAAGTTATGGTGTGGCCTATAGCTCCATCCAGCCACAGATATTCCTTTGCTTTGAGCTGCTATTTCCACCAAGGACTCTGTGGCTTTCAGTTGCTCGCACATACAGTAGCCCAGCCCTGTATTTGTGGTTGGCCAAAAAGCTACATTTAGCATGCCACTAACAAAATGAAGCAGAGGAATGACACTTTTAAAGAGACAATCAGTGGTTATGCTGGATCAGGATGTAATGAGCCAAACAGAACTGACATACTTAATATGAAGCATAAATGTAAAATACATATAATACAAACCAACATGTGGTCACAAAACAACACAGTCAATGAATCAAACAATGACTCAGAATTAAATATGAAAATTAGGTAGAACATTTATAGTAAAATTGGAAATATATCCCTTACTTGTATTTTTGAATTTGGGTGACATTATTATTATTATTATTATTCATTCATTCATTCATTTTCTATACCGCTTAATCCTGTGTTCAGGGTCGCGGGGGACCTGGAGCCTATCCCAGGAGACTTCGGGCATTAGGCGGGGTACACCCTGGACAGGGTGCCAATCCATCGCAGGGCACACACACATACACACACTACGGGCACACACACATACACACACTACGGGCAATTTAGGAACGCCAATTAGCCTAACCTGCATATCTTTGGACTGTGGGAGGAAACCGGAGTACCCGGAGGAAACCCACCAAGCACGGGGAGAACATGCAAACTCCATGCACACAGAGACGGGAATCGAGCCTGGCCGGGGAATCGAACCCAGACCCTGGAGGTGCAAGGCGACAGTGCTAACCACTACACCACTGTGCCGCCCATTATTATTATTATTATTCCATAGTAAGTAAAATGACTGTAAATTAGCACATTTGAAATTCATTTAACAGCAAACAATAACATTAAAGAGTAAATGTAATCAAATTTATTATATGTTTGTCATATGGATTTTTTCCCCCTATAAACTTCTTTACCAGCAAACACTAAAGAATAATTGACTCATTTACTTTTGTAATATATCTTATACCATATTCAATTAACCATTATTTTAAATAACAATTTGTAATTTAGATAGAACCTATTTTTATGTATTATTTTAAATCAATTTAGAAAAAAAGTAAAGTTATAGTCTACTTTTATTTATACATGTTATACTATACTATTATTTATGTATAATACATTGTTTTCTTTAAAATTAACAACCTACTATTGCAAAGCACTCATGCTTTTGATCCGTAAGCACATATTGTCACATCATGCCTAAATCATTGTCAAGTTCCACTTACAGAGTACGGAGCATTGTGCAGCCTAAAAACATGGTACTTTTTCTATCAGGGTCCTAGATACTGTTTCTAATTTAATGTCTTGCTCTTGCCTTGAGGTATTTAGATATATATACCATATACTGCCTGTGCACACAGTCATAAAACTGTTAAAAATCTGTACAACATGCTAACTTTGTGTAGCACAACTGCAGAAACTTTCATGAGGTCTGGTTCTATAAAGTTGGTTAAAAAGTAAAGTCTCTTCAGTTCCCTTTCAAAGGCTACACTTGATGCTGCGTGAAAACGCTATGGGAATATCTTTTTATGTTGCCAGTTGTGAAGCATGTGTGTATCAAAAACGGCAAATTTTGGCTTATATAACCTCGGTCGGTGATGTCATCTGATTAGACGCACCTGCAGGTTATAAATAGGAGTGAACCGGAAACATTCCTTAGATCTTTGTCTCCACCGCATTGTGCGCGTGTGTGTCAGCAAAGCACAAAACTATCATACAAGCAAGCAGAAAAAAAATAAAGCATAAAACTCACCAGTATAATGGCGGAGTTTAGAGCTAGATGTCCCCTTCCTTGCGAAAATTTCCTTTCGGAGGGCGATATGCATACTTTCTGCTTTGAATGTTTGGGTGAGAAGTACGCTCTCGAAGGCCTTAATGGAGAATGCGAGCATTGTGATCTTCTTCCCATGAAAATGCTTTGCGCGCGCCTTGCGTTCTTTAGGGAACCACGAGCTGCGCTGCACTCATGGGGATCACAAGCTGACCTAGCCGAGGCACGAGAGACGGAGTCTCTCCTTTCTCTCGCCCTCTCCCCCGATCCCGAAGTCTCTCCTTCCACTTCACGAGCGCACTCCGATGCTTCTCGTAGGTGTGTTGAAGAGATTTGCTCTGCTGCTTCTGTGGAAATGGAAGTAGCTACCTCAGAATGCTCCTCTAAATATGATAGAGAGTATGAGGAGTTGCTTGAAGTCATAACGCGTGCAGTCGAATGACAGTACTGTATATTGACTGGCCACAGGAGCAAGCTCACCCAAAACAATCCAAATTAGACGACAGATTTCTTTCGGGTGGCCAGGAGATGGAGCTACAACGCCGCTCTCTCCTCTTTTTGTGTAACCTCCACAACGAATTATCTCGTTCTTGGAGTAAACCTTTTTCTTCCCGTATTTTTGTACCATCTTCGTTTTATTCGAACATCGTTGATGCAAAAACACGAGGCCATAGCATGATGACCAAGATAGAAGAGACGCTTGCGGGCTATCTCTCTCCTGGGACATCATCCTGATTAAAGAAGCCAACACTTCCCTCCAAGCCGTGTAGAACTTCTTCTGGCCTGATAGGGAAGGCGTTCCAAGCAGCAGGTCAGGCTGGCGCTTCCTTGCACACCATGGCGGTTTTGCAGGCGTATCAGGCTGATCTGCTGAAAGATTTGAGCACGAGCGACACTGTGAATCAAGAAGCATTCACCGAATTATGCCGGGCTACTGATTTATCCCTTCGTGCGACTAAACAAATAGCCCGTGCTATTGGCCGTTCTATGGCCTCCTTGGTGACTGCTGAAAGGCACCTGTGGCTAAATCTGACAGGCACAATTGTCTCCCGCTCATGTCAAATCCATCCTCAGCGCCCTCAAAGAAATCAGACTAGACCAAGAAGTGACTGTACTTCACCATCGGTAGTCTCCTATATAAATCACCAGGGCGGACTGCACTCGTCCCGCTTGAACGAGCTAGCGCAACAGATTCTGCTCTGGGCAGTTCCTGTCCTTCAGGGCGATTTACATTCCAGGGCACATGAATGTGGGAGCAGATTTACTGTCCAGACAAGCTGTGACACACGGGGAATGGAAACTCCACCCCGACGTAGTCAGTCCTCCAGCTCCTCTGGAGATTCTTTACAGCAGAGGTGGAACACTTTGCCTCCCAAAAGACAGCACAATGTCCCCTCTACTACTCCCTGACTCATCCAGCTCCCCTGGGTCTGGACGCGATGGCCCATATGTGGCCCAATTTACGCCTTTATGCGTTTCCTCCGATACCTCTGCTCCCGGGAGTCCTGGCGAGGGTCCGTCAACATGGTTTGCGCCTCTTACTGATAGCGCCCCGTTGGCCGGCCAGAGTAAGGTTCTCGAATCTAATATCTCTCCTCAATGGCTCACCTTGGATGATTCCAGTGATAAGGGATCTTATGTCTCAGACGCAGGGGACAATATTTCATCCCCGACCCGAGCTTTGGAACCTTCACGTTTGGCCCTTGAACGGTCTTTCAGCCAGCGTAATTGACACTATTCTAGCTGCTAGGGCTCCCTCCACTAGAAAAGCTTATGCCCTCAAATGGAATGTATTTGAAAGTTGGTGCATGACGGAGCAGGTAGACCCAGTCCACTGCCGAATTGTTTCAGTGCTGGAGTTCCTGCAAGAAAAGTTGTCCTCGGGCTTGTGCCCTAGTACCCTCAGGACGTATTCTGCCGCTATTTCAGCCTGCCACGTTCCGATTTAAGGGGTTACTGTGGGAAAACACCCTTTAGTTGCCCATTTTATTCGTGAAGCTAAATGGTTGAGGCCACCCACTACAGCTACTCGAAGGTCTAATTGACACTCCTTTCGAACCACTAGAGTCAGCAGCTGACAGGTTTCTGACTCTTAAGATGGTTTTTCTTATGGCCATTACCTCTCTCAAGAGGATTGGAGATCTGCGCGCCTTGTCAGTCTCCCCATCCCGCCTCGACTTTGCCCCTGGGCAAAGTCCCATTTTGCATCCTCACCCAAACTATCTTCCTAAAGTTCCATTCTCAACCATGCACCCTGTTGTTCTTGAAGCCTTCTGTCCTCTGCCTTTCACAGCTTCGGAGCAGGAGAAACTTCACCTACTGTGTCCAGTACGTGCTCTTCCGATCTACGTCCACCGCACCAACCAGTGGCATAAATCAGAGGAGCTCTGTATATGCTATGGAGGCCGCAACCGGGGGCCGGCCGCCACTACACAGACCTTGTCACACTGGGTGAGAGATGCAATTGCTCTTTCCTATGAGGCACGTGGGCTCACTTTGCCTCTAGGAATCAGGGCTCATTCAAACAGGGGCATCTATTGCACTAGCAAGAGGTATTCCCCTGCAGCAAGTGTGTGACGTGGCGGGCTGGTCCTCTCCAGCACACATTTGTTAGATTTTATAGTCTGGATGTTCATGCCACTCCGGGCTCACGAGTCCTCGAGTCAACTTCCCAGACTCTCGGCCTTGTTCGCACACGCTACACAACTCAGGAGTCCAGACACTTGCAGTGTGGCGACGTTGGTACTCTCATTTCCATAGCGTTTTTACGCAGCATCGAGTGTAGCCTTTGAAAGGGAACGTCTCGGGTTAATTTGCTGTAACCCTGTTCCCTGAAAAGGCGGGAATGAGATGCTGTGTCCCAATGCCGCACTGACCACGTGACTGGACGTCCATTCGGACAAATCAATCTGAGGATTGTTTCCGGTTCACTCCTATTTATAACCTGCAGGTGCGTCTAATCAGATAACGTCACCTGTCCGAGGTTATATAAGCCAAAATTTGGCGTGTTTGATACACACATGCTTCACAACCGGCATCATGAAAAGATATTCCCATAGCGTTTTCATGCAGCATCTTGTTCCCGCCTTTTCAGGGAACAGGGTTACAGCAAAGTAACCCGAGATGTTATGCTGAAATGTCCACAAGACAGGCAGACCAGACTGACATGTGTATCCTGGAGAGTGTGGGCACCTGTCTGTGCAGTGAGGGGTGTTAGCAAAGCATGATGTTTCATCTTCAGGGTTAGGAAAAGAAAAACTCTTGTGTTAGATACTGTACAGAGCTGCTCCGACCACAGCCAAAATCAGCCATGTTGAGAAAACTATCCAGCTACACAATTTGACTTTGGCTTTTCAATGACTGGTGCACAAATGTGGCCGGCACACACACTATCCAGCACACAATCATAGCTAACTATCCAATGCTACTTGCTGTCTGTTTGGCCTGGAGGACAGATCTAAAGCTGCTGTGGTCATATTTCTTTCTGGTGCAGAATCTTGTCAGAAAGTGTGTAGAAAAGCCCGGCATCCGCTTGCTGCATGTCCACTGCAAACTTTTCACCAAACAAGATCGAGAAAGCCAAAACTCCAAAGGATGTTAGAGAGCCACAGTTAATTGTCAGGCCTAAATGATGCAAGAAGCAGGCAGCGAGTTACTCTAAGGATGAATCAGAATATCTCAGTGCATGGCTATACACTCCAAAAATCAATTATTAAGCAGCTATCATACCCCATAGTATGAAAATAAACACACAAGGGAAAGGGAAGAAGTGTGAGAGAAAGAGAACAGAGCGGAATACTGATGTTTTAGCACGAGTCCGTGGTGTATTAATAGGAATGATCACACAGAAAGGAAAAGAGAAAGAAAGACAGACAACTCCTGCCCAAAAGTAAGTCCATACTAGCCTTATGCTATACACACATACCACTGATCTAATCATCCTCAGCCATATATGACTCAAACACTATCAAGAGCTAGACAGACAGACTTGTGGGATTTTTTTCCCTTTCCCAGGCGCAGCTTGAAACCCACGTGCCCTCGAGTAAAGACACCTGCATTACGCTCTGGGAAAAATATGCAGCCACATACGTAAAGAGAAGAGATACTTGGAAAATATGTCTTGTTAATCAAAGAGTAGTGAAAATTTTCTTAATCTGGGGCCTGAAAGAAAAAAAAAGATGAAATCAGAAAAGAAAATTTAAATTCCTGTTTTGTTCTACTGATTAGCATTTTATGATTATAAGCCGATAAACAATTTAAAAAAAATTTGTGTATTACTGTATGTACCTTCTATACCTCCACCAAACATTAAAAAGACATCAGTAATTTGTTGTTGGTATTTCAGCTGCTCTCATCGAGGGGTTGCAACAGCAGAACATCTGATCCACACATAATTTGGCAAAGGCTGCATGTCGGGTGCCCTTGCTGACGTAACCCTGCCATTTTATTTGGGCTTAGGACCAGCACTGCATACAGTGGCTTGTGTTTAGGCATTGGATGGAAAAAAAGGCATCAGTAATTACTTATTTTCTATTTGTGTGCCATGTATCTCTTTGGAAATCTTATTTAAAATGAAAAGGCATAACAACATTGGTTAAATAATGTTTTGCTGTATGTTTTTATTCTATTGTGTCATTGTACATTTTCAGTTACTTTAGAAATGAAAATCAAACGTGCACTGATTTTTTTTATTAAATTTTTATGACCAACAAGATGTGAGAATTCATCAGCAGCATGGTTAAAATAGAAATTCATACACATTATATAAGAGTTAGCTCCAATAGAGCAACCTGATGGAAGTCATTATATGAGTTGTGATAATGGACAGTAACACCACTGGGATTTTTTATTATATGCATCATGCGCCATCCCAGGTGCTCTACAATCATTAATTTGACACAGCACTGTCAGATGCAGCCTGGGTGAAAGTAGGTCATTATTTAGTATTGAGGAGAGAGTAGCTGCCTGCCAAAATCATATTCAAAGAAAGGCACAGAAGCACTTTCAGAAAGAAAAAATCTATGATGCATGTTATGTCATATTAAAAACATTGATTCCTTAAAAATTGTACACTAAGTAAAATCACATCTGAACTATCAGCGTTCTTTTGTTTACGGCTACAAAGCGACCTAGGCTGAATCCCAAACTTCTCTCCAATGTACCTAAGACCTCATCACAGCCATAATATATCCAGCAGTACAGATCTCCCTCTTAAGTGATATTGATTAAATATTTTTTAATGAAATCATGTCAAGGTCTGACAATTTGGTGTGAAAATAAATTAAAATAATAATATGCCCTGAGCATTATTTAATACGCCTGTGATTACTATGGCATGCTTACTCTCATTTAACCTAATCATTGTTAGGCACATTAGTATTCAGCACTTAAAGAACTTTTTATCCTTTTTAGCCTTAGCCCCAGCCTGAGTTGTGTTCGATGGCTGGTGAGCCAACCAGCTGTCTGTGATGAGAAACAGTCTGAGCCTGGCTTTCCAGATGCCCTCACAGTCTGCGTGTCTCGGGCTCCGTGCCATCACTTTACACTGATAGCTTTATGATTTATGGGTGTTTGGGCTAAACGAAGATCCAGAAGCAGACATTTGGCATTGGGTCCAAACATGATGCATGAAAAAAAAGAAGCTTCTGTAAACCATATGAAATAAGATGGAGTGTGAAGTGACTGGTGACCACAAGGGGGTGCGTGCCTTGGCGTGTGTGGGTTCTCAAGGGATGCGATTTTCCAGTTCACTTCAAATCTCTTTCTTTAAGTCTTTTAGTCTGGTCCAAACGCCGAGCTGCTTTATAGATGTTAGATTTTGCAGCAAGAGGTTCAAAGGGTCGGCAGAAATAAGCTCCTACATCCTAAAGCTTTGCACATGATCCTGCTGCTGTAAACTCAGACACTGAGCAAGAGAGAGAAAGAGACAGTGAGAGAGAGAAAGAGAGAGAGAGATTTGAGAGTGATAACTTGGGGGAAATTGAGCCAGACGGAGTTGAATCCCCCACCTGCTCAACAGTCAAAGGCTAGATGTCACTACCTGGTGCTATTCTTGTTACCTGTGTGTGAACACTTATAATCCATGGTAATGAAAAACATTTTAAATTCTTTAAAATTGGATTAGGATCTCAGCCATGAACACATTTCCCTTTTCATCATTTTCTATCTTTCTACTTAATACAACTTGATAGTACCTGTTTTATAGATTAATTTTTATGAAATGGTTTCAACAATTTTGAAGGTATAGACCAGTGTGATGATTGTATACATAAACTCCAATTTCTTTGACAATTCATAGACAATAATCAGTATAAATATTTATTTGCAAACTTAAAGAACAGCTATACATATATGACCTTATTACTGCCAACCTTGGGAAAATCAGCTTTTAACTTATTTTACCAGATTGCAGCAATAAAAAAGGTTTTCTTTCTTTTCCTTTTTTTTTATGCAAATGAAAATAATATTTTCATTTTTATGTTGAATTAAATGGTTAAAGATAAGTAGAAACAGAATGGTCCAATAACAATGACAAGAACAATAATAATAATAATAATGCTTTACATATTATACACTACATAGTTGTTAATAATGATACCCAGCATAACAATAGATCATATTCTAGATAGTTAGGTTATTCAGGGTTAGCTTGCTGGTAATAATTAGCAGTCGTGGTCATGTTTGGCTAAAGTTTGCCAATTTGAAAGCATCTGCTTTTCCCTGAAAATGTATTGATTTACATTTGGCCTACTTTTATATACTGTACATTCTAAAATTTAAACGGAACTTTTGTTTAGTTTTATTTTGTTCTGTTTTCTATGTATTATCTATGTAATTTATATCAAGTTCAGGGGAAAAAAACTGCAGTAAAATAAAAAAATCTAATCAAAGTAATATTTGCAGCAAAGCAAATGAACACATATAATGTTATTATTATTATTATTATTATTATTATTATTATTATTTATTTATTTATTTATTTATTTTTACATTTTAATAAGTGTAAACCATTGAATACTGGCAAGCTTCATATATTTTTTTCCCTCTTTTCCCCTGTCCTTGTCAGACATTCACCACCTGCTCTTTAAGGCTTTCTGGAAAGGAAAAGCTAGAATAAGAGATTTTTTTGTCTGTGTGTGTGTGTGTGTGTGCGTCACTTCTCAGCAGTGAAACTTTAGAAGACCCTGACAGACCTCAACTCAACAGAAGACAAAGAATCCAAGATTGCTCGGCACTAATTTATGAGCATGGAGAACAAATTCTTTATGTCATCTCAACAGAGTTTGAACTTGTGCTTCAGTTCTAGCATGTTACTCCGACTTCCTCAAAGTGACTCTGCCTGAGACAAGTAAAAGCAGGAATTTGTAACTCATATATCATGCTGTATTTCATCGCTGTTTGTCGGGTGCTCAGAGATATGGGCAGATATCAAGATTGGGATAACTTTCTTCAAATGCCAATTCAGGTCTGGAGTTTCAGTGGTTAGGTTTCAAATATCGCTGATGTTTATCTTGTCTTTCTTGCAGTTACTAACATCAAAAAAAGGTTTTATTGCTCACTTAATTATAGGTTTTAAGGTGAAAAATGGTTTAATAAACCAAAACAAACTTTGTCTTTAAAATCAGTCTATACTATAATTCTGTAATTTACCGTAAATTGTTAAATTGCCTATTTAGTTCGTTTAGCTTAAGTTACTGCTGTATTGTTTAAACAGTAATCTTGATATGTCTCACGAAGAAACACAGATCCTAACTCTGGAAAAAAGGACCTTATCTTCCTCTTCCTCTCCAGCTACAAAGAAATGAAACGGATCCAACACAAGAAAAGCGAAAGAGCAGAAAAACAGGGTGCTTTTTATACTTTCTGAGTTCATAAATCACATTCAGACCATTACCAAGTGGCTGCAGTAAGCTAAACTATTATCAGACTGAACGTTTTTTTTATCAGATTAAATGAATAAATTATCCACATTATGATACTTTTGAGAGGTGTCAATGTGAGAGCCAAGAATTCTTAATGCATCCAGAAGTTCTCCACAGATCCAGTGAAAAATGTTCTAGGTCTAGTTGTTTATTTCCCCCTTAAATAATAAAATTTCCTGGTAGGGCTGCACAATATATCGAAAAATTGCGATAAATGAAATCGATGAGTGTATGGTTACACGTAAATAAAAAGTAATGTTTGAAAGTTATTCATATTGTGTTGGCAGGTCTATGGTAACAGCAAACCAGAAGTCAGAATATCTGCTGAGAGTTTTAAGTCATTCATAGTGTTTTGAAGTCAAAATATTTGCAACTTCCTTGACATTTAGTTTCTTTTTAGCCTCAATTAGATTTAATTACACCAGACAAATATCTATTACCTGTTTATTTTAGTATGATCATTACATATATAAATGATTTTTTTTTAAATAGCCAATAATAATAATAAAAAATGCATTTCTCTAGGGAAATGTTATATCGCAAGAAATATCGTTATCGCAATATTCAACAACAATATTGCATATCGCATATTTTCCTAATATCGTGCAGCCCTATTTCCTGGACCTATTTACCTATTTACCTGACTTGTGCATCATGCAATCTGCGATATAAAGCTGTGATTTTGTGTGGCATTTAAAAAACACTAAATGTATTGGTTCTGTACACAGAAATTCCTTCACTCATTTTCTATATTGCTTATCTTGTACAGGGTCAAAGGAAGCATCAAGCCCAATCCCAGAGACTTTGGGCACAGGGTGGGGAATACCATGGATACAGGGCACACACAGTCACACGCTATGGACAAGTTGGGAATGCCAATTAGCCTAATATGCATCTCTTTGGAATGTAAGAGGAAACCAGAATTCCTGGATGAAACGAACCAAGCTAGACCTTGGAGCTGTGAGGCCACAGTCTTAACCAGCGCACCACAGAACTACTTTTATACTTTAAAAAAAATAATGATTTAAAAGCAGACTTTGCACCAACATTTCCATCAGATCCTTAAATCTCAAATAATACATACAGTATATACAGCTCGAAAAAAAAAATAATAATAAGAGACCACTGCAATTTACTCCAGTCAACTTTTGGAATGTCATCAAAAGGAAGATGGATGGTCACAAACCATTAAGCAAAGCTGAGTATCTTGCTTTTTTGCAAAAAGAGTGGTATAAAGTTACTCTGGTGGGGAGCATGTTTACAAATTATTTGCATTTTGATTTATTTCAGTTATTAAAGCTCTTCTCTTGTATAAAAGGTTATGTTACCTTAATAAATTCTCTAAAAATCACATACATGATTGTTTGAGTTAGACCACCCAACCTTTTTTGAACAAAGATCTACTTTTTAATTTGTCAGTGTGCCGAGATCTACCAGTCCAAACAGAAAGCCAGTTGCTATTCATAGCATATTTACAAATTTAATGTGCACAAAACAAACAGAAAGTAGCCCTAATACATATATACAGTAATAAAACATAGTCTAGTTGTAGTGACAATAAAGTTATTAACCCTAACCCTAGCTCTTCTTTTGCACCCATGTCTCCAAAAACCATTCTAATGAAAACACACAGCTGTGCCACATCCACAACATCAGTCGACTCATCAAATTGAAGAGAAAAACATTCACACTGTTCAATATCCTTCCTTAACTGCGCCTGGACATCCCCTGCCATTCCCTCACATCGCCGAGTAACAGTGCCACAGGATAATTGAACATCCTTAACGGCAGCTATGATATCACTTTTATTCTTGAAGTCACCAAATAGTGCCTCTGCAGCCGCGACAAATGTTTCTTTCACAACATCGCCATCCTTGAAAGACTTCTAGTGTTTTGCAAGAACGTGACTGACACGATAAGATGCTATAGTTGCAGCCTTAGCCTTGGTGTTTGGCCTGGTGAAAATGGACTGCTGTTCTGCTAACTGCCTCTTTAATTCCTGGACCTTTCAGGTGCGTAGAGCTGATTTAGCCGGGAAATCTGCATCGTAGCTTTTGTGCACGGTTTTGAAATGGCGGTCCAAATTGCCCTTTTTTTTTTTTTTGCTTCTGGCATACAGTAGTTGCGTTTTACTTTGCTGACGTTGCAGCTCTCTCAACTTCTCTACTTAAACAGTGAGTCCCTACTAGTAACGTGCCTATAGCTAAAACCCTGGCTAAATTCAGATTAGCGTACTAGCATACTACTCTCGCTATTTCTGCCATATATTTATATGAAATAGTATGAGTAGTATGTTAGTATGCGATTTCAAATTCAGCCACTAATTCCGTCGGTTTAAATTTTCAGCGCAGAGCCGAGCGTAATCAGTGATCTTGTAAGGGAAAATAAAGAACTGTTTTTTAAAATAAGTACAGGGTTTCTTTATTCAAGAAATACTATGTCTATAAAGGTTATTGTTTTATGTATTTGAGGTTTGAGGCGTGGAAACAGTGAAGAAAGAGAAAGGACAAACCAGAAGGCAGTTTACTCTCGCGATCGACTGGAAAGTAGTCTGCGATCGACCGGTCGACCGCGATCGACTGGTTGGGCACCCCTGAGTTAGACAAATCAAAATAAATGCTTAAAAAAACAACTATCCATTTTGTTCTAAATTTACACTATAAGTTTATTTCACAAATATAAATTAGCATTTGACTAACTGAATTATATTTTTAACATGCACTTAATAGTTTTGATACATTTCAATCAAAATATTTGGCAATGGAGTAATTATACTGAATAGTTTCAAGAACTACACTTTGAGTTGGAATGAGTGATAAAACTTAAATAATTCAGTAAATTGCCCTGAAGATTGGTTACTGCTTGTTTAAAATGTCAAAAAAGATATATAGCGTGTCGCATACATGAGCCATCACAGGAGCGGACAAAAATGACAGAAAAAATATTATTTTAAAGGTTTTACCAAACATCTTGTGAGCATAATTATTAGGATTTGTTTATCCTTACTATTTGAAAAAATATATATTATTTAAAAAAAAAAAATTATATATATATTGTTAAAAATATTGAGCCTTGGTTTGGCTTTTTGATTTTATTGTTGGTCTGAATTTATTTATTTAAGCAATCACATCCTCTTTGTTTGTTGCTTTTTAAAAAGTAGGAGTTAAGAACATCTTTCTCTTAACAAATGATTAACAGTTGTGAACTCTTTAAAATAATTATGCAAAATGTAACTTTTAAAATAATATTGGTGGTACTGTAGGCCAAATCAGAGTTTAAAATAGCACCTGGTTTGTTAAAGATGGAATTTATCAATAAAAGTATTATAATTATCATTAGCTTGTGACTTAATTTTCATGTTAATAGCAAATTTTGAAATACTTACTTTTCCTTGGGGTTTTTTTTGGCCATGCATTTTTACTTTTTTACTAGTTTTATTTCACAGTACAGGCTTAGTTATGAGTTTCCACACTGTAGTTTACCTTCAACTGCAAGGATGCCCTTCTAATACTGGTTCAATTGGCTAGACAGTGAATATACAGTATTTAGTCACTATTCAAGCAAGGTAACAAGCTTGATCTATTGTATGCATACTGTAAATATTACATAGTGTAAATACTGAATTGCAAATGTCAACCAAACCTGGGCTATAGCATTTCAGTTGGTATGTGTTCTTTCTGGCAAGCCTTCTTTTTAATGGAATAAATAATATTTGGGAGTCCACCATTTAACATAGCCATGAGGAACATAATGAGTGCATGCAATTTACTTAATTCATGTTCTCAATCTGTTTTCTACACAATGCACCTTTTATACACAAAATATTTTAGTCTAATAAACAGCGGAGTCTGCTACAATTCGGGTGTAGTTTATATACAGTAATCACTGAGCTTAATTGGTGAACTATACATTAATAGTCCTTACTTAGGATGGGTTACAGAGACTAACTGTGAGAAAAAAGACTGATATTAAGGATTTGGATCAAACCAATAATAAAACACAGATACAGTATAAGTGTATTTTAGAAGATATCACAAATTGTTGGAATATGCTTTATTAATTCAATGAACCTATATGCTGTATAAATGTCAGGAAAGTTTATCATATGCGAAAAAGTCAAGTTATAGTTCTGGCCTCACCACGACTCCATAGCAAAGCTATATTTATGGATTTCTTTTTTCATTTGCTTAACTGTACATTTGGTCACTAATATAAACTTGATTTTTAGACAACCTAAAAACAATCGGTGCATTTCAATTACTTATAATCTAACCCTGATGTCCCTGAAAACATGCCACTGCATTACTTACCCACACTCTCACAGAAGTCATATGCCTCAGAGACAAAGTAATTTTTAGAGAGGTCAGTTGGAAAGGCTGCAAGCTCCACTGGGTGTGTGAGAGTGACTGAGTAGGGTTAGATAAATGACCCAGGCCCGGAGTGGTGCTTTGGGACATAGCCTAAGTCTGCCCCCCTGCTTCTGCCCTGCTAAGTGGGGCATTACTGGGCTGCCAGGGGCAGCAGCATATGCCACCAAATCCCTAGTGAAGTCTAGCGCCAAGTAAACAGAGACCCAGCTAATGGAAGACTGCCTTCTTGTGACCTTCAACTGCTTCCACTGCCTCCTTCATTCTCACTCCATTATCTCTCTCTCTCTCTCTCTCCCTCTCTTCACTGCTCATCACTGGTCTCCAATCCCACCAACCCCCCTCAAACATGATAATATTGCTGTTAATGCCAGCCTGTAGTGCAAGTTGTGCTGAGACTGATATGCATCCTCAGAGACATGAAAGTACATTCAGTACTCCAAAAGAACATGAACATTAGTAATCAAACCCATTGACATTTTTTACACTGGCACAGTGTAAAAACACAGTCTCGTGCCATTTTCCAGTTTAAAAATTTTGCATTGATGATCAGTTATTATTGGGAAACCATTATGGCTGGAGAAGGGAGCTCCAGCTTGGAGCATGGGTCTCATTACACTCACTCACTGAAAGACAGATACGTGTCTGATGGCAATACGTGTGTGATTATTTTTGCATATGCTTTTTTAATCATGGCTGATCACATGTTCTTAGTGTTTCAGTAAAAGGCTTCATATGCACATTATTGATAAATGGCATTAATATACAGTATGTTCAGGCATGAAAAAAATAGAAAAGCAGTAATGGCTGCTTTTGCTGAATGTTTGTCTTGTTTTTGGTTTCTCCACAAAAAGAAACAATTAAGTTTATAATTAAGTGTATTTTAAGTGGCTCAGGTGACTAAGGCTCTTGGTTGTTGGTTTGGGGATCAGAGGATGCGAAATGGAGCACTGCCATCATTGGGTTGCCACATCCCATACCATCCTTTGGCTGGACGTCCCAGTCCCAAGTCCGGTTAGAAAAATGGGAGGATTGCATCAGGAAGGGCATTCAGTGTAAAACCTGTGCCAAATTGTGTGTGTTACTCCTTGTGTGTGTTACTCCTTGACGGGAGCAACCAAAAGAAATTGTTAATTTTATTTAACATGCATATTAGAGATGGCTTAGACTTTTTTTTTTAAGAGGCTTGGAATAAAATAGGCAAAACATTGGTGTTCCCCCATGGTGTTTAAATCGCAATCACTCTCAAAATGACATTTTCACTTTTACAGCTGCATTCAGAGCAGATAAAACTGTCATTACTGAAGCCATTGTCCTTCAGTGCTCTTCAGTGGCACTACACAATCATTCCAGCACATTTATCTCCCTTTTACATGTCTATAATTAGCCTGTACTTTGTTCTGGAGCTGGCATATGTTTCAGAAATTAGAAAAAGAGAGTGATTTGTGAATATTTCTGATGCTCTGTTCATCTTTTCCTGGTGCCGTACTGCCTAGCAGATAAGACGGACAATGAGAAAAATGACAGTTTCGTTGTCGGAGCTTCGCAAAAGGCTGTGATGGGTTTCTCTGATAGTTGTTTGGAAGTGAAAAAAAAAATGGAATTAGACTACTTTTCATTCACGCTGTGTATATACATACCTGAAGAGAGGTGTTGTTGAGAGATTTGTTTAAATGTCCTAAAATGATCCAAGGATGAGTTGATGACCGTCATATCAATTGCATGGTGCATGTTACTGTCCTGTCATAGGTTTCGAGAACAAACCAGGATTAACACTGGTTAAGGCATGATGTTCTAATACACAGTGGGTACTCCACAAACAGAGTTTAAGTACTTGTTTTCTAGTGTAAACCAGCCCCCAGAGTATCAAAGCACAACTTAACATTTGTTCATTTGTTCGGCTTCAATAAGCACTTAATCATGGCCAGGGTTGCAGTGGATCTGAAGCCTATGCCAGGAACACTGGGTGTAAACAAGTATCACAGTGTGAATATTCACAAGCCACAAGGTCACCTATTTGGAACCTTTTATCACAGAACGAGAAGTTAATACTGTAATGTATACTGTTGCTAATGCTGCAGTGTTATACTTACAGAACTTTAGGTACTTATTTCTGACATTCCTTGTGTTATCTTTATTTTATTTTAATTTGCTCTTCCTTCCTTTTTTTCCCGGTTTAATTTTCATCTGACAGCCGATCCTCTGAGTGGTAGTAGCCTGCGGAGAAGTGAGATGCATCCAGATAGATGCCCTATAGATGGATGGCTGAATGGATGGATGGATGGATAGATAGAGATATAGAGATGGATAGATAGGTATCTTAATGAGACTGGAAGATCTACAGTACAGTCTGGGAGCAAAAACACACACATACACTTGCAGGAATGTCTTCCCTAGGGCTAAGGTGGGGTATTTCACTAGGCTCAACGACTACTTTTAAAATTACATGCACATTTTGTAACTCGTTCATATTTTCTTATCCAAACAAAAGAAATTTCATCTGAACATGTGATAATAAGATCTATAATAAAATATAATTGTATTGCATTTGCTGTAACACATTCTCTCTCACACACACACACACACACACACACACACACACACACACACACACACACACACACACACACACACACAAATGTGCTTGTGTTCATGCATGCATGTTTCTGTATCTACAGTATTATCTTTCTGTATCAAGAAAAAGATGTGAGTTATGAAGAAATGGATGCGTGCTGCACAAGCTGCACAAGTATACATGCAGAGGTGGAAAGAGTAATAAAATTTTGTACTGTACAAGTACTGTTACTTCAGTGAAATTTTACTTAAGTACAAGTAAAGTTATCATTATAAAAATCTACTCAAGTACTGTAAAAGTAAAAAACAGCTCATAAAAGATTTACTCAGAGTAAAAGTTACCGAGTTACTTTTTTTTTCTTTTCTAACAGCGGGGGAGGGATGAGGCATTCTAGCGTAGTTCAAAAAAGATGAGCAGATATAAATCTCAAACTAGTTGTTTGAAACACCTTTGCATAATAAAGCTGTTGTCTTTCTTGTGCTTGAAAATCAAAGTGGTCACTTAAATATGGTGTTACATCCCAGTCTAGGGCCATACAGCAAAAGAATGGTTCAGGGTTCTATTTTAAACTGTATGGAAATGGTGGTATACAGTATGGCAGAAAGAACTAGATCCAATCATTAACTGATGAAATAATGAGGTTGGTACAATATATACCCAAAAGAAATTACACACACAATAGGAGGAGGAGGATCATATTCAGGGTGGATGCAGGCCAATATAATAAACAAAATGGAATTTATATTTAGTAGCTAGATTACCTGCAAAAAAAAAAAAAAACCCACAAACGAAAATACAGATACTTTCACGGACTCCCTAAACCAAAAACAGTGAATAAATTCCCTCTTTCCAAAATAAATGGCAGGCACGCCCCTACTACTAGTGAGTGCACAAACATACAGTGAAATTATCTACAAATATATACAAAGACCAACCAAACCAAAGGGACAAAGCAATAATCAAAGTCAATGGGAGGCGAAGAGTCAAAACCAGAATACACAACGAAATATCAAAACGGCAAAATCACAATCTCTTTCCTCTTTCCCGGTCCATCTTCGGTTTGTATATGGTTGCGCTAGTCGATGATGTCACTGCCAGGGCGGAAGCGACTGTGTGGAAGGTCAGGTAGATGCCGATGTGGGGACAGTCAGAAAACCTGGAGTGGAGTCTGGAGCGGCGCGCGACCAGGACATGATACACATACGCGAGCGCAACGAAGCATTTATACAAAGCATAATATTTTCATTATTTTAGCATTTTCATTCATTTATTTTTTACTCAGTAGCGAATATGATTTAAAATGTAGTGAATTACAATACTTCAAACAAAACGTACTTAAGTAAAAGTAAAATTTAAGATTTTAAAAACTACTTTAAAAAGTAGAAAAACACAAAAAAAGCTACTCAATTACAGTAACGCGAGTAAATGTAATTCGTTACTTTCCACCTCTGCACGAGAGTCAGACAAAAAAACTCCGTAAACACGTCAGGAAAAGAAAAACAGTATAATGTATATTATATTAATATAATATTAACAATAAAATATTAATATTATTACCTGTGTGATGTTTGCTAGAGTGCATTTGGATGATCCAGAAGAGGATTGGAAGAATGTCATATGGTCAGATGAACCCTAGTGAAAAAAAAATACACTTATATATATTGAAATCCTCGATAGTACATTGCAAATATACTAACAAAAAATTGTACCATCAGTTAATATATAAAAAATATACTAACATCATGCTTTTACCAAATTTTGGAATTAAACTTTAAATATACTTAAAAATAATTGAATTATAGTACACTTTCCAAAAATATATTATTGGAAAATATACTTTAAGTGTAAGGTTGGTCTAATTTCCAAAGTATACTAATTTAAACTTGTTTTTCAATGTATTTTTGGTATATTTAAAAAAATATATGCTCAAAATAATAATTGTACAAATGGACAGAAAGTATACATTAGAATACAATTTTTAATATACGGTAGTCTCAGTACATTATCAGTTAAATTTAAATGTACTTATACAGTATGTAGTGCACTACTCTCTCGTGCTCGCGCGCTTTTAGACTCATTTCTGCACACCGAATCTCTCTCTCATGCGCACGCGATCTCAAACTCGTTCTTGCTGAAAATCACTTTTGCCATTCAAGATAATTTATGTTTGCACTCTCTCACTCTTCTGTCCGCTCACTGTCATAAAGCTACACTTACACAAACTGCAGCAGCGTTGTGAACTCTCCAACTATTCCAGCCAACCAGAGACTAGAATCTGCGCCCCACCAGCCAATCAGAGACTGGAAGCGGGCAGATTCAGACTGTGCATTCTCTGATTCGCTCCCCAGTCCTCCACTTCTAGTTTAAATTAACGGCTGAAGCTGCATCATCGCGTGCGTTATTTCGTATCGTTCTTTTTTTTTTTCCATCGGCACAAGGTAAATTTAATGTTTTTTGTTAGGTAATTTGTCATTACGTACATACTTTAAGCTGTATAATGTATTGTGTAATGTGTTGTTGCTAAATCTTTTGTACTATGCTTGTGGTATAATGGCTCCATAACTCTCGGCCTGTTTTCAGTCTCTGTGTAACAGCTAGAATCAACACTCCAGGTTTAAACTAATACTGTACCTATATATTCTAATACTAATGTCTGTCTGTGTTCACAACAGTTTATATTTTAGTTTGTGTGTTTGTGAACACGTTTTGTTGAACACAAATAAACTATAGTAGTGCTTTTTTGTAACCTTGTGCAAATTAAGACCAAGACCATAAGACCAAGATGGCGGCGCGTACACATCGCGAGGCTCAGTGTCTCTCCAGTTTCTGCAGTTTTGCGGTATTTTATTTGCTCTTCTCGGGTCTGTTCGTGCAGAACAGCAGTGCTTTTACATCGTACACCCGACAGGAGCTTTTGGATATTGGTTTGTACATTCCCGACAGTTTTATCAACAATCTTCGACTCGTTCCTGAGATCGTCAGAACATCCGAGGCTGTGCATGCTATCCGGCCGGGCGGAAGTGCTCGAAGGCGGCGTCGAGACCGTAAACAAAGACGGGGGAAGCGCGGAGGAATAAGAGCTAAGCTAAGGCTAACACCACATCGGCTCTCTTTACCCAGCATTTTCCTCGCAAATGTGCGGTCGTTGATGAACAAAATGGACGAGATTCAACTCCGCATCAACCACAATAAAAGACTTTGGAACTGCAACGTTATGGTTTTCACTGAAACATGGCTGAACAGCGATATTTCGGACAATGCTATTGCTCTAGCTGAGCACCACACATTCCGGGCAGACAGAACGGTGGATGGCTCCGGTAAGACCAGAGGCGGAGGATTGTGCATTTATGTTAATAATGCTTGGTGTACGAACTCTGTTATTATTGGGAGACACTGCTCAGCTAACCTAGAGTTTCTCATGGTTAAGTGTAGACCGTTTTATCTGCCACGGGAGTTCACCTCCACCATTATAACTGCCGCTTACATTCCTCCCGATGCTGATGCCAAACTTGCTATGAACGAACTTCATGCGGCCATCAGCAAACAACAAACTGTTCACCCGGAGGCTGCTTTTATCGTTGCGGGGGACTTCAACCACTCCAATTTAAAGACAGTACTCCCTAAATTTCACCAGAACATTTTCTGTCACACCAGAGGAAACAAAACTTTAGACCATGTATACACAAACATGGCTGAAGCCTATAATGTGGACCCCCTCCCCCACTTGGGACAATCAGACCACCTTTCTTTGTTCCTTACCCCTAAGTACTCACCCCTCATCAACCGTGTGCAGCCATCAGTGAAGACCATCAAAGTGTGGCCAGCGGGGGTAGACTTCACACTCCAGGACAGGTTTCTACACACAGACTGGAGTATGTTTGCTACTCAGGCCACCTGTGGCTCTCACACGAACATAGACAGCTACACTTCCTCTGTTCTGGATTATATCAACACCACCATAGACAATGTCACAACCCAGAAGCAGATCACCACATACCCAAATCAGAAGCCATGGATGAACAAGGAGGTGCGTCTCCTACTGAAGGCACGCAACACTGCCTTCAGATCAGGTGATGCACAAGCCTACAGCACTTCCAGGGCTAATCTGAAAAGGGGCATCAAAAAGGCCAAATACTGCTACAAACTAAAGCTAGAGGAGCACTTTTTACACTCTGACCCTCGGCGCATGTGGCAGGGCATCCAGGCCATCAGCAACTACAAACCAAGTAACTCAACCCCCCAAGCCACTGATGTCTTCTTTCTGAATGAGCTTAATGACTTTTATGCTCGCTTTGAGAAAGACAATAAAGATAATATCACCAAGATCACCTCCTCACCCGACCACCCACCCATCACACTAACCTCATCTGACGTCTACACCGTACTGAGCCAGATCAACGTGCACAAGGCTGCTGGACCAGACGGTATCCCTGGGCGCGTACTGAGGGCATGTGCGGAGCAGCTCGCTGGGGTATTCACAGACATTTTTAACATGTCCCTTGCCCAAGCAGCTGTACCAGCGTGCTTTAAATCTACCTCAATTGTGCCAGTGCCGAAACACTCCAGCCCGACGTGCCTGAATGACTACCGCCCCGTAGCACTCACACCCATTATTATGAAGTGCTTTGAGCGATTGGTCCTGACACATCTGAAAGACTCTTTCCAACCCTCACTAGATCCACACCAGTTTGCTTACCGTGCCAACAGGAGCACAGATGATGCAGTCTCCATAGCGCTGCACTCTGTACTCACACACTTGGACAATGCAAACACCTATGCACGACTACTGTTTGTTGACTTTAGCTCAGCTTTTAATACTGTTCTACCCTCTAAGTTAATCACCAAACTTAGAGAGCTGGATATTAACATCTCACTTTGTAATTGGATTACGGACTTTTTGACCAACAGACCCCAGCATGTCAGGTCAGGCCACATCTGCTCCACCACCGTCACACTCAACACTGGTGTACCACAGGGTTGTGTGCTAAGCCCCTTCCTTTACTCCCTCTTCACCCACGACTGCAGACCGGTGTATGGATCCAACAACATCATCAAGTTTGCAGACGATACTACGGTGATCGGCCTCATCAGCAACAACGATGAGTCTGCCTACAGGGAGGAGATCAAGCACCTGGCCACTTGGTGCACGGACAATAATCTGCTCCTTAACACCAAGAAGACCAAGGAGCTCATCGTAGATTTTAGAAAAGGAGGAAGAGCTTCACATGAACCCGTTCACATCAACGGAATGGTTGTTGAACCTGTCCCATCCTTCAAGTTCCTGGGGACCCACATTTCAGAGAACCTATCCTGGTCCACCAACACCTCTAGCCTGGTCAAGAAGGCTCACCAGCGCCTATTCTTCTTAAGAACACTTAAGAAGAACCAGCTGTCATCATCTACTCTGGTGAACTTCTATCGCTGCACAATAGAAAGCATCCTAACCAACTGTGTCACAGTTTGGTATGGAAGCTGCTCTGTTGCTGAGCGCAAGGCACTGCAGCGGGTGGTGAAAACTGCCCAGCGTATTATAGGGACTCCACTTCCAGTCATCGAGGACATTCAAAGGAAGCACTGTGTGCGTCGAGCACGCAGTATTCTTAAGGATTACTCCCACCCCGCCCACAAACTGTTTTCTCTTATGCCTTCTGGTCGGCGCTTCAGGTGTCCCAGGTCAAGAACTAGCAGACTGAGGAATAGCTTCTTTCCCAGAGCTATCTCCTTATTGAACTCTGCCCCCCACTGACACCTGCTCACCCCTCACACACCCCTATACACTTCCCATTACTCTATTTACACTTTACACTATTTAATATGGACTGCACTACAATGTACACACCTATTTTGAAAACACAAATATCCATGCACAACATATTTGTAAACTTCTGGTTGAATATACATTCACACATGTATATTGATAAATTCCTGTACATTATGTTCATATGTACATTATGTTCATATCATATGTAAATTCCTGTCTATAGAAAATAGCAACTTGTACATTATGCCCATATCTATTTGAAAATTCCCAGTAACAGTAACTTGTATATATTGTTCATACACTGTAAATTTATAACTTTAGTCACTTGCAATCTGTATACTATGATCATATAGTATCCTGTTCATTATGTTAATATCTATTTGCAAATTCCTGCCTACAGTTAATAGCAACTGTACATACGGTTCATCCATTGTAAATTTATAACTATAGTTACTAGTAATCTGTATATTATACTCACATAATATCTTTCTTTAATAGTTACCCATAGCTTCTCCCTGCACATATCCCCTTTTTTTCTAAATGTATACCTTTATCCTGCACTTTCTGCTAATTGCACTTCTGGTTAGACCTAAACTGCATTTCGTTGCCTTGTACTTGTACATGTGTAATGACAATAAAGTTGAATCTAATCTAATCTAATCTAATCTAAATCTGTTAAACTCGTGAATAAAATCTGCCTCATAATTATTGATGTAATGTGTTTCAAAAACATGTTACAGTGTAGAAGATGCATTTAGCATTTGTAAATTATCCTAAACAGTTAATGTACTGGTAATGCATTTGCAATACTGTAGTATAGAAGGTTGTGTGTACTGTATGATACAATAAAGTATATTTGTATTAACCACAAAGTGTACTTTATGAGTATTTGTAATTGACCAGAAGTATAACAGCATGCTACCGCTGCAATAAGAATATACTCATAGTATATTAATCATGTATTTGTAACACAGCAAAGCTATATACAAATAGCTGTAATGTACTTATAATACATTAAATATATACTTAAATTTTATTAATTACTGTCAGGTATGTACATTAGTACACACACAGTCATATACTTTAAGTGTACTAAGTATACTTAAAGTTGTTCCACTTTAGCACACAAAAGTATACTTAATACACTTACTGTAAAATTGTGCTTTTGTAGAATTTAATTACAACTTAAATACACTTAGTACAAAATTAGTTGTTCCAAAATAGCAAACTTCAAGTATACTAGTCATTAGTCTGATGCAAGCATAATTAAATATACTTGTATTTAATATACTTAGCATACTTTTTTTTCACTTGGGAAACCAAAATAGAACTTTGTGTTTTTATGAGAAAGAATGCTACTGTAAGTTGCATTCAAAGAACACCACACCTACTGTGAAGCATGTGGGTGGAAATATCATACTTTGGGTCTGTTTTTCTGCAAAGGGACCCGGACAACTTATGCGTGTAAAGGAAAGAATGAATGGGACCATGTATCGTGAGATACCCATCAGCAAGGGCATTGAAGATGAAACATGGCTGGGTCTTTCAGCATGACAATGATCCCAAACACACCGCCCAGGCAACAAAGGAGTGGCTTCGTAAGAAGCATTTCAAAGTCCTGGAATGGCCTAGCCAGTCTCTAGATCTAAACTCCATATAATCTTTAAAGAGAGTTTAAAGTCCGTGTCATCCAACGACAGCACCAAAACATCAACAAGAATGGGCCAAAATACCAGCAACAGTGTGTGAAAACCTTGTGAAGACAGAAAACGTTTGACCTCTGTCATTGCCAACAAAGGGTATATAACAAAGTATTGAGATAAAATTTTGTTATTGACCAAATACTTATTTTCCACCATAATTTGCAAATAAATTCTTAAAAAAATCCTACAATCTGAGTTTCTGGATTTTTTTTTCTTTCTAATTTTGTCTATCATACTTGAGGTATACCAATGATGAAAATTACAGGTCTCATCTTTTTAAGTGGGAGAACGTCTCGGGTTACTTTGCTGTAACCCTGTTCCTTGATAAGGCGGGAACGAGATGCTGTGTGAAAACGCTATGGGAATATCTTGTCATGTTGCCGGTTGTGAAGCATGTGAGTATCAAACACGCCAAATTTTGGCTTATATAACCTCGGTCAGGTGACGTCATCTGATGAGACGCATCTGGAGGTTATAAAAGGAGTGAACCGGAAACATTCCTCAGATTGATTTGTCTGAAAGGACTTCCGGTCACGTAGGCAGTGCGGCATTGGGATGCAGCATCTCGTTCCCGCCTTTTCAGGGAACAGGGTTACAGCAAAGTAACCCGAGACGTTCTCTTTCAAAGGCTTCACTCGATGCTGAGTGAAAACGCTATGGGAATGAGAATACCAACGCCGCCACACTGCAAATGTCTGGACCCCAAGGTTGTGTAGGGTGTGCGCACAAGGCCAAGAAAGTCTCAGAACTATGCCTGGGCAGCTAACTCGGGGACACAATTGCACACAATTGCTGCAGGGGAATACCTCTTGCTGGTGCAAAATGGGGCGATCCCCCTGGTTGAATGAGCCCTGCTTCCTAGAGGTGAAGTGAACCCATGCGCCTCATAGGAGAGGGCAATAGCATCTCTCACCCAGTGGAGTGGCGGCCGCCCCCGCAGCCCAAGACGTGTAAATGCTGCTCTGACGTAAATCTGGTGGACGTAAATCTGAAGAGCACGTACTGGACACAGTAAGTGAAGTCTCTCCTGCTCCAAAGCTGTAAAGGCGGAGGACAGAAGGCTTCAAAACAATAGGGTGCATGTTGAAATGGCACTTTCGGAAGATAGTTCAGTGAGGATGCAAAATGGCCCTGCCTAGCCCAGGGGCTAAGTCTAGGCACGATGGGAAGACTGACAGATCTCCAATTCCCTTAGAGAGGTAACAGCCATTAGAAAAACCATATTAAGAGTCAGAAATCCTGAGGCGCTGACTCTATTGGTTCAAAGGGGGTGTCACTGTTATCCTCAGTAACCTCATCGATCAGGATGTGGCAGGCTGAAATAGCAGTTACGTACGTCTTGAGAGTATTAGCTATCTGCTTCGTCATGCACCAATTTTCAAATACATTCATTTTGAGGGCATAAGGGCTTCTAGGGGAGGGAGCACTAGCACTTAGAATAGTCTTAATTACGCTGGCTGGAAGACCAGCTTGACTTAGACTCCCGGGAGCAGGGCTATCAGGAAAAAATGCATAAAGGCGTAACCTGGGCCACGTATGGGCCACGGTGTCACCGTGGATACAACTGCCATGAGAGCTAAGATTCCTGAAAGTGATGGTCACTTTCTGGTCTACTGTAGCTTGATTTCCTTGTAGAATGAAACTTTGGGTCTCAATCCTAGAACCAAAGATGAGCTAGGACGACAAGCTGATGTCGAAGTGCTAGCTACTGAGACTGGGCCAGCCAGTTGTCTATGTAACTCGTTTTGGCTTGGTTAAAGGGGGGGGGGTTCTTAGATGTTCGGCATCCTGAAACATGGCAGGACTAACACTTTATTGGAGACTGGTGTTGCCGGAAACACCAATGGTGGCGGAGCAAGAACAACGACCTCCTGGGGGTGTCAGGGAGAACACTTCATTCTTCGAAAGGAATTCCGCGTGCCTCTCCCCATTGGCGGGCCACCCCCTCCATAAGACAGCCGATAGCACGAGCCGTCTGCATTTGTTACACGCAGAGACAAGTCTGGTCTCTCAGCAGGTCAGCGTGGTAGCAACAACCTGATCTGCTGCCTGAAAAGCTTTTCCCTCCAGGGAAGATGAAAGTCTACACAACTTGAAGGAAGTATTTAGCTTTTCTATATTTAAACGAATAAATAAGTCAATGGCAGGAAAACATGGGATTAATACAGCTTACTCCATGAAAGGGTTAACTCATAAGGAGATAGATAAGAGGGGGGAGAGAGAGCGTCTTTGAGGCTCCGCCCCCAGGCCACCCGACAGAAACTACCATTTTAATGTTTTCCCAGTGCTTGGAGGCTATTTCCATCTCCGCGGAAGCAAAAGAGGATATTTATCCTTGCCCATTCACAAGAAGCATCAGCGCTCTTGAGAACGGACAGAGGGATTTCCCGATCCAACTACTGTAGGAAATGCGGTTTTAAGCCCCCCAAAATGCGCTGCGGCTCGAAGCTTCTTAAGGAATGCGAGGCGCGTGCTGAACACTTTAATCAAAGCAGTAAAGTGTAGAGATCGCCTTCCGATATGGATTATCACACGGGGGACATCTTGTTTTAAAACTCTGAATATCGCTGAGTTAAACACTTCTTATTATGCTGGTTTAAACACAAACACGCTCAACACAACGAGGTCAAAGTGAAGACGAATCTGAGGAATGTTTCCGGTTCACTCCTTTTATAACCTCCAGATGCGTCTCATCACATGACGTCACCTGACCGAGGTTATATAAGCCAAAATTTGGTGTGTTTGATACACACATGCTTCACAACTGGCAACATGACAAGCGGTTCCCATAGCGTTTTCACGCAGCATCGAGTGTAGCCTTTGAAAGGGAACTAGCACAATTGGTGGCTGACAAAAATTTTTTTGCCCCACAGTATAATTTCATTAATTAATTAATTTTTTGAGGAGGCTCCAGTGTCAGCACTTTATAGCAATCAGAGGAAGTGAGGTTTCTAAGTTGCAAATTTCCTAATATAAAAAATTATTCGTAATGATTATTTAAAAAAGATGACCTTAGTACTTAATGAAAGCTTTCTTATACCTTTTTTTAGTATGAAAGTAAATTAAACTACTCACGTATTACACTTTCTGTCACTTTGTAGTGAGACTGCACATTTTTCCATTAAGCATTTTATATTACTACCCGTGCATGCTTTTTTAACTATCTTGCCCTGTGTAGCCCATAGAAGCTTTCAGGACCACGACTATATAATCAATAATGTAGCCCATGCACTACTGGAATCACCCTTCCAGTCTGTGTTAAAAGTTACCGAACTCATTAGGATGTATATTGGAATGTGGGGCCAATATACAAAGATAGCCAACTAAAATACTGTCCTATCTAATCTTCAAATCTCTTTAAAGTAGAGATACTTTGAATTTGAAATCTATCATTTCAGCCTCAACTTGGATATTCAAAAAGACTTTTTCATGGCCCACTGAGCTCTGTAACTCTAACTAGCATCCACTATGGGGATAAAATGAATGTCTACTGTATGCTAGAGGTTTGAGACAATTTACTTTGGCGTGGTTTCTTATTTTTAAATGTTTGAGTTGTAGGTTGGCAGTAAAGATTGAGCTAAATGGTTAAGAATAGAGATAGACAATAATCAGAAAGCAAGTATAGAGAAATCTGAACATACAGTAGATAAAGATCCATAATAAACAAACCATTGGTGAGGAAAAAATCTGAGATGACATGAAACGATGACAGAATCCAGGGTTAAAACAACAATATTTGTGTGTTAGAGAGGAACCATGGATAGTGTCAAAAAGTTTTTTTTTATTTTAAGCATCAGCAGACTGGGTCTTAAGATGAGCTCTTAAGGGTTAGAGCTCTGAGGGGGTTAGATTTACACTGTAAAGAACATACTGTAGAATTTACATAAATTTACTGGCAAAAAAGTTGCCAATAAAATCCTGTAAAATAGCCGTTAATTGCTGTAAAATGGATTACAGTATAATACTGCTTAGCAATTTACAATAAATTGATGTTTGCAGAATACAGTATTTTTTTTTTACAGGATTATAAAATTAAGCTTGTAAAAAGGCATTACAGGTTTTTTTTGTAATTACACTAAATTACAGTACTTACCTGGCAACAAAAGTTGCCAATAAAATCCTGTGAATTCAACAAAAGCCAAGATGTAGCTGTAACATTTTTACTATGAAATTCCTGTAAATAACTATTTTAACTGTGAACTTTACTATTATACTGATGTAAATGCATTAAATCAAAGATTTTTAAAAATAATCACTCAAATTCAAAGCTGTTGTAAGTAAACTGTTTATTAACGCTGACATCTGACAACACTTCAACACTGTCACTGGTAACATAATTTTACTTTTTCAACTACAGAAAAACTTATAAAAAATCAGCTGTTACAAAACAACTACAAACAACTCAAGATTAAAGCATAAAGCAATAGTTAAATAAAAGTTAAGTTTGCCTAAAAATAAAAATGGTCAGCATTTCAGTCTGTTGTTATTTAAAAAATACTCTATCGAGAGCTAGGTGAATAAATCGGTAACAAAAAGAAGCATTCATCGGCATGACATTACGTTTTTACCTTTTAGCTCCGTTATGTTTCAGCTTGCCTGACAAAACAATTAATGAAAAAAAAGAAATTAACGACATATTCCTTTACAAAATATACTCCAAGTTTCAGAGAAACTCATCAAACAATGTTAATATTTACATTTTTCAACAGCAAAGACAACGGAGCACTTCATGTAATGTTAATTTTGTCTCACACGCACTTCCATAGCAATGCTCTTCCTGCCAAACTACAAATACTCTGTAGAAAATAAAGGCAAATAAAGCTAACAAGCTGCAGCATATATCAACATTAACATGACGATAACAATTTACCTTTTAGTTTAGGCTGCTTTCTGAAATGGTGCGCATCGTATTTCTTCTCCTCGCCTGAAGCAACAGATAAATAAAGTTAACTAAACATCCCATTACAAAGTAGCTAAATATAACGTTTAGAGGGAATATCCTGATAAAACTTACAGTATATAACGTTATATAAGTTTTATCAGGATATTCCCCATATATATGAATTACTTTACATTAAAAGAAATAATTAATACTTATGGAAGTAAATTTAATTGAAGTTCTTCAGCTGTTGTAGCTGTGCTTCAGTCCACCAGATTTCAAACCATATCAGCCCGCGCAATACCATAATGCAACAGCACAGTAAATTCTTGTAAAAATATTTAAGATACAGTGAAAGCACCTCCTACCTGTAAATTAATTACAGCTAACAGTGAAATATACAGTTAACACTTGTAAAACTCTGTATAACCCATAATGCATTGCAAATTACAGCAATAAATTGTAAAATGGCAAAATGGTAAGTTTCTGTATAATGTTTCTGTAAAAAATACAGCAATTTGTTACAGTGTATGGTTGTAGCAGCTGTTCTTGGGTACAAATCGTCAGCATCCACGTGACACCTTATGAAGCAATTGTAAAGTGTTGGAATAAATTGTAAGTAAAAGGGAAAAGAAAGCCTTGAATGGAGGTAGAATGTCTAACATACACTTATGTATAATAAAATTTGGTTCCATTGTGGGGTTGCATAAAGTTTAAGGGTTATTTGGTTTGAATTTCTTAAGAGAAGCATACATACAGTAGAAAGTGTTTATGGAGAGTCTGGAAATAGATTAGTTCCTCTGATTCTTCAGATTCCATATACAACATACTGTATTTAGGAAGCTAGAAAACATAAATTTAAAGAATACTTGAGCAGCCATCTCATTCAAGCATTTGTTTTACTCTTTTTATAAAGATCTTCCATTGCTATCCTTAAGGCCACCAGCATAGAGCAACGAGAGTTCTCCATTGAAGAGGACTTTCGCTGTTTCCATAGCGGCTGGGTTTTTACAGGGCGGGTTGCTAGCCCAACGTCCAACCCTTCTCTTTACTCATCCGGCACTTGGGAACCAGCAACGGCGGAGCTCTAGACCTCCGGCTGTGAAAAGTTACAGGCTCACCCGGGAGCCGAACCAGCAATCTCCGGATGATAGGGCGAGCAGTTTACCACTGCGCCACTCGGAGGCCCCTTCCATTGCTATGCCTAAACCTAAATTAAATTCTAACCTTAATCTTAGTAATTGTAAGCAGTTGCCTTGGTATCATTTTATCTATTTATTTATTTTTATCCCTAAAAATACAGGATAAAGCGGTATAGAAGATGAATTAAGTAATTTATTTATTTTTATTAGCAGCTTCCCTTATAGGAGCCAGACAAATTTGTTTCCACAAGGTCAAAATAGTCAGATTTTCCAGTCATTATGGGACATTTGGGCCCCACCTAGATATAAAAAACAAGCCTTTCAAGGCATGTACTGTATAAGGATGGGGAAACGAAATGAAAATAAACACATCATCACAGCATATCAATGACATCCTGAGTCTTTCCGGGTCTGTCTCCCAGCAAAAGCCTGTTGTGACACAATCATTACAAATTGATTGCAAAATAGCTAACAATCCTGATTAAATCATTAAATTCTTGTGTATGCTTCAGACAACAGGGGCAAAATTAACTTCCCACCAACCTCATATTTTTCCCCTTTACCCCAATACGAAATAATGATTTTCTGCCAGTCTAATTACAAAGCCAACATCTGATCAAGCCGGCATCCAGAGGGGATTATCACATGCGCCAGTATTAGAGCTAATTACCAGCTTGAGTGCAGAATTATTACATCTTGTAATTGGATGGTGAGATTTATATACAGATCAGGCTGGTTTCTGTAAGATTGTAATTACAGGCTCCATTGGTTAGCTACTTATCACTCTGCTGCGGGGAGAGAAAGAGAGGCAGAGACAGAGGGAGTGTTTCATTAACCCTTAACCCCACATAGGGAAAACCCTGTACCAAACACAAGGCTGTGATAAGAACAACAGTTCAACGCACACATAAAACTGTTTATTACCCTCTACCCAATACCCAGTGACCTCCACTCCCCGCCGAAATGGGTGTTCGTTTAATGTAGACACTGCTGGGCAATTTTAGTTCATGTTGCAATGGTGTGTGCGTTTTTCCGCTTGGCTGGGATCCATTCTGTAATTAGCAGAAGTAACAGTGTGGAATAAGCGCTCATCTGCTTACTATGGCTTTTAAAATGGACCGAGCTCTTTACACTCTTGTCCTGGAGTGTGTATACCACCCTTGCTTGGTATCTCAATATATCTCGGTATTAGGAACAGCCCTTCCTTGTTCTTATTTACATTATGCCAGCTTTCCATGTTAAAAAAATAAATAAATAAGAAAACAAAATCCTTCTTTCATATTGTTTTCAGTCATATGGTTGACTGTTACAAAGCACTAAGACTGAAGACTCCTTTCTCAGAATGCATATAGCACACAGAAGTCTATACATAATCCTATATACAGTACAGGGTCGCAGGAATCCTGGAGCCTAATCCATGAGACATTTGGCAGACAGGGCCTTGCTCAATGGCCCAACAGGGACAACTTGGTGGTTGTGGGATTTGAACCTGGGATCATTCAAACAGTAGTCCAATTCCTTAACCACTGAGCTAAACCTGACCCTGAGACTTAGTGTATTAGATAAGGTACACCCTGGACGAGGTGCTAATTCATTACAGGACAGACACACATACAGTACACACTCATTCATTTTGGGACATAATAGCACCAATTAGCCTAATAGGCATGCCTTGGACTGTGAGAGGAAACCGGAGTACCCGTAGGAAACCCACCAAGCACGAGGACAACATGCAAACTCCATGCACACACAGAGGCAACAACGTTAACCACAAAGTCACTGTGCTGCAATATACTCTAGGTATATATGCAATATAAAAGTAATTATGCTATAGACCCAATCAGATGCAAACATTCTGTTTCACGGTATAATTTATACAATAATCCTCCCACACACGCACTATACAAGCACTGCCTTGGTAAAATTAGACATTTTTAGAGAAAAATATTTCTTGATAATGTAAGACATGCACCCAATATTCACTATGGGAAAGAGCAGTATAGGAAAAAGCAGGAAGAAAATAATAAAATAGAGTTGCTGTATTCAAGCTGGAACATAAACTCATTTATCTTTTCCCATAAGTCAGCAAGATACTATGCTAGCTGTTGTTGAGAGAAATGGAAAGAAGGAAATAACAGCAGCAACAACAACAAAAAAAATCTTATTCAAGTCTGTGCAACTTTACAAGTTTCTTTTTTTGTGCATGAAAACCAGGCTGCTCAGAATCGATACAGACTTCCATTTTATGAGACAAGGAGTTAACTTGTTCAATTATGGCACAGACAGCTCTATTCTTTTGTAACAAGTAATGTGGGTAGGGAAATCGATGCTGACAGGCTGCCTGCACACTGCCTAATTTCATATTACCTCCAGCCAATGGCAGCTTGGCTCCATAATGAAGCTGTGCTGAGCACTTCATTATGGAGAAGGAGGGGGGGATCGATACACACATGGCTACACGCACACACACACACACACACACACACACACACACACACACACACACACACACACACACACACACACAGCCTGGGGAGAGGGGTATCAGAAGCTTACTGAGTGTGTCTTGAGGCACAGGATGAGGCTCAGAGATGCATTAAAGATGAGCTTGAGGTAACGGATTAGGATGTGTGTGTGTGTGTGTGTATATACAGTATATATATTTATATATACTATGGGGTTATGCTCAGGATAAATGGTCAGGATCATGATCAATGTAGCATGCAGTCTGTTAGCAGGTTAGGTCTATGAATATGGTTGAAGAAATTGAAGTTGAAGTAAGTTAGTGGTTGATTTTTCAGGTGCAGATGAAACAAATTAATCTTGGATGTAATGATGCTGATTATATGTGACGCATATTTTGTCAATAGAAAATTTCATGTAGAAATCGGAGTATACAAGGTCATATATAGACATAAAGTTGCAATGCAGCTTGGCTTGAATGCAAGTACAGTATATTAAACTAATGATGCTCCTCACTGCTTCATTATGTAAAAAATATATAAAAAAGAAAATATATTAAGAGGAAAAAAGCAAAGTAAGTTGGGAAGTTAGGAAGGACATGGAGTAAATGGGAGAAAATACAAACGGAGACTACATATATTTATTTTTTCATAACTTTCCACTAAGTAATCTGCTCTTTATTACTCCCATTAATAATCATTACCAGGTTAATCTTAGCAAGCTGTGACAGGCATCATTTAGCACCACATACAGCACTGGAGAATAGGCAATTCATAAGAGGGCAAACTGTACTGTAATGTGTAAAAATTCCATTTAGCATGGTTTAATCTAAATAACCCGTCCACAGTGCTGCATTTATTTTCTGTCTTTGCTACAGAGCCGGAGCTACAGTAGTGAGCAAATCTGATTTTTATGAGACGGATGCAGAATTTGGAGGAAGATTATCATCAGTTATGTAGCAATAAACTGCATGCATTTATAATATTTAGTACAAGTGAGAATATATGACACGAGTCTATCTAAATGACTAAGACTATTTTATCAAACAGTAAACGAGACGGAATAAAATAGTTTTATTTATAAGCTTTAATATAGAGTTACATAAAATGAATGTCTATCAATATATAGAATAGAATTAAAACTAGCCCACCTCTTCACCGCACACTATGAAATATTGTGGACTATGTGTTCCAGCACATGCCGTTCATTAAACATTGGGTTCTTGATCTCAATAGGTTTTACTTTTTTTTCCCCTCCAAAAAAAAAAAAAAAAAATATATATATATATATATATATATATATATATATATATATATATATATTTATTGTTAAGCGGGAGAGGTGCAGGCAGTTCTCGCCAGACACAGGCTGCTCACAAAGCTCAGACAACTTCAAAACTCAGGCCCTTTGATCAATACAGGATCGTGTCTACATTTTTTGATGTGGTTCATGAGGCTGTTCCCTGATGGGACACTTGGTCTTGGGCACTTTATATTTATGCTTGCTAAACCAGGGAGCAAGAGAATGCGTTAGGGATGAAGGAAAAGAAAAGTAAATAGATCAAGTGTAGAGAAAGATGAGGTGAGATTGGGGATTCAGAGGGATATTCGGATGCTGGAGGATGGGAAGTCTGCAGTGCAAGGCTTGCTGTAGGAACATTTCATGAATCTACTTCTATCCTTCCAGACTAAATCGTTATAGCAAAGGAAATGTTGGGTTCCCTTTCAAAGGCTTTCTCTCGAGGCTGCGTGAAAACGCTATGGGAACCATTTGTCCTGTTGCCGGTCGTGAAGCATGTGTACAAACACGCGAAATTTTTTGGCTATATAACCTCGGTCAGGTGACGTCATCTGATTAGACGCAGCTGCAGGTTATAAATACTAGTGAGCCGGCAACAAATCTCAGATCATTTGTCTTCACCTTGTCTTGAGCGTGTCTGTGTTTAAACCAGCAAAATAAGAAAGTGTTTAACTCACCAATATTGCGGAGTTTAAACTAGATATCCCTCCGTGTGTGATAATCCATATCGGAGTGCGATCTCTACACTTCTTCGGTTAAGTGCTGCGCACGCCTCGCATTCCTTGAGAAGCTTCGAGTCGCCGCACATTCCTGGCTTAAACTCGTGCATCTGACAGAGCTGCGGCAGACGGAGGTAAGCTCCTTTCTTCCGCGTTCTTATCACGGGGATTCCTCTCTTGCTTACGTGGAGATGAAAATAGCCTTAAGCACTTTTAAAAAAACAGTAGACGGCAGTTTCTGTCAGTTGGCCGGGGGGCGGAGCCTCAACGACGCTCTCTCCCCCTCTTAGCTCTCTCCATATGATTTTACCCTTTCATGGAGTAAGCTGTATTCATCCCGTGTTTTTCCTGCCATCAACTTACAGTATTTATTTATTTATTTAAATATAGTTGATGTAGAAGCAGGCGGCGCGGTGGTGTAGTGGTTAGCACTGTCGCCTTGCACCTCCAGGGTCTGGGTTCGATTCCCCGGCCAGGCTCGATTCCCGTCTCTGTGTGCATGGAGTTTTGCATGTTCTCCCCGTGCTTGGTGGGTTTCCTCCGGGTACTCCGGTTTCCTCCCACAGTCCAAAGATATGCAGGTTAGGCTAATTGGCGTTCCTAAATTGCCCGTAGTGTGTGATTGGGTGTGTGAGTGTGTGTGTGTGTGTGCCCTGCGATGGATTGGCACCCTGTCCAGGGTGTACCCCGCCTAGTGCCCGAAGTCTCCTGGGATAGGCTCCAGGACCCCCGCGACCCTGAACACAGGATTAAGCGGTATAGAAAATGAATGAATGAATGATGTAGAAGCGCGGGGTTATATGTTGACACCCAGATAGAAGAGACGCTTCACAGGCTATCTCTCTCCTGGGACATCATCCTTCCTGGAAAGCTTATAGTTCCTTTCTAGCTGTGTAGACTTTCATGTTCCCTGGAGGGGAAAGCTTTTCAGGCAGTAGGTCAGCTTGGTGCTCCACTGCACACCAGGGCAGTTTTGCAGGCCTACCAGGCTGACCTGCTGAGAGACTTGAGTACTGGCAGGGTTCTTCAAGATAAGGCGTATTGGAATTATGCCAAGCTACAGACTTGTCTCTTCGTGCAACAAAGCAGACGGCTCGTGTTATCGGCCATTTTATGGCTGCTATGATTTTCGCAGGAGGCACCTGTGGCTAAATCTCAGAAGCATCAAGGATAGGATTGTGCATTCCTCCTTAATGCCCCATCTCGCCTTCCGGCCTGTTTAGCGATGTCGTTAACTCAGCCGCCACTAGGTTCTGGGGTGAAGTTATACGAACAAACTTTTGGAAAATTCCCTCCCCGCCGTGCTCAAGAGTCGGGATTGTCGGCCACCCAGTCTCGATCGGGTCTGACTCTTGCGAGGTGTAAAACACAAGGAGCTTCCCTCACAGGCTGGGGTGCGGTCTCAGATGACCGTCCAGCCCAAGGGAGCTGGAGAGGCCATCTTCTCGCGCGGCACATCAATTGCCTCGAGATGATGGCTCTATTTCTGGCCGTAAAGCACTTCCTCCAGCACTTGAGAGGCTGCCATGTCCTAGTGCGGGTGGACAACACTATGGGAGTCTCATATATTACTGTGCTCGCGCCGCTAATAGCTAGCACACCAGGTTCCTGTCCCTCAGGGCGATTTACATTCTAGCATGGATGCGGGAGCAGTAGTACTGTCCAGTCTATCTTTGACACACGGCGAATGGAAACCCCACTCCGAAGTAGTCAGGGAGAGATTTCATGTAGCAAGGTGGACCTCTTGGCTTGCAAGATATGCTTCGCCTTTTACTGCTCTTCAGATTTACGTCCACTGCATCAGCTAGTGGCGTAGGTCAGAGCAGCTTCTACATGTTTTGGATGAGAGATGCTATTGCCCTCTCCTATGAGGCGCGTGGGCTCAGTTCGCTTCTAGGAATCAGGGTTCATTCAAACAAGGGGATTGCCTCATCTATTGCACTAGCAAGAGGTATTCCCATGCAGCAAGTGTCTGCTAAGCAGGTAAACCCAGTCCACTGACGAATTGTTTCAGTGCTGGAGTTTCCGTCCTCCGGTTTGTGCACTAGTACTCTAAGGACGTACGTAACTGCATCCTCTCTCTACTATCTTCCGAAAGCTCTATAAACCCAACATGCACCCTATTGCTTTTGAAGCCTTCTGTCCTCCGCGCTTACAGCTTCGGAGCCGGAGAGACTTCACTTACTGTATCCAGCTTGTGCTCTTCAGATCTACGTCCACCACATCAGCTAGTGGCGTAGGTCAGAGCAGCTTCTACATGTTTTGGAAGAGAGATGCTATTGCCCTCTCCTATGAGGCGCGTGGACTCACTTCGCCTCTAGGAATCAGGGCTTATTTAACCAGGGGATTGCCTCATCTATTGCACTAGCAAGGGGTATTCCCCTGCAGCAAGTATTGCTAAGCAGGTAGACCCAGTCCACTGCTGAATTGCTTCAGTGCTGGAGTCTCTGCAGGATGCACCTAAAAGCATTGTTTGAAGCCTTCTGTCCTCCGCCTTTTACAGCCTCAGAGCAGGAGAAACTTCACTTACAGTCCAGTATGTGCTCTTCAGATTTACGTCCTCCGCACCAGCCAATGGCGTAAGTCAGAGCGCCCCTATACTGGGTGAGAGATGCATATTGCCCTCTCCTATGGTTTCACTTCGCCTCTGGTGATCATCCCAGTCCGGGTGATCGTCCCAGTCTGCACCAGCAGGAGGTATCCCCTGCAGCAATTGTGTAGCGCGAAGGGTTGGTCCTCCCCGCACACATTTCTTACATTTATAATCTGGATGTTCATGCTACTCCGGGCTCACGGACCCCGAGTCAGCTGCCCAGGCATAGTTCTAAGACCTTCTCAGCTTTGTGCGCACACGCTACACAACCTTAGGGTCCAGACACTTGTAGTGCGGCGGCGTTGGTATTCTCGTTCCCATAGCATTTTAACGCAGCATCGAGAGAAAGCCTTTGAAAGGGAACGTCTCGGGTTACTGTGCTGTAACCCTGTTCCCTGAAAAGGCGGGAACGAGATGCTGCATCCTAATGCCGCACTACCACGTGACCGGACGTCCGTTCAGACAAATTAATCTGAGGTTTGTTGCCGGCTCACTAGTATTTATAACCTGCAGCTGCGCCTAATCTGATGACGTCACCTGACCGAGGTTATATATAGCCAAAAGATTTGGCGTGTTTGCCCACATGCTTCACGACCGGCAACAGGACAAATGGTTCCCATAGCGTTTTCACGCAGCATCTCGTTCCCACCTTTTCAGGGAACAGGGTTACAGCACAGTAACCCGAGACGCTTTGTGCTATAAAGAAATTTCAGTCAACGTATAGAAATAGTAAAGAAAATGTGTTTTCGGTTTAATAAGACCTGCTATGACTAAATTTCTTCATGTATTCTTTCTGTTTATTGTAAAATAATAGGTCAGTTCAAAGCTTGTATTACAAAATTACAAATTCTATGTGTAAATGTGGAAACCCAGTAAAACCTCTGGCCAACGATTAGTTCTTGTGTTATAGCAAAAAAAAAAAAAAAAAAATGAAAAAAACTTTCTATCAATGCAAATTTAAGTTTATTAATTAATTAATTTTAATAATGGGTGTCTGCGACATGGTGGCCCTTATTAACAAGGTCACAAATATTTTAAGGCAATTAACTTTTGTTTCTTGATAAGCATTTTATACATGACCATTAACACACGAAGGACACATCAGACTAGCTGGTGCTGTGGCCTGGACAATACCATTTATCCTTTACACTTTATGCAAATTCTAAAAGTTAAAACTTTTTTGAATTTCGCTAGATTTCCTGATTTCATTTGTGTAAAAGGCAAAAATCTGTTCATTGTTCATTTCCTTAAATATGCTGAGGAAAGGTTCCGTGTCACTGTCACAATGTCCTTGAGCAAGAGCCTTGAGGTTGTCGAACTCCAGGTATTAGTCCCCATGTTGTTCAGCATCTGTGCAAAAACAGGTACAGTTCAATGTTGTAACCAAAGTCATATAAAGCATGCTATATTCATGCAAAAGATACCCAAGAGACTATGTACTTGCTGCTGTAGATATAGCCACATTTGCAATACAGTTAAAATGGATCCAGACACTAAATCTATACCGTGACAAAACAGGTTAATTAGCAAAAAAAATGCTACAATTTGACAAGACCTATCACTAAGGCCTCACTTAGCACAAAGCAGAAGGTTCACTCCATGGTTCCAGGGATAACCTTTGACCTGGGCCTCTGACAGTGGTGTCATTTGAAAGGCCAATCACTTGGAATCAGCATCCCTATCCTCCTCCCTTTGCTCCTCATCGCTTTAGGGACCCCCAGTCACTTATGACTTATTCATATGGGTCTCACATTACACCAATAAATAACAAATATGATACCCTCTTAACCCCTATTCACTTTCCATAGCCGCCTCATCCCGTAATAGCATCATCCCTCATATTTGCTTTATGATCCAGAAGGCACTCTTGAGGCTCAGAATCATAGCTTTAGCTGTCCTTATAAAAGCATTCAGTTGGAGAAAACAAATACTGAGTAGTCTGATCTTTTCTGTCTTTCTCGGTTATGCCGGTGTGTTTTCTAGTCTGAATATTTTCATCAGCATCACTTGGTCCCTGTGGTCTCCTCCACTTTAAACACTTAATGGCTAAATAAATAATGACAGAAGCAGCACTCTCAATGGAGCAGAGAAAGAAGGAGCGATATTGAGCTTTCTCTCTATCTAATCAGGCGTTAGGTCCTGCCCAAACCTCTTGGTACCCATTCACAGCTGGATTATGGGTCTTTAACTGCCACCCAACCCTGAAATGGTACTCCAGGGCTGTAGGACTACAGAGGAAGAATGACACTGAAAATCACAGTTAAAAAGTTTCCTAGGTAGTCATTTATGTACGTATTTCTACTTTAGGTTTAGCTTTAAAAACAAGGATAGATACAAGTGACAACCAGGGAATCTTTTGGGTTGTACTATAGCTTCAGTTTATTTACTACAAATATGTGAATGGGAAAGTCATCAATATAACAACAGAAAATTACTGTAAAACTCTGTAAGATGACCTACAGTAGAATTGGATTCCATTGTTCCTACATCTCATTGAAATTTTGTGAAGCTAAGAACCCTTAATTATACCAAAACCCATTGAAGGGTTTTCTTTTAAGAAACTAAGAGTAAGCATACAGCTTTAGAACAGATGCCAGAGTACAGTTTTGGTTTTCTGGTGCCATAACTTTTTGTTTCTTTGTGTAGGTTATCACAAACAAGCTGACAACGGCATACATAAAACCTTTTATGCAGAAAACCTGCTCAAAAAAGAAAAGTTTTATCATATTAAATATCACACTGAAATATTAATATGTTGTGTTTTATAGAAATATTTAGTTATTTCTGTTGTCAGTTTGTTGGCTGATGTTGTATTTCTGTTATTCCTGTAAGAAGAATTACATTGTTACCATTTATTAAGAGAAAAATAAACTGCATAACAAAGTAAATTTTTTTAAGCAGAGAGCTTCTTTTCAAACTTTTTCTGTAAACATTCAACCTAATGCTATTGGATTTAAGAATACAATGCACCTTTGACACATCTGCACTGAGAGACTTGGCTAGGATAGTTCACAATCTACAAGATGATACGTGTACTGTATACTGGAGAGATGAACCAAGGGCTAAATCTTTAAAAAGGAAAACACAAACAATAAAAGTCAGCACTTCATTAGACAATTAATCTTGGATGTCATTAAAGCCTTTGTTTGTTTTTACAGTATAATAAAGGTTATGCAAGCTGTTCTCAGTGATCCTGAACAACTGTATCCCAGTGTAATAGTTGTTGGTTACAACTCAATTGAAGTGGATTCTTTCAGCATCTACCATAATGTATAGATAAATTGGAACAAGTTGTTTGCATTTTGTAGGGGAAGGTAGGAGTGCGCATTTCAGATCCAAGACCAGTGGAAAAACTGAGTGAGCATAAGACAGAGAGAGAATGATTAATCACAGGACTAAAGGTGGGATTTCTTTGAGCTTTGCACTCTGCTATCTGTCATCATTCAATATGACTATATCCCTTAATCCATCTTTCTCTTTATGTCTTTATCACCTGCTCATCTTAGATTAGGTCCACTGCTCTCTCTCTCTCTCTCTCTCTCTCTCTCCCCCCAGATCTATGGGGATACTGCCTTATTGAATCATGTTTAATTCTGCCTCTTTTGATTGATAAATTGCCTTCACCTTGTGCTGGCCAAGCTCATGTAGGAGCTAACAGTGATAACACATTAAGATGCATTTAAGGAGCTTTGTTTGAGAACTGAATCAATAACCCACTTTAAAATAAAGCTTGTTGTGTAAACCGTGCACGTCAGACCAAACACCCCCATAAACACCAAGGACGCACAGAGGGCTGAATAGTCTTCTTAAAACACTCAGTGATCTAGGAGAGAAGAGCTTGAGGATTCCAGTCCACCTCAGAATGACATCTGGACATCAATATGGCTCCACTGCTATGTGATGTGATGCTAAAAGTGATATTGATTTTAGATGGATTTAAAAGCACTGTTGGGAGCAATTGAAACTAAACTTACTGCCCAGCGTGTGCACAGCAATCATGATGGATGAGTGCTGAGCTACATAAACAGATGCACCTAGGAATGATGAGTTGATTTTTTTTTAAATGTACAAACCAGGTAGAGATGTCTGCAAGACAAAATTGTTTACATGTAACACTTGGTATAATAAATATATTTTTGCTTAAGGTTTTGTAAGAGGATGAACAGGTATGTGCATGGACACATACACATTTAACCTCTATTTTCTAAAATACTTTACCTATTTTTTTATGTAGGTATTTTATTATATTATTTCTGTGACATTAATCATGAATCCAAAAAAAAGAACAATTAAAAACCAGCATAAAATCACACCCAGCTAAATGTTCATACATATGTACAAACAGCTGGAAACAGACAACTAGTACACTTGCTTATTTATTTGTCACACCCCATACTTATATAATATTGATTAACTTGTCCACTTTGTCTCGACCATCAAGGATTTTTCATTCCTCATTGTAAGTACCACACATTATGAGCATGAGTCAATGAGGTGTCTGTGTCTGTTATAATTACAATTATATCCAAAGAAAAGGAGACAAAATGCCTAGTCTAGTAAATAAACAAAGTATAAAATAGTTATGTATTAAGGGAGAAAATGTGCATGCATTGATATAAATATATAATAAATATACTTAAAATATTTTTTTTTACTTTTTGAGGATCAATAATTATTGTCTCAATTTATTGCTCAGCCAAACATAGTGTTTACCGATCGATCATTATACACAATTTAAGAAAGTACCATTACAGATATTTTAACTTTTATATCTAATCAATGCACTGCATTATGATGTTGAAAACATAAAATAAAAGTCAATAAAAGATATATGCATGAAATCATGCAATTGATTACCCACATATCAATATCATTGCCTGTTAAATGAGCATTGCATCACTGTATACTATCAGTGTTAATAACAAGAGGAAAACAATATATAATGCTTTTTAAATGGCTCAAAATAAATTAACATTAAGGATAAAACTGCTGTAACACGTTCTATAAAGCTTATGTTCATAATTCATTACTAATGAGTAAATCTTATGATGCTTCCTAAATGCTCTATGAGCTTATGTTGTAATATGTCATTAAAAAGTGTCACTATTCATAATGCCATGTAAAGTGATATATTTGTGTTCTTTATTCCAGTTTAACAGAAAAGGACAGGGCACTACATGTACTGGTTACCTCACCTTAAACAAAAAGGAAGCTACAGTAATTGATTTTCTCATTTTGTAATCTTTTCCTGCTCATTTTGGTTGGTTTGTTCTAACCATAATTGCTCTAGCTGTTTTTTTCTGGAAATGGTTGATCTTAATCCTTTGGAATGTTCCTAGTATTTTGTCATTGTTAAGATGTTAAAGGCCATTCTTCCTCCAGAATCTGGGACTATGATTACAAAATGCAATAATGCAAATTTAATTCCATTTGAAAAGAGGAATTTGGACCACTGAGCCAAGATAAAACACTTCTGATGTTGTCTCTGGTTTAGGAGTAGCTTGATACTAAGAATGCAACTGTTCTGGCCCATTCCCTGTGCATGGTGGCTCTTGATGCACTAACTCCAGCTCTATGCCATGTGAAGTATATCTTCTTAAGTATGCAGTCATCTCTGTTGCTTGTGCATACCCTGTGGGTACCGGGGTAGCTCAATGGTTAAGGCAATGGACTGCACTTTGGTTTATGGGTTTTTAAGGACATCTACCAAATGCTTACAGTAAATGTATCACACTTTCTTTCTTTCTTCTCACAAATATGCTTCAATACGAGCAGCCAGCCCTTCAGCCAGTACTGTACCTTCTGTGGCTTATCCTCCTTGTAAAAGGAGCCAATCATCTTCTGGACAAATGTCAATCAGCAATCTTCCCCATAATAACTACAGTATACCTAGAGATACATGGTATTTATATAGTACAAATAGTGATTTTCTAAAAGTTAAAAAAATATATATTCTAATATCTTGTTGCACTAGATTCTTGATTTCCATAAGCTCATGAGCTATAAACTGTAATTATCAAACTTAATACAAAGAAGGTTAAAAATTTTTCACTGTACTGTACATTTAATGAATCTACTGTAAATTATGAGCGTTATGAGTTTTTTTAGATGCACAAAATATAATAAAATGTGTTTTTATAATATGATCATAAATTGAATAAATTGCTTTATATTAGTAGGGCTTGATAACATATTATTTTACAAGGAATCCATATCAGGGTAATGTTATGCTTTATGAATACGGGCTTTATAGAAAGTGTTACCTAAACATTCTGCACAAAATTTATTAGATGAGACAACATATTCTTATTCTTGAAAGAAATATTCTGCAAGTGTAGTAGATGTTTCAGTTCAGATAAGCCGTGTCTGGCAATACAGAGAAACTGACCACGTGCCAGAATGCACTGCGTGTTTGTTGTTGGTCTGTTTACTTCACATTAATTGAGCAAAAAGGGCAAATTGATCAGTTATGCTGAGATCAAACAAGACGTGCGTGTATTTGAGCTGCAGAACGGCTATAGGATCAAAGAACTGACTCGACCTGAGCAGGTGTTTGAAGGAGCATAAAAACAGCAAATGGAGGTGTGTTGGTTTGAGAGATCTAGGGCAAAAACATCCCATTAGAAACCAAGCGGGTAAACAAAACAGGGCTCCTTAGGGATCCGGCCTCCAGAAGAGGGGTTACACACACTTTGAAGTGGCTAACAGTATTCCCTTAGCTGTGGAGAGGAGTCTATTTAAATAATACACAGGCACACATACAGGGAGTGTAATATTGAAATAGGAGATGACAGGGTTTTTTTTTTTCAAGAAGCATTTGGGAATATTGGAAGAAGCAAAAAACAGATGATGAAGCAACACATTGAAGGAAACCAAATTTTCCCAATTTAATTGGTCAATAGCAGTTTTGTTAATGTTCTATGGTAAAAAAAACTAGGGCTACACGATATTAGGAAGATATGCGATATGTTGTTGAATATTGCGATAACGATATTTCTTGCGATATAATATTTCCCTAGAGAAATGCATTTTTTAAATTATTATTATTATTATTATTATTATTATTATTGACTATTTTTTAAAAATCATTTATATGTAATGATCATACTAAAATAAACAGGTAATAGATATTCGTCTGATGTAATTAAATCTAATTCAGGCTAAAAAGAAACTATATGTCAAGGAAGTTGAAAATATTTAGACTTCAAAACACTATGAATGACTTAAAACCCTCAGAAGATATTCTGATTTCTGGTTTGCTGTTACCATCGACCTGCCAACACAATATGAATTACTTTCAAACATTACTTTTTATTTACGTGTAACCATAAATTCATCAATAGTGTCTTAAAACAAGAGCATCTTTTAAACAAAATATTTCCTTTGGCTTGCCTGTTTTTTGTTTTGTTTGTTTTTTTAAATAAAAATAAATATTATTAAACAAAAATTTAATTTAAGAAAAAATTTTTCCCTTGCTCCCCTTCTGTGAGAGTCCTTAGAGTAATTCACGTGGTTACCCTGCCTACTCGCTTGCCTCCGCGCTTGCATACTACAAAATGCTAACCGCTAATTGCTAAGTCTTCTGATCATCCCGGGTTAGTTCGCGACAGAATTAAGTATAAAGATATAAGTATAAAGATATAAGCGGGTATAAAGATAGTAAGGGCCCATCTGATTGGTCAAATTTGGACACAAAATGCTTGGCACATAAATTAAATTTCATTTATCGCAATTCTTTGCAATATGGATATACGCGTATACCATTATCGCGATAACAATATTTTTTCGATATATCGTGCAGCCCTAATAAGAACATATAATCACTAATGTGGTAACCTCACTCAGTTTGGTGAGGAGGTGTTTAATATGAAGGGCATCTCTAGATTTTGTGCTCTGTAAATTATTATTAATCTATAATCTATAATAAGTATTATCACATCTACCACCTTGTCAGGGGGTGACAGATACAAATGTAAAACAGATGCACCGTCTACATTTAGAGATAACAGGAATTAAACATTGTTTCCTGGACTATTCCCCAACACTAAATGCAACTTTACTGGACTTGTTGCTCATATTTCTTGCAATTTGTAATCCTTTGCAAATTACGCTGGTACAAGAGGAATATAACACTTTGTCGTGTATTGTTATTAAACTAATAATTTTGGGGATGAGAACCATAACTTGGCTGCATCACACCTCAGTCTTTAATAGTTTCCCCAGATGTTTAGTATTAGATGGATTAGAGATCCAATTTTCCCTGTTTTTAACCTGATGTTACCCTGTGATTAGCAGTTTACAGTATCTATATTATATTATATTATATTATATTATATTATATTATATTATATTATATTATATTATATTATATTATATTATATTATATTATATTCAGTAACACGGTGTACAAGTCATTCCATTATCACCATTAAGAGTTCAAAATGATCTAAGTAATGATGCAATAAGACATCTGGAAACATCTAGAGATGTAGAAGTACTGTATGTTCCGGAGCCCCAGAGGCGAAAAGGGAGTATTGGTTTGATGGAGAGCTGAACTGAGACGGGGAATAGAGTGTGTATCGGCTTCCTAAAAACATTTTGACACTTTAAACCTACAGCCTCTTCCAGCTCGTAAATACTCAATACAGAATCAATAGCAGTCAACTTTAAGGAGCAGAAACAGAGCCATGTGAAATACAGCCATGCAGAGAGCTATGGATTTTATGACACCAGATACTTTGAAATGCAAATATTAACTTATGCTCACTGTCCTTCTCCTGCTGCTGCACCCATTGATCGCTGTGCACTGACATTATTGATCATTGAATATTTAATGGTGATAATTAAATTTGAGAAGAGCTGTACTTGGAGCCATTTCTTCAGTCACTCAGGAGGACTTTGAGGTTTAATTATGCTCTAATGTCGAATCAATCACTGAATGATGTGCAATTAGGATTATATATACACTCAAATGTAGAATAGTGAGAGCACAAATATTAAAATAGGGCTGTATATGTTTTAACATAAATCATTGTAATCAGTGGAAGATAATCTAAATATTTCTACTAATATACAGCAAATATTGCACACAAGCATAAAAATGTGTATGCATTTTTTTTACAGTAATGATTTTTATACCAAGTATAGATTTGATAAAATGTTGTCATTACTAGAGAAGATGATGCAAAAACAATCAGTGAAAATTTTTTTTTTGGATATCTCTAATGTCACACACACTAATCCAATTCCTCTTGGCTCATCTTCAGCAGTGTTACTCCTTCCAAGAGTTTTAAAAAAGGACTAGAAGGGGGGAAAATCTCTCTAATCAACCATCATAATTTATGACATTAAACAGAAGGGGAAACAGCTGGAGGTTGCTGTAGGGATTGCATTAAAGGGCATCATGCACTGCACAGGCCAGTGTTAAACAAAGTGTCAGTCAATAGCTCCCTTATTGGTGACCACAATCAATGCATTACTGACGGAGGAGGCCAATTAAGACTATTGACCGTGGGAGGGGCAAGACAGGAGGACTGGAGGACAGGAAAGATGAGGGGAAAAACAGTACACGACTGCAGGAAGAGAAGCGTACCGATAAAACAACAGGGAAGGACCAGGAGACATCACTTAAAAAAATAATCACCCCCTCAGCTTCTCCACCAGCTTGATTTCCTTTCCTGAGTGTCAAGATTTCAAACACCATGTTCCCATATCAGCAGCTCCCCCCGGGTGCAGGCCGGACAACACGCTGATGGAGAGCAGAGGCCGTCTATCTCCCAGGAGGAAGAGCAGGTCAAGGGTCAACCAGGCCCTGTCTGCAGCCGCTTTCTGTTGGTGACGTGAAGCTGCCAGTGGGAAAGCTGCTCCTCCTCTCTTCTCACCACACACATGGCATGTTAATGAGGCAAGGTACACTATTTATGCTGCCCACTTTGAACAAATGTTTAAAGTGTGTGTGCAGGAGTAGACCTCAATATTTTCCTAATTTCATCAGCATCATATAGGTGAACAGGTTGATTAACTGAACAATGTACATGTTATAATATGATATGTTAATTATAATTATCATTACCTTCCCCATATAACAGAGTGTGATGGGGTTGTGCCCATCAGGACCCTAGTAAAAAAAAGTATGCTAAGTATATTAAATCCTAGCATGCCAAAGCATACTTAAATGTACTTGCTCCAGACTAATGACTAGTATACTTGAAGTTTGCTATTTTGGAACAACTAATTTTGTACTAAGAGTATTTAAGTTGTAATTAAATTGTACAAAAGCACAATTTTAAGTGTATTAAGTATACTTTTGTGTGCTAAAGTGGAACAACTTTAAGTATACTTTAGTACACTTAAAGTATATGGCTGTGTGTGTACTAACGTACATACCTGACAGTATTATTAATACAATTTAAGTATATATTTAATGTATTATAAGTACATTACAGTTATTTTTACTGTATTATAAATACATGATTAATATACTATGAGTATATTCTTACTGCAGCAGTCGCATGCTGTTATACTTCTGGTCAATTGCAAATACTAAAAAAGTACACTTTGTGGTTAATACAAATATACTTTATTGTATCATACAGTACACACAACCTTCTATAATACTGTATTGCAAATGTATTACCAGTACATTTACATTTACAATTTACAAATGCTAAATGTATTTTCTACACTATAACATGTTTTTGAAACACATTACATCAGTAATTATGAGGCAGATTTTATTCATAAGTTCAACAGATTTAATTTGCACAAGGTTACAAAAAAGCACTTCTATAGTTTATTTGTGTTCAACAAAAGTCAGGTTGTCTTACAAACACACAAACTAAAATGTAAACAGTTGTGTGAATACAGACAGACATTAGTATTAGAATCTACAGGTACAGTATTAGTTTAAACCTGGTGTGTTGATTCTGTTACACAGAGACTGAAAACAGGCCGAGAGCCTCTCATAGTACATAAGATTTAGTAATAACACAATAGACAATACATTATACAGCTTAAAGTATGTACTTAGTGACAAATTACCTAACAAAAACCGTTAAATTTACCTTATGCCGATGAAAATAAAGTAATAACGATACGAACAAACGCACGCGATGATGCAGCTTCAGCCGTTAATTCAAACTAGAAACGGAGGACTGGGGAGCCAATCAGAGAATGGACAGTCCGAATATGCCCGCCTCCAGTCTCTGATTGGCTGGTGTGGCGCAGATTCTAGTATCCGGTTGGCTGGAGTTCTAACGCTGCGGCAGTTTCAAGAGTGAGAGAGTGCAAAGATAAATTTTCTTGAACGGCAAAAGTGATTTTCAGCGCACAAGAACGAGTTGTGAGATGAGATCGCGCGCGTGCGTGGGAGAGAGAGATTCAGCGTGCAAAAATGAGTCTAAAAGCGCGCACAAGAGAGAGGTGTACACTAAATATAAGTACATATTAATAAGCACATTTAAATTTAACTGATAATATACCTAGACTACCGTATATTAAAAATTGTATTCTAATGTATACTTTCTGTACATTTGTACAATGATTATTTCGAGCATATTAAAAAAAATATATATATACCAAAATATATTGAAAAACAAGTTTCAATAAGTATACTTTGGAAAGTAGACCAGCCTTTCACTTAAAATATATTTTCCAATAATATATTTTTGGAAAGTGTACTACAATACAATTATATTAAAGTATATTTAAAGTTTAATTGAAAAATTTGGTAGAAGCATGATGTTAGTATACTTTTTATATATTAACTGATGGTACAATTTTTTGTTAGTATATTTGCAATGTACTATCGAGGATTTCAATATATTTGTAATACACTAAAGTGCATTTTTTTTTCACTGGGAGAACGTCGCAAATTGGTCCTCATAAACCCCATAGAAATATGCTGTGTATTACATTTAGTTTTTTGAACATAAACATTATTCTTTTTTATATATTTAAACATATTTTATGCTTAAAATGTAATGTTGTTGAATGTTTGCAAAATGATTACATCAAATTTTTGAAAATCTAAAGACTTTTCTATGGTGGAAAAAGTTCTGACACTGGAGACTCTACCCTTCCCTGTGAGAGGATTGTTACTATAAAAACAAAAAATTATACCAAACATGTGATTTGGCGTACAACTAAAACAGGCTGCTGTTTTAGAAAATGAATCAATGATGCAAGTACAGAGACTTAAGAATTAATGTCATATCTATCTATCACTAAGTTCTTTTTATTACATTCATAGTCTTCCCCTTGCACTGGTGTCCAAACTAGCCAACAGGACAATGTCAATACTGAACTCCTACTCTTCATGTAATCCACGCCGATGTGAGTGATTCCTCCAAGTGTTCCTTTACATATAATTTCCATTCTTATCAACCCATGTGACTACACTAGACAAAAAAAACCCTATTCCTTCCTGTGTAACTATGTCCTGTTCCCAAGGACAGAGGGTCACAGAGGCCATCTGTTTAATGTCACTGGTGCTTGCTGCTGTACTGAGGGGTTATCGGCACTCAGAGCTATCTGACCTTCCCCTTCAGCTCCAACACTCTAACACCACACACATTTCCAGATACAGGACGCAAAGTTTTCTATGTGTGATGTGATGAGCCCCATTCACCCTTCAGTGTTATTTTCCCCCCTTATTACTAATAGGTGTGTCCAATTTTAATATCTTTTCACATGACTTACAGGTTTTCTTACATTTGAAAGTATAAGCTGTCTATACTATGTAACCTAGTCACGGGTTTTGTTTCTTCAAATGAATTTGGTTTTATTTGAATAGTAGATTTAATAAAGGATATCTAAGGTAGTTTAGCTGAACAATGTTGCAAGCAACATTGCACACATTCCCAGCATAAAACTTTATCATTATAGCATATATTTTAGGAAAACAGTAAAGGGGACAACCATTCAAGATTCAAAGAACTTTATTAATCCCAAAGGGAAATTGCTTATGCTCAGTTACAGGTGCTCAGTTGTTAACTAAGGAAGGTAATAAAGGTAATAAATAATAATACAAAAAAAAAAAAAAAGTTTTCCACTCTTTTACTTTCAACTACACTTGCCTAGAGATTTTTTTGCTTTGGCTGGAGGCAGGAGCTCATTTTCCCTCCCTGGTTTCCCCCATGTCCAAGATGGAAAGAAAATGGAGTGAAATTTGACCTTTGGATGCCTATGTCTTGAGCGTGTATGGCCCTCTTGAGGCAGCACCTCCTACAGGATTGGAGAACTGTGAGACATTGGTGGAGCATTATATACTGAGCCACAGCTTATAGGAGACATTCCTCCTGAATTGGATATTAGGTAATTTTAGATGCTCCTCTGTGTGGGTAGGGTGTTTTTAAATGAGCAGGGGTGTTCGAGCTGCTGAAAGAATCAGTTGCTGTGTGTGTTTCTCTGCACTACATGGCGTGTTATAGTGAGTGATGAAGTAAGAGAAGGAAAGGATGGGCTAGAGAGACGTATTCTCAGTTTACTCATCTGGTGCACCCTTCTCTGGTGCTTCCTCCTGGTTTGAGTTTTCTGTGTTTTTAGAAAATAGTTGCGCTTGATCCCTCTTACATAAACCTTGAATGTGACGACCAAGATTACTGAGTGTAAAGTAATAAAAGTGTCACTCTAAGAAATGGATAGATGTAACAACACAATAAGTTAAAACCATGTTTGGAGTTGAGAGCTACACTCTTTCAGATAGACCTGACATGGCAGTGAGCATAGCTTGTCAGAAAGGCATTTGAAAAATGACCATGTGGTGGGAGAGAACACACAGAAAAAGCACCAATCATGCGCAGAATGACATGAACCTCTGCAAATGATGGGGTTACCTTTCCAGCCTTTCCATCTGCTGAAAGAGATCCATTGCTCTCTCTCTCTCTCTCTCTCTCTCTCTCTGTCTTACTTGCTCTCTTTTTTTTAATCACACATTGCCATATAAGGGGCGGCGCGGTGGTGTAGTGGTTAGCACTGTCGCCTTGCACCTCCAGGGTCTGGGTTCGATTCCCCGGCAGGGCTCGATTCCCATCTCTGTGTGCATGGAGTTTGTATGTTCTCCCCGTGCTTGGTGGGTTTCCTCCCACAGTCCAAAGATATGCAGGTTAGGCTAATTGGCGTTCCTAAATTGCCCATAGTGTGTGATTGGGTGTGTGAGTGTGTGTATGTACGTGTGTGTGCCCTGCGATGGATTGGCACCCTGTCCAGGGTGTACCCCGCCTAGTGCCCGAAGTCTCCTGGGATAGGCTCCAGGTCCCCCGCGACCCTGAACACAGGATTAAGCGGTATAGAAAATGAATGAATGAATGAATGCCATATAAGGATTGAAAATTAAAGAAAAGACAATATGAACATTATTCTTGTGTATTAAAAATGTTACCTAAAGTGCTATTATTTTTTATATTAAAAAAATAATAACAATAGTAACAATATTATAATATCAATAGTATAATAAGAGAAGGGCATTCAAGTCAAACTGGGACTTGTGATGAAATTTCTTGTGATGGGATTATATACTATTGAAAAATTTCATGGAGTGATCTCTTTTATTTTTATTTTTTATGTTCAATATGTTGTATCAAGAATGCTTTGATTCATTTAATTTCATTATTTTTATATTATGGCTGAACTGAGAATATTCTAAGAAGGCACAATATCAGTGAAGGTGCCACCTATGTAAAAGCTGTATTCCAGTAGTAAATCAAGCCAGGCTGATTAAATTCCACATGTTTAATTTAAACATTTTATAACTAATAATACTGGCACTGGCGGCACGGTGGTGTAGTGGTTAGGACTGTCGCCTTGCACCTCCAGGGTCCGAGTTCGATTCCCGGCCAGGCTCGATTCCCGTCTCTGTGTGCATGGAGTTTGCATGTTCTCCCCGTGCTTGGTGGGTTTCATCTGGGTACTCCGGTTTCCTCCCACAGTCCAAAGACATGCAGATTAGGCTAATTGGCATTCCCAAATTGACCATAGTGTGTGAATGTGTGTGTGCTCTGCGATGGATTGGCACGCTGTCCAGGGTGTACCCTGCCTCGTGCCCTGAGTCTACTGGGATAGGCTCCAGGTCCCAGCGACCCTGAACACAGGATTAAGCGGTATAGAAAATGAATGAATGAATAAAAGATATAAAAGATCGGTATAAAAGATGAATACTGGCACTTTATTTTCAATAAATATCGCAATACTAACGATATCATAATTTCATGAATCATTGACAAAACTACACTATATTGTAACGTTCAGCTTTGTTATTTAATCTAGTTACTCTAATACGGGGTCTGGAATCTAGCATCCGGTATTGCGCAAGCGCAGAACAAGGAAAGACGTGACACAACAGCTCTAAGCAAAACCCAAAGTGTATTAAGTGATAAATAAACCTACAAACCAACAAACAAGGTGCACTGAAAATCAATAATATATACAAAATATATACAAAGATAAGAATGCGTGTGTGTGTGTGTGAACATGACAAACAAGCTCTCTCTCTCTCTTTACTAATGCAGTGCTGTTTTCTCCTCATCTCTCCTCCTCCTCGCTTCTTCGCGGCAGCGCTTTAAAAGCGGACCAGGTGACTTTCTGCGATACTGCCAACCTCTCGCTACCTGTGCGCGCTTTCTCGCGAGAATATCTTGAAGGACCACCACCAATTGTCCGGAGTAAAGGAAACCACTAAAGGACCCTTATGGGGGCAAGGCCATATGTTATACAGTGGTGTGAAAAACTATTTGACCCCTTCCTGATTTCTTATTCTTTTGCATGTTTGTCACACTTAAATGTTTCTGCTCATCAAAAACCGTTAATTATTAGTCAAAGACAGGGGCGGACTGGCCATCGGGAGCACCGGGACATTTCCCGGTGGCCTGACGGTAGTTCTGGCCTGCCGGCTGCCGCTGTGCAGACGATCAGCCTGGCATGTGATAGGCTGGTGTGCAACTACTAATTAATTGACGGATCTCTCAATCTACGAATCAGGCAATGGAAAGGGAAGATTAGAAGATCAGGAGGGAAAATTACACTCCCACATGACCTCCCACATGACCCAACGTCAGCGACGGACTGCCTAATATCTGGCTATGTCCAGAGACAGGGTATATCTGACTAAATCGTTCAAAAAATGGAGCGTAAACGCAAAGGAGGAGCGGAGAGAGAGAGCGTATAAAAAGGAAAAAAGCCCCGGCCGCAGACGCAGCAAGCTGCTGCAAAATCCCAGCCATGTTCGCCAGTAAGGGAACAGGTCGGTCAAGATTACATTTACATTTTATTTATAATAATTTGGCAGACGAACACTTTCATCCAAATCACTTAGATAATCACAATAGATAAAATTAAACCAACAAACGAGCTACAATATGTAAGTGCTGCTGTGCTGTGTCAAGTCTCGTTTCGTCTACATGTAGCATATTTTTTATATAATAAATAAAAATGAATAAAAAGTAGACAGAATAGTGTTAGTGGGTCAAATTGTTTAAAATAATAAATAAATCAAGTAGATGGTATAGAAAAGAATACAGTATTAGCTATTTAGATTTTTCATTTCTAGTCTACAATATACAGCATACAATGTTTGTTTATTTATTTATTTATTTATTTATAAAAGGTGAGGAAGGAAGCAGCAGTAGCACTAGTGCTGCAAATGCTCCTGCTGTTGAGCTACAGTAGAGGTGGTGGACAGTCCAGCGTTAGAGTCAGAGCAGGAACCTTCAGGTAAAGTTTAAGATAAGCAAAACTAAACATGCAGGTAGCAGCCTATACTTTTTAAACAACATGTGCTTTTTATGATTTATATGATCAGTAGTAGGACTGTGATTTTGGGGACATACAACTGATGGCTGCACAATTATAAATACAGATTATTGAACACGATGTGAGCAACTAGATGTGCAGAGTGAGAGAGAGAAGGATTCAGGGAAAGATGAAGGAGACAGTGAAAGCCGGTGTACTAGTAGTGCTAATTACTTACTGTTTACTCTTACTGGTCTGTTCCACATAATGCCATAATTGAGTAAACATTGTTATCTGTTACTTACGCTGTCATAGGTTTTGTTAAGTTTATTTGTGTTTGTGTTTCTGATACAGTACATTTGGTATACTAGAGTTGAGCACTGAAAATACATAAAATGTAAAATTTCAACATGTGAATGTGACTCTTATTATCTCTTTTAAAAAGCCTATTTTCTATTTGTCATTGGTTTGGTAGTATAAATGGTGTATTCCTAGTGAGTTGTTAAGGGTTATTTTTTTTATTCATTTATATTGCATCTGGTAGTCTACCTGTTACAATAATAGGGTTAGCCTACAAGTTTATCAGTCCAGTAGATTACATGAATAGGGTGGTGGTGACTGCAGCAGCAGAGGTGGCCTGGGAGTGGAGTCAAATTCCCGGCCTGAATTATTGTCCCAGTCCGCCACTGGTCAAAGATAACATAATTGAACAAAAATGCAGTTTTTAAATGAAGGTTTACGTTATTAAGGGAGAAAAAAAACTCAAAATCTACGTGGCCCTGTGTGAAAAAGTGATTGCCCCCCTTGTTAAAAAATAACTTAACTGTGGTTTATCACACCTGAGTTCAATTTCTGTAGTCACCCCCAGGCCTGATTACTGCCACACCTGTTTCAATCAAGAAATCACTTAAATAGGAGCTACCTGACACAGAGAAGTAGACCAAAAGCACCTCAAAAGCTAGACATCATGCCAAGATCCAAAGAAATTCAGGAACAAATGAGAACAAAAGTCATTGAGATCTAGCAGTCTGGTAAAGGTTATAAAGCCATTTCTAAAGCTTTGGGACTCCAGCGAACCACAGTGAGAGCCATTATCCACAAATGGCAAAAACATGGAACAGTGGTGAACCTTCCCAGGAGTGGCCGGCTGACTAAAAAAACCCCAAGAGCGCAGAGACAACTCATCCGAGAGGCCACAAAAGACCCCAGGACAACATCTAAAGAACTGCAGGCCTCACTTGCCTCAATTAAGGTCAGTGTTCACGACTCCACCATAAGAAAGAGACTGGGCAAAAACGGCCTGCATGGCAGATTTCCAAGGCGGAAACCACTTTTAAGCAAAATGAACATTAAGGCTCGTCTCAATTTTGCTAAAAAAAAACATCTCAATGATTGCCAAGACTTTTGGGAAAATACCTTGTGGACCGACGAGACAAAAGTTTAACTTTTTGGAAGGTGCGTGTCCCGTTACATCTGGCGTAAAAGTAACACAGCATTTCAGAAAAAGAACATCATACCAACAGTAAAATATGGTGATGGTAGTGTGATGGTCTGGGGTTGTTTTGCTGCTTCAGGACCTGGAAGGCTTGCTGTGATAGATGGAACCATGAATTCTACTGTCTACCAAAAAATCCTGAAGGAGAATGTCCGGCCATCTGTTCGTCAACTCAAGCTGAAGCGATCTTGGATGCTGCAGCAGGACAATGACCCAAAACACACCAGCAAATCCACCTCTGAATGGCTGAAGAAAAACAAAATGAAGACTTTGGAGTGGCCTAGTCAAAGTCCTGACCTGAATCCTATTGAGATGTTGTGGCATGACCTTAAAAAGGCGGTTCATGCTAGAAAACCCTCAAATAAAGCTGAATTACAACAATTCTGCAAAGATGAGTGGGCCAAAATTCCTCCAGAGTGCTGTAAAAGACTCGTTGCAAGTTATCTGCTAAGGGTGGCCCAACCAGTTATTAGGTTCAGGGGGCAATTACTTTTTCACACAGGGCCATGTAGGTTTGGATTTTTTTTTCTCCCTAAATAATAAAACCCCTCATTTAAAACTGCATTTTGTGTTTACTTGTGTTATCTTTAACTAATAGTTAAATGTGTTTGATGATCAGAAACATTTTGTGTGACAAACATGCAAAAGAATAAGAAATCTGGAGGGGGGCAAATAGTTTTTCACACCACCGTATGTCATATCTTATATGTTTATAAGCATACTCCCTTTTATTTCCCCCTATAAGAAAAAGCCCTTTATGTGGCTGCGCTACAATATGGCCAGAAGTATTTGGCCAAACCGGCAATGACAATCAATCCAAATACATATTGGATTAGTTCAATATGGAGTCAGTCCTTTGTAGCTATAACAGCTTCCACTCCCCTTGGCAGTCTGTGCGCAATATTTTGAAGTGTTTCTGTGGGAATTCATGCCCATTCATTCTGTAGAGCATTTTTGAGGTCAGACACTGATGTTGGACGGCTGGCTTGCAATCTCTGTTCCAGTTCACCCCAAAGGTGCTCAATAGGGTTGAGGTCAGAGCTCTGTGTGGGCCAGTTGAGTTCTTCTCATCAAATCAAACCATGTCTTTATAGTCATTGCTTTGTGTTGCTAAAGTGCTAAAGTGCATAGCTTAACTTAAAGAATGAGCAAGGTGTTTTGAACGACAATTTATAGCTGCCTTATAATTGTAATAATACAGGTACTAGGAGCTTACTTGTTTTACAGAGGTTTCACAACAATATATGATATGTACATATTTAATAAATAATCTAATAAGATTGGAATAAATGTCATATGAAATGTGGTCTATAAAACTTTTATTAAACACCAGGTTTTGGTTCAGGTCATTCTGTTAAAGGAAAATAATATTCCATGTGCTAGAAGTCACTCTTCACACATTAAGTATCACATCATTCTGGTTTTATTTTATTAATAATCTTAAAACTCTTGCTTCAAACCATATGCAGTCAAGCTGCATAACATTCAACCTAACGAGAACCTGCAACTGTGTATCGATAGTTTTTCAATAAATGCTATATTGTATATAACAGTGATGTGAAAAAAATTATAAAGGAATTTCCTGCTATAAAATGCAGAAAACAGAAATTCTTATTGTAAATAAATAATTCATGGGCAAAAATGTGGTATCATAAATTTGGTAATTATAGCGCTTCAGTGTTGCACTAAAATGATTACTAAATGGAACGTGCTTTTTAGTGCTGTTTCATTATTAAAACATGGTACCACTAGAGGCTACTGTTTCTCCCTACTGACTAAGATTTATGAGGCTGTAATACATGTCTGCAGTGTACATTTTGTATTTTTAGGCTAAATTTAAGTTTGTGTTTGGTTAAGCTCATGTCTGTATTTACTTTCAGCACCTTATGGTCGCGCTGCAATAACTGACACTTTAAATTTAAAGCCTTGCACACACCATAACACAGTTTAACAACCATTTCTGACTGTATCTCCATGGGCTTATTTTATCATGTTTTAGGTAAATAATAATAAACCTGCTGAAGGGACTTCATTCACTCCATTTTTAAGAAAATAAAGCGACACCATGCACCGACTGCCTAACAGGATCCAGCGTGCTGGCGATCTTGAAACTCATATATCAGACAGACCAGCAAGGGGAACAAATATCTTAAGAGTTGTGTTTTGCATTTCAAGGACGTAACCCACTACTGGAGCTCGTATTTTGTTAGAAGAGCTGCATCTAAATCAATAAAGGGAAACCCTTGAGATCTGATCCAAGCTCCTTGATCTCCAAAGTAAGTTTGACAGTCTGCAAATCAAAAATTAGCACTAACCCCAGCAAGCTGTTGCTGCGTTTGAAATCGGATGACGTATGCCCATCTGAGGCAAGGTCAAAAGCTGCGTAAAAGTGATGTTTGGGTCCACTTTACAATAAGCAGCAAATCTGCCAATCATAGATATATTCATTTCACCTTCTGTACAGTTAACAACACTGTTTGATGTTGGCAGATATACAACATCTGCTGTAGATAAACAGAGTTTCTTGTATAAGGGAAATAACCACGCTCAGGACTCATTGTATGCTACATAACTCAAGGCATTTAGAAGGAGAAAAAGAGATGAAATGGTTGTCTTTGAATGGCATTCTCCTGTAATCGTGGTGTGCTAACTCCAAAAAATGCATGACATCGATTTTAGAGCGCAGGGTGACATTCCTGGTGTCTTACACAATAGTGTAACAAAGCCAAACTCTGTTTGGAATTAAACGGCATTGTCTTTTTCTTTTTTTCTCTCTCTCTCTTTTTTCACAGAGCTTTTGCTTTGATCATTTTATAACAAAAGCGTTGAACTTTTTGCTTTAGGCTGGATGGGACATGTGAGATTTAGGAGGATCCTTTGAATGTGTCAATATAATGCTTTGGCAATAAACTTCATCCCGTTTTATGTCTCGCTATCTTTCTTGGTAACTTTGAGAAGCAAGGTGTGGTAAGCTCATATTAACTCATGTAACATATGTGTCCGGGAGGGAAGTGTGTGTTTTAGTGCTTGAAGATGATCCTGTCAAGATAAAGTAGGTAAATCCCAGACACATCAGCAAAGGACATGAGTAGGACTGTTGTTTTTTCCATCTGAAAACATGGATATAAAACGTCTTTAAGCCCCGAGGCATGATACCACACAGCCACGGAATGGCAGATGAAAACCAAAACGTGTGGAGGAAATATTTTTAGAGGCATCTGGCTTGCGTTTGGAGGCCGACGGTGGAGGGGAAAGCTTGGGTCGCAAATGAGGTCCAGAGGCCCTTGCAATTGAACTGTCACCAGTGGAAATGCCGCTTTATCCCGCTGAGGCATGGCTAGACAGCAGGGTATGCAGGCAAGCTTCCACAGTGCAGGCCTGTCTGTTCTTAGTTACCTTAAACACAGCGCACTTACCTGAAGATGAAAGCAGTCAAGTCAATTTTGCTAAACCAGCAGAATAACCGCAGATAAGTGATGATGACTACCAATTGGTCACTTTCGCTTTTGCCCAAATCCCTGAGATGAGAACCCGAAACATAAACGTGCCTGCGATAATGGAGCGAAAATGAGTATTCGTTGGCTTTTTTTTTTTGCACATGTAACCCAAGCTCGAACTCTCCCGCCCCTACATGCCTTGTCGTTTTCCTCCTCCTCTGGAGTCGCCACAGTCGACAAGCAAAATCAAAAGGGAAAGGCAAAACCTTGCTTCTCAATTAGGACAACTTCTCTTTACTAATGCTGCGTGGTACCCAGAGCGAGGCTTTGAAGTGAATACAAGTGGAAAAGTAAATTTGACATTACTACGGCCTGCGTTTCTTTAATGCTCACAGAAAATGAGACTTAGCCCTGTGTCCCTATGTAACTTAACCACAGAAGCCAGACTGCCGCAGAGAAGATCTGCTGAAACAATGAGATGAACCGAAACCAAAAAATAAAATAACTAAATAAATAAACTTTTTAGAAAAAAAAACAGAGATGGTAAGAAAACAAATAGAATTAAACATCAATGCTTGGGTAAGCATTATGTTCTCTAGCTTAGTCATGGCCCCTCAACCTCATACCAACTCCGCCTTAAAAAAAAAAAAAAGAGTGAGCAAGAGGGAAAAACTGGTGCTACCTCTCAAAACAGTTCATGCAAACAAACATCAAGCGCTGCTATTTGTATTGGCAGCACTTTCACTTAACCACCATCAACCAGCTGCAGATGGGACTTCTCCCATGGGACAGAGAGAAACAGAGAGAGAAAGACTACAGACTGAAGAAATAGAGAACACTGTTAAGAAGAATGAAAAGTACTTATAAAATTAGGAGAAATATCCAGAATAAACAAATCCACTAAACTTATTACAATTTGAACCATGTACAATGCCACTATTGATGTAAACCATGGTACAATATGATCATAATTAGTGTGGAAGAAATACAACACTGAACGAAGTAAACAGTTCAGTTAAACTGGTTTATCTTCCTTGAAGACACACATGTCCCAAGGCCTTTTTCCGAATGATGAACCATGTGCTTTTGTATGCACACGTGTTAGAACATGCATCCATGAGAACACATAAACAAGAAGCATTCTAAACAAATGTACATATGGCAAAGTACACAGAATTAGCCACAGGCATCATACAACATACACTAACCTGTTTTCTTTTTCCATGCTCTTACACACATGTGCATGAAACCATGAATACACATGTGCATGGATGCCAGGCTATCAAAGTGTGACAAGTTACAAATCTCAGACAGCAGCACTGATGATAGTTTTACAGCAGTCTGTAGTGGCATCTGCCAGCTATTGAAGTCTGTATATACACACACATGCTCACACACTTCAGCTGACGTCTGTATTACTATCACTACATATTGCTCTACAATGAGCCTCTAACCCTAAACATAAATTATTTGGTTTCTTTAGTTTTTCATTCATCTTCAGTAACCAGTCAAATTTTTACTCGCACACTAATTTGAAAACCTGGAAGAAACCCATACTCTCTATTGTCAGTGCATTTCTTATGAAATAAAAAAAAAAGAGCGCGGCATAGTGGCTTAGTGATTAGCACTGTCACTTTGCACCTCCGGGGTTCGATTCCTGGCCAGGCTCGATTCCTGTCCCTGTGTGCAGTGAGTTTGTATGTTCTCCCCATGCTTGATGGATTTCCTCTGGGTACTCCGATTTTCTCCCACAGTCCAAAGACCTGGAGATTAGGCGAATTGGCGTTCCCAAATTGCCCGTAGTGTGAATGACTGTGTGTGTGCCCTGTGATGGATTGGCACCCTGTCCAGGGTATACCCCACCTCGTGCCCTAAACCTCATGGGGTAGGCTCCAGGCCCCCCGCGACCCTGAATTCAGTATAAAGTGATATAGACGATGAATGAGTGGTAAGTGAACAACAGGTTACATTTTTAAATAAATAAATAGTTTGACTTGACAAATTGTTATGGTATAAGATAACTGTAACATGCCATCAGGCAGTAACTCCACTGATTCATTTCGAATAACAGCATGGCCCATTCTGCTTTATTCGTTGCTTATTAAAATTAATTTTCAATATTTCAAAAGGTTTAAAAATTGTCCTGCTCAGCTTTCTGTGTTTCTGTCCAGGTCATAAACCACACACAAGCATTTAATGAACACCTATTATTACAAATGTCAGTGAATAAACCCTAACTCATTACTATCCTCCAGAGGCTTTATTAGAAAAATTTAAAATAAAAAAAAAGGAGGAAAAAGTGATACCATTTTTATTGTGATTGTTTAAATAACACTGCTAAAGTCTCTCTATGGTCAATTAAATCTGCAGCTCAGACAAAGTTGATTTTGGGCTTTACTGGGCACTCCTATGACCAAATTCATAATCATTTGAGCACTGCTTATTAGAATATTTATTACTTTCTTTTCCATTTTTAAATAACCTAGCAGTATTAATACCTGGCCTGAGATGAAGGCACATAAGGGTGTGTGGGATTGTGTGTACAATAATTCAGGACCTTGTGTGTCGAGGATTCATAGGAATATATCAATATCGTCTATATCAGCTTTACCTAATGAGATCCGTCTTCTACATTTCTGAATGCCCCCCCCCCCCCTTCATCGTTCTTTACTTTTATTATTATTTAATAAAGAAAATAAGCTATAAAAGCTTTGTGAAATTCATTAAAGCAGCATGAGAAATGTATTAAATGTGAAGTCGATGCCAGCTGTTGGTTTAACCTTTCTGAATCCTAATAATCCATATGCAAGGCTAACAGATGAGCTAGTGAGCACACACTCTAATAACCTAAGACCGAAATTGTGTTATTGTGAACTCGCAACATTTTGTATTAACTATACACTAGGGTTTAACTAGCAAAGTGCTTTAGCAAAACAGGCTTTAAAAAAGGAAAGTAAAACATGTCTTGACTTCTTTTTCTTGAATGTTAAATTATTACTATTATAAAGTGATCTAATTAAGTAATAAAACATGCTCTTTTAGGAAAATACTAAACAGTGGGGTGGGGTGTTTTGCTTGTGCTGTGTGAAGTGACTAATTTCCAATAACACCATGTGTTGATGTCTTTTATCTAACTTCCTTTCATAGTCCCATTGGGGATTGCAAAATGGTCTTATAACGGGTTCGCTCCGATTATCATTTGTGTTATAAAAGCAAAACAAAATCTAAAATGTTTTAAGGTTGTCTGCATATGTCTACTTGTCGATCTGACTGTTGACATACTGTACAACAACTGTATCATATCTGTGATCCAAGCTTCTCATTAGTGTGATCTCAAGAACAAGTAGTTGCATGTTTCTAGGATTTAGATGGAATTAACGTTGTAACCAGCAGATGAACAGGGCCAAGGTCACAGTTGGTGTCGGGTTCTGTTTGTTTCTTTTCTAGAAGTCAGAGATTAAAAACATGCAGCTCGTCGTGTTACAGAGAAACCAGAAAGTAAAAAATCTTTGTCTCAAAGACCTTTCGTGTTATAGAAACCTTTCTACTGTAACAAAGTGCTGATACTGGAGACTCCTTATATAAATGTTAAACACCTTGCATACACCATTTTAATGTTTTTATCATCCAAAGATTATGAGTTTCATTATCAACAATAGCACACCCATTCATTACTAAGAGTCTAAGAAAGAAAAACTGGGTATGATGTCTGGGTGAGCAAAATGAAAAACTCCCTCTCTCCTGTCAATCACATTGACACTAGCCAATCATGTGTATGTGTTCACACTAGACATCAAAAGATACCTTGGAGGAAGTACGTGTTGGCACTGGCTGGTAGCAGTTGTTTGATAGGTAAACGTTGGATGGTAGCTGGGAATTGTCCAAGATTATATTAGGAAGAAAATCAGTGGAAAGTAAAAGGGGAAAGGTTTATATTATTATTATTATTACACTTACAAGGAAATAAATACATTTATTCCAATTAATCACATATTTTCAACTGTACTATGGTATAAATCTATTTAATTCATCCATGTTAGAATAGCTTAATTTGGCTTTATGCTGGGCACAATTTGGTATAAAAACATGTATTAAAATTGTTCTCTTTCAAGCACTACCATATCTGATTTCAATCTTAACTGCAAGTTCAGTAATGCCAAACCAAAAATTAACACTGCAGCCTAGATGGCTGTTAGAGGACAAGGGACACGTTGACGTCTCGAGGTTTAGACCGACTGGCTCCTTGGATCTAGTGAGTGTGAAAAATGATATGGGCAAATGAAGGAGCTGGTCAGTGCACCCTGCCTCTTCAATTAAAGCTGCTTTGAGTTTCACCCTCCCCACTTCGAACTGCTGCTTATACATAATGCATTAGTGGGTCCATATGCACTTGGGCTATCATGCACGCCCTTGTGAGAGGCTCAGGATCCTGTAAGCTATTCTGAAAGTGCATAAGAGAGTCTGACCTTCCTCTGCACCACTCTCCTCTGCCTCAGGTGTGTCTCATGTTCTTAGGAGGCAAATAAATAGCTTTAATAGGCCTAGATGTATGGGTGCTGTGATCAGCGGATTTCATCGTTGTTCAAGAACAACTGCACTATGTCATGATTTTATGTCGGCTACCGTAATCATAGACTAGATCTTGGTCTATCTTGAGAAAAAGGAACACTACGAGTTCAGTCAAGATTCGAGTTATGATATTGCACTAGTTAACCAAATTATTTTACAACAAGTACATGTTATTAAATATATTATGGTTTTAAATATACAAACTTTTGGTTTACTAAGAAAACATTTTGTTCCATATTAAAGTAAGATGTCATTCCCTTCTTAAAAATCATGCAGGAAATAAAATTAAATGAATTGTTGCAGTTCTTCGTGATAAACAATAAACTTTTTCTGGCATCTTTCTTTTTTTAAGATTTTACTAAATTTTAAATCCTATATTTTAAATATCAAATTGATGTTAATTTATGTATAATAATGAACAATATAATTTTCTGATATCTCAAATGCATAATATGGCTTGCTGGTTAATAACCCATTGTAATTAATGTCATAGTCAATAAAAAATTATATCTAGTAAATGTATTGTTATTTATAGTGCTTGACCCACCTAAATTAATGAAAACACAACTAATCAATATATATATATATATATCTATGGCTTTTATGATTAATAACTTTATTTAACAACATTTATTTAATTAACAATACTTTAAAGGTCCAGAGTCAAAATGTCATAAACTTTGCTTGAGTTGGCATAAAAGTAATTCAGTAATATCTGGGTAAATTTTAATAACACAGTATATGTTACGAAATAGTTCTCTAAACGTATGACAATAAAGCTTATTTGCTTAAATCGTCATAATAAATTATAATTTATGAAGGAGTCTTACTTTCTAGTGTGATTTAGACCTTATTGTGATATTATTTGAACGTAGCCTCACTCGCTCGTAACACAGTTTAGGACGCTTGGACACTTAAGTTTCTCCCCAATTCTCATCCCAGGTCCGTGCCATGATTGCGTTGTCTCCAGGTGGACCAGGGCACTATAAAGTATTCATGGGCCACGGGCCAGTCATTGTAGGTCATACTCGTGTTTTTCTTTGTGGCGTTATCTTCTCGACACGGGTGCGCGCTCTACTCGCGGCTCTTTGGCGCCACTCGAAGAGAACGCGTGTAATCGCAGAGGGATATGTAGCCAAAGAGCGTTCGGCCCTTGTACAGCAGGAGTAGTGAAATATTGTATTCTTCTCAGATTATCCGGGGCAGCGATGAAATTCAGAAAGACCGTGAGGGGAGTCCGGATAAGGCGTGGGGTTGGATGAAGGGAGCATTAACGTCGTTGTGTTTCATTGCGTGATGAAGGAGAAAACGGGAAATGATTATCCAAGGCGATATCACCAAACTCCACAATGCCACTGTAATGAAATGAGGATCCACGAAGTTCTAATTGCATTATCTTCAGAAGATTAAATAAAAAGTTTCCCCAAGATTTTATTCTAAGCATGTTTTACATGATTTTTAAGTGCGCAACCTTGAATGCAATGCAAGTTACCTCCCCATAAAATCCTATACCTAGACATAAAATACATATTTTAATCCCCCACCCACCCACCCCCACACACACACACACGGCTCTGCCCTTCCCTTTTCGCTCTAGGAATTCCCCATAAGTGTGAATTTTGATGCCATTGCTCAGCTGGTTAAACAAGACCATTTCCATCTGTTAATTGACGCGATTACGCACTTGTGCGTAATGGTCACGGAGGTCCCGAGCTCCACATCAATCACTCCCGTATTGACCTGACAGGGGCTTTTTTCTGCGCATGCCCAATGGGAGCGCTCAGTCATTTAATAAAGAGCGACCTGGGGATTGTTTGTCTACTATTATGAGATGGACGCAAAAAGTACTTATGAATGAATGAATGAACGAATGAATGGTGGTAACACGAAGTCTTACATATCAAAATGTGATATGAAATATGTTTCTTAAAGATAAGGAAAAATTGAGTACAAGTAATTATATTCGAAATTCATGTGGGGCATATGGAAATTTATTTTTACAACACTCCTAGTTATTTATTCGTATACGAATCATAACGTATCAAATAAAATTTACGCAAGCTGACCGTTAAAAGATAGTTGTTGTTTTTTTTACTTTATTTGCGTTTTTTTTTCTCAGCCAAACTGACTTTAACCACACTGACAGAATGGTTCCTTAATAGATAAAAAAATTAATTGTCTAATGCCAAAAAAAACACCAGTGAGGATGGGGGGTGTGCAAAACACATCTCAGGAAAATCGCACTGTATGTGATTGGCAAACACATTATTCTATCCAAGCGTCCCGGGATTATCGTGACGTCACACCGGTACCCTGCATGGATGAATGCTAAAGAACTATAGAGGCACAAAATAATGGCACAACCAGAAGTCCATATCTTGCAAGTGTTACGTTATCCTTTAAGCTTTCTTCTGCACTAGAAACAACATTTATTTATTTATTTTGCACCTGATTAGGATTTACTCTTTTGCTCCCTTTTGGGGATTATACAAACATATAAAACTAAGGGGCAGGCGTAAACAGACGCACATCTTCTTAAGTACAGCTATCTATTATTGAGAGAAAGGCCGAGTGTGGAAATGCGCGCAAGACGGTGGATTTGATCCAGATTTGCCTTCAATCGATCAGAGGAGATTATTGCTGATGGTAACCAAAGACGCAGCTATGTCTTTCTCCCAATTTGGATATCCTTACAATGCAACTTCTCAGGTAAGCAAAAACGAGAGCCTTTTTAAAATCAATTTTCTAAATATTTCAACCATGCAATACCTTCATATGATATAGCTCACCTTAAAATACAATACTGGTCATTCACTGTAGTTGTAATAAGTTGTTGTCCGTAACATTTGTCGCGTTGTAGCCCATGTGTAATATTAGAAACATTGCTTAATTAGAATTATGAATGAATTTGCGTGTTGTTGTGGGGTAACAAAACCCTGTGTACATTACCTTTATGGTGTAATTACAGACTAGAGACTCGGCTCCTCCCTTTACTCTACAGAGCGCATTAAATTTGATGGAGCCTCCTCAACTTTTAACCATGTGCAACGTCAGGACTATAAACATCAACCGGTCTTTATGTACTTATTTTAACACTTTTTGGGTATACTTTCTAGTGGGTGAAAATACAAAGCATTTACAAAGTAGTCTCTGAAAACACGAGTTGCATCAACTTTTAAGCGTAATATTTATTTTCCGACTTGTATCTAAGAACAGCATTAGAATATCCACATGCAATATATAATAAAAGACAGTTTACTATTTTAAAAAATATAAGAAGTCTTACCTTATTATTTTTTATCATCATCATCATTATTATTATTTTACAATTAACATAGAATGTAGATGCTGTACACAAGTGTCTTATGATGCATTCAAAAACAAAAAATAACGTCTCCTTCCGTGATTTTCTTCATGCAGTTTTTCGTGTCGTCAAAGCCCAGTACGACTTGCTGCGATTCGATTTCCAGGTCGGTACCGGACGGCTCGAGCGCTCCCCAGGCCGCCGCCGCCGCCTCCTTCTACTGCCCGTCCGCCTGTGAGAAGCGGCTTGTGTCGGGAGCGCGCGCAGAGCTGAGTGCGGCGCTGGGTGTCTACGGCTCTCCGTACGCGCCGGCACACGCGTACGCCAACTACTTCCAGTACGGAGCGGATTCCTCTGCCATCTACTCCACACTGGTACGAACAGAGCGCAGTACAAAAACATGGAGACCTGGCTCCCCGATCGATTAATCCTGTCCGTGCACGATCGATCACTGTTCGGTGTTTAGGACATCAAACATATTGAAGTAGTAACGTGTAAGGGATAATTGTCCAAAAGGAACTGGTAAAAAATAGGTCACTGTAGGTTTATTGACTAGATTGTTACTAATGGTCGAGTTGATAATCAAAAAAGTAATTTTCTGTTCAAAACATTTTTTTAAATAATTAATTAAATAATTAATTTTAAAAAACATGGATCACAAGAGATGTATACCTTACATATAGCTTACATAACTATACATATATACAATAATTTATTTATTTCCTGTTTTAAAACTTTTGGGCATTCTCACAATGAAGAAACATCTAAAAGTGTTTTTAAGCTATCTAATTCATTTTGGTCCAATCAAACTTCCAAACACCATAAAAGTTAATTTATCACTAAGATTTTTTTTTAACATCCACCAAATCTTCTTCTTTTCTTCTTTGTCTTTCTGCTGTTCCCTTAATATCTTCAAGAATTTAAAAGAAGTTCGAGTATACTAAACAGGGAGGGCACACATATTCTGTTCATTTAAGGCATTCCCAATACATAAATATGTATTTTTTTTATTTTTTTATTTTTTTATTTTTAAATTAAGGGTATATTCTTAGAAATAATAGTATGTCTTTAATATGTATGTAACTGCAGTTATATTGTTTTTGTGGTGTTTTGTTCCTTTAGTTTGAATCCTTTATGTAGCATAGTCTTTGGTGTAGTGATTTTATATTAATAAAAATATATAATTTGTCAAGATTGTCAGGTTAATTAATGCATACAAAGTACAAATAATGTTTACTTGATGGTATGCTTTGTTATTATCTGTATAATAATGATGCTCTCTATTACAGAACCCTCAATATGATATTAAAGAAAGCACAGGAAGCCAGCCCAATTCATACTATTCATATGACCACTCACTGGGCCAATATCAGTATGATAGGTAAGAAAATGTTGATTGTAAAGATTTTATATTCTTTGAGATTTATTTTTTTACTATGTAACAATGTGCATTTTCATTCATAATTAATAAGCCAAACTTTCTCAGGTATGGGGCCGTCGACCTTAACAGCTCAGCCAGAAGGAAGAATGCTACACGCGAGACAACAAGCACTCTCAAAACATGGCTTTACGAGCACCGCAAGAACCCATATCCAACCAAGGGTGAGAAAATCATGCTGGCCATCATCACAAAGATGACCCTTACCCAGGTGTCCACCTGGTTTGCCAATGCCCGGAGGAGACTGAAGAAAGAGAACAAGATGACCTGGTCACCTAAGAATAAGGCTGTAGATGACAAGAAAGAGATCCTGGATAAGACAGACCAGGAATCGCTCACCAAAGGTACCTGCTTTTTATATATTTTAATAAGCCACACACCTGACCATAAAGAAACAAAAATATATGCTTTACTTATCTGAGAAATTGCAGTAATTTATTCTTGTCCAGACACTAAAGACTGCAAGGAGGACAGAGACCTCCGTCTAAGTGACCTTGACATCATAGAAGATGAGGATGAGGAATGTGACAAGCTGGACAGTGACTGCGAGAAACCTAGCCAAGATATGGCATCACTCTCTCTGCCCTCTCTGCCCATCTCCAGCCCTCCAAAGAGAGACTGCAGCTCTGACCTTCCTTCCCCCTCCAGCTTCCCAGCATTCCCCTGCAAAGTGAAAGGTGTTATGGCACTCTGTCCTAACTTGGACACTTCAGGTTCCAAACAGCAGCCACAACAGCTTCCAGCTTTACATCCTGCCTCCGTTGGTCCAATTTCCCTGCCTAATTTCCAAGTACTGGATCAGAAGCCAAGGATTTGGTCCCTGGCTAGAACCGCTGCTGGAATGACCCAGCACAGACAGGGATTACAAACTGAATGCCAACTACAAACTGCTCGGGTGCCAATGGTGGGGAGTGGTGGGCAATGTCTTGGTTCCAAGGGTCTCCAAGACCCCATAAATTTAGGGAACTCTGAGAGCTTGTTTGAAGAAGGATCACAGGGACTGAATAAGGTGTACAGTGCAGCAAATTACAGAGGCCTACAACTTCACTGCTCCTCATACCAAGCTGTGACAGACTCATACCATTATGCCACTATGGAAGGTAGAGAATATTGGAACATTTTTCTTTCCTTTTACTTACAGTACTTAAATTATTTAAAATCTTAAAATTCAGTAACCAGTGTTTTTTTTTCATTACCTTAAATTATCTTTTTTTTTTTGAGAAGGTGAATGTAATGAGCCTTTAATGTGTACCTCTAAAATGTCATTATAGTCTGGTTACATTCTGATGAAGTGTTTGTACTCGTACAAAGATTATGAAAGGTAAAAGATGTACAATACCCTTGAGTATAGCATTCCTATGACAAGTGAAAGTCAGTTTAGTACTATTTTTGTGTGGCCAGTGTATTTTGTGTCATATCTTGACAGAACAACTTGTAAGAACAGCACTATTATGGATAATGGCTTGAAATAAAAAATCTATTAGAATGATTATTTTCTTCAGCAAAATTCGCCCATGCATTATGAATTGGCTATTTGCCCAGTGTACAACTTGCATCGCACAGACTGCGGATGTGTCCTTTGGTGTTTTATAGGATTCTGCAGTGGAGGGAAGTCAGAGAGAGAGTCCTCTGAGCACAGTGACATGTGTCTAATGCTGCAGGACGCCAAGACAACCGCTTTCAGACCTGTAATGAAGAGGTGAAGCAGGTGAGACCTTTGAGAATACAGGTGCACACACACGCACACACGTGCACGCACACACACGCGCGCGCGCACACACACACACACACACATTTTTGTCTTTCTGATTAGGTAAAGGCTTTCCTTTGTTTGAAAGCCTTATTCAGGTGTTTATTATTATTATTATTATTATTATTATTATTATTATTATTATTATTATTATTAATAAAAATAATAATAATAATAATAATAATAATTAAAATTTACCAGCTATATGTCCCCACAAATTCAAAAAGCTCAAACGTTCCTCTTCTTATCACTGAGGGGTCTCACTAAATGGCTTTCTATCAAACTGTACATATGTTCTTTCAACGAACAAACAGCCTTTTAAATCCAATCAGATGCGACAAAATATAACTCCTCACTCCTAGGCAACAAACACATTGTGACTGATGGTATTACAAGCAGAAACAAATAGATGATGTGCAGATCTAGGAACAATCACTGGATCACTTTGCCTATAGAGCAGTGCATTAATACCATTTACACTGTTGACACTTTGCCACACATAAAATTGCACATCAAGGTTGCACTTCAATTAACTTTTTTTCTCTCTCTCATGGTTGCACTAGTAATTTCTGTTGAGCTCTGTGTTTATTACTGAATATATGTAAGACGCACAGTGTGTAGTCACATTTACAACCTGTATTGCTGCTGGATATCTGGAATTTCCTTCGGAATGAATAAATTATCTGTTCATCTATCTATCTATTTGAAGCTCAAACTAAATCTACTCATACAGGCTTCCTATTAAGCTGCATTAAAATAAATGTAAAATAATCTTTTTTTTTGTCTTTTTGTCTGTAGACTGACTGACGCGCTGTCCTTCAGCACCGGCACGTTTCTATAACTTCATTTATTCACTGTGGATACGAAATGACGATGATGATGATGATGAAAGTGAAGAAAGAACAGCGCATGGCCTCTTGAAACTCGCCATATGCGCGCAACCAGCCAGCCGCTTCGTGAACGCGCGCAGGTAGCCAGCATTTTGCACAGTAAAAAATTTTGACGGTGTTAATGACTTTATGCAATGTTTTAAAAAAAATAAATAAATGCAGCTGTTTTAAAAACTAAAATATATGTCCGTAAGTTCTGATGTCCGCACCGGCAATCGTAGTGTAGAGATCCTATTTATTATGTATTTATAATTTTAATACCCGCCAGTTATTTATTTCGCACTATGCGTCTCCTCTGTGTTTTGTTGTGAACTCTGTTTCCTGTTGTCACTGTTTACGTTTTTTTCTTCCTAAGGACGAATGTGAAGATTATTCTTTGTCTTTATTATTATTATTATTATTATTATTATTATTATTATTATCTATTAAATTTTAAGAATCTGAATATAGAAACCTGAAATTTGATCTATATTCTCTGGAGAAAAAAAATACTATTAATAATGACCTTGATCCATGAATATTGCATTTATAAGCTATTTTATAGGAATGCACCCCAGTCTGCCATTTCTGTGTCATGATTTCCTTGCTTAATAATGGTCTGATTAAACCTTTTAAAACATTTGCAAACTCTTTACTTGATCCAGGTTTTTATTTATTTTTGCAGGGGTGATATTATTATTATTATTATTATTATTATTATTATTCAGTATTTATTCTAGTGCAAATGGCTGTATCTGAATAGAGTATTGATTAGTACAGCATCAGCATAAGCCATAGGTGTGTTAAACACAGTGTTATTTTCAACCACAAAGCACCAAAATTAAACTTGTTTAATAAAATGTCGTGAAATACAATCTTGCCACATAATGTGTTTGTGAACACCTGGATTTTGGGCCTATATAGACATTAAGAGTTCTGGTTTCAGTATGTTTCCAAGCATAAATGATACATCATTGCTGTTATTATGTACTTAAAATCTTTTAAGGTTTAAAAGATGTACAGTATGTTACCACCCAAGTGACAAGGACGGGTGCCTTTTTTTCATGGAACCTTTTTTTCTGAGAACACATACCTGTTTAACGATTAAAAATTACAGCATATTTTGAGGATTCTTCAATAGGTTCATTGTATACTGTAAGTGAGGGTTTTAGCTTTCTAACCTGGTTTATGTTTGGAGGCTTTCTGAAAGCATTATTTTGAAAGGTTCTCCGCACCACATGCATGCAAAGGAACAAGCAAATAACATTTGTGTGTGTGTGTGTGTGTGTGTGTGTGTGTGTGTGTGTGTTGGCACCAACCAAACCTTTCTATAAAAAAGCACAATGCATATTTATCTATACAGTATATGCTGTACTGTATTTCATCAGAAGGAGTTCTGTAAATTAAACAGACAAAAGAATAAACTAAGTTTGTTGTGTTTGGTGGAATAAAGCATTTGATAATGACTACAGTTTAATTAAGAAATGTTGTTTTTTTATTTTATTTACCTTTATTTAACCAGGCAAGACAGATTAAGAACAGGTTTCTTATTTACAACTGTGGACTGGCAAAGGCTGAGCCTTTTGGGGGAAGTAGGGGAACTGATAAAAAAATAAAACATTTTAAGAAATTTAAACGAAATTATGAAGAAAAAAAAAAATAAATTAAAGCAAAGAACAGAAAATAAGTTACATATTAAAATAATAATAATAAATACATAAATAATAAAAATAAAATAAAATGTGTGTGATGTTATCACCAAAAATTCTGTAATACTATTCATACTATATTAAGCCTCTGTTTATTATGTGCACCTGGTAAATCAGATAAAGTAGACTCAGACTACACATAGTCTAAAAGGAGCTGTTTATTAGATTACTGCTTGTATCAGATGTAAAATAAAAAATGTAAGCGTATTGACATCTACCCTGCCTGGCTATTAGATATTGTCCATTAGATTAGTGTCTAAAGATATTGGACACTGTTGGCATTTTAAAATAAGACAAAAAAAGTAAAAATACCTGATAGTTTTCTGTCTTGTGCTGTAAATTGACAGTAAAGACAGTAAAATGGTTTCTAATAATAATGCTATGCAAAGGTGCTTATCGTGTTTTCATCTGCATTTATTATTATTATTATTATTATTATTTTTTTAATTATTATTAAAGGTCAGCAGAGCTTGGTTTAAGATGAGCCACTAGAATCTCCAGTTCTTTGCAATCTGTCTAAATATAATCTATAGATAATCTCTCAGGGTCGTACTCCGAATACTGTTTTGATTAAAGGAAAATCGGAGCTGGACATGGTCCATAATGACATGGGAAAGCATTTAAGAGCCAGGTATTAATATTTAATGAAAAACAGACTCCTACTGGGTTGCAAATTCAGGGATCTGATATTGCAGAGTAACTCTTGATTCATCCTCGACCTGAATCTCCCAAAGGAATGCATTTAAACAGGCTACAATTAAGCAATATTAAACAACGCAAGGACAAAATGCAGACTGAATGCTGCAGGGCCTGTGTGTCTTCTGATTCACAACCTGTGTACGTCTCATAACCTTTTTTTTTTTTGAGAAGGCTATATGAAATATTGAAGAGAGAGTTAATTAAAATGAGGATGTAGAGCAAAGCTGCCAAACCTGATTGAAGGTAGTGATGCATGCGTTGAGGGATTAGAGCTGCACTGTGCTACTGGGGGGAGCAGCAAAAACAGCATCGGCTCAAGCAACCACTAATAGAGCAATTAAGAGGCTGTCTTACATCGGCTTAACAGAACCTTAAAACAGGGCACGTGAGAGAACGGAATCATTTTAGACAGTGTTGTGTGAGTGTTTCTGTGCTTTTAAATAATCAAGGGTTAGTAAGTATCATAATAATAATAATAATAATGATGTAATAAATTGTTAATTATAACTAATTTAATAAAAAGGTTATTTAAAAAAAGGTTTAACATCCATGCTATAGATCAAATGATAAACTAGATAATTTTCAGTTCCAATGGACACCTGATTAGATCTCATTGGGGAACTGCAGTTTCTCGATTTAGACACTTATTCTGCTTCTTTCGTAGGCCTACTTCTAATGTTCAATGCAAATCTCAGATTTATGACGCTACTAAGACTTTTTGTGACATCATGCAACAGATTACACAAATATTTAATTCACAAGTACGCACTCACACCTAACTCGGGTTACTGATTTTTATGCAGCCCGAGAGCTAACATTTTTATAGTACATCAGGTGTCTATTACAGTACAGGTTCCAAATCCTGTCCACAAAGTGCCCGCTGTCACGCCCTTTTTCATCGGTTTTATCTGCTCTATCATACCAATGTAACAAACAGGGATTATGGTCAGCTGATGTGTTAAACCAGGTGTGTTAGTGCAGTCAAAACACTAGGCAAGGACCATAACCTGTGTATCAAGCTATAAAATCTGTGGCCAACAACACACGCTTTTGAGTCTTCTAACAGACAGATGTTTTTCCATCTTAACTTTGAAGAGCACAATGTACTTTTAGACTATATTTTTTAATCACAATCAAACTAAAAATGCAGATGTAAATCAGTACCAAACTATGTACTAATGTGTATTAGTTTGCATATTTACAAGCCAGAATAGTTTGCATATTAAGGCATGGTGCTGCCTGTAAGATCCACTGTCACTATGTTTTGCAAATGGTATTGTTCGAGAAAAAAAGAAGCCCATTATATGCCACTGCCTCTAAGAAAAGCTATGACTTACAGTATTCTTATTAGCTTATACACCTGTCAAATACAAATGCAAACATGTGTAGTCATGCTTTTTATAGACTTGCTTAGCATATTTCTGAGTAGTATTGTCACTACCGTGTACTAAACGATGATGTATATCTGTTGTATGAAACAATTTACACAACCTGAATTGTTTATTACATGCACAGATGATCCCTATGGACTGTGTTTTTGGCCAAATACAGATCAGGTCTATCCAGATTAATAAACAACACCACATTGCGTGTCAAAGGTCAGTCAAAGGCAAGTGAAAAGTAGGTTATGAGAGGTTTCTCCCTCATTCTTCTTCCCCAGTGTGCTTGATTATTGAGCATGCCGCCATATTACATAACTCTCTAACTCATTTGGACATTCCAGCGATGGCCAGTTGTACCTAATAAGGCCTGTAATCACATCATCCACTACAATACTTTGCCAAAAAATCGGCAAAAAGAGGCCTGTTGGAAGGTACCATTTGATTAGCACAAAATAGAGTACTTGTAAGAAAAGGTAAGAATGGCTCCGGGTTCAAATGTTGATGAGTGGGACAAGCAGCACACTTCATTACATTTTGTCAAAGGGTGCAATGAAAAGTGAGCAAGGCTTTGTTCCTGTGCATGTCTCCCTCTGTGGAATTCTGGCTCTCTGATGTCGTTACCAGTGTCTGTGCTAATGAGTTTTGTCAAAGATAATTAAGGGATGTCGGATGAAAGGGTGTCTTTGTGCAGCCCGCTAGTGGACGGTGCATTTTTGACCTTCCCAATGCACTTTGGGTGACCCGTCCCTGATGCTGAGTTTAAAAGTGGTGGGCAACTACGATGCCCTTCATGCTCTCTGTTCAGCCTCACTTACTTATCCACCAAACTGACTGTTCCTACACCCTTAAACTCCTAATCTTAATTCATCAGGCCATAGCATGGCACCAAAAATGAAAGAACAATGGGGGAATATTGAGACTGAGAGCAAAATAAATTGAAGCGTGAGCAAAAACACATGTAGGGTTTAGGTAAGAGCGTCCGTATGAAGGGTGCATTGTTGGCTGACTTTGACTCTTTAGTCTTACAAAGAACTCACTTTGGATTTCTTTGAACCAAAAAAGAACTGCAAATCTGTGTTAATCTCGGATTAATCTATGTACTAAAAAGCAGACTGCATGATTAAATGATTGTGGTGCCATTTATACTTGTACATACAAGGTGCGTGTGTATGTGTGAGGGAGAGACAGAGGTTTTACTACAATAAACAAAAAAAATACCATGACTTACTCTGATGCACACGACAAAAATTGTGATTATAATCATATTTATTTATATCCTTAGGGAAATTAAATAATAAAGAAAATATGATGTGGATGTGGAACTATTTATTTATGTATTTATTTATTTTTATTTATTTATTTTTATTTATTTATTACCTACATACATGGTCCTACATACTGAACATTTACATACATGCACATAAATAGGTTGTTGGAAAAGTCATGTTGTCTGTGTTTTTTCATAAAGTTTACATACATACATACGTTTACCATGCTTTACATGTTAAGATACAAATTGCATCATCAGTATGCACACACACACACACACACACACACACACACACACACACACACACACACACACACACACACACAGAGAGAGAGAGAGAGAGAAAAATAACGATAATCTTTCACTTTAATGCTGCCCTTATAATCCATTGAACATTCGATCTATTCATTTAATCTCTTCCTCTACTTCTGTTTTTCTTCCTACCCCATCATCTGTTTGAGGTTTTATCCCTGATGGTTAACCCCCATTTTGCTAAATCTCACAGACACGCACATACACAAACAAATGAGCACCAAAGTATTTCATGTCTTTCAACAACTGTGTCTTGGAATTAATCTTCCAAATCAATGGTTACAGTTTATTTTATGAATTGTTCATAACCTACTACTATTATGAAAAACATTCGTGAATCCTTAAGCACCAAACACATATAAGCACAAATTTCCCAAACACTCTTGTCCTTGGATACATCACATAATAAAACCGATGAACAAGTTGCAAGGGGATTTTAGACACTTAACAGGTTAGGATTTTCAGATATGAACATTTCAAACCTAAGATGTGTTATATTTTCCTCATGCACGTTCGCGCTCCTCCCATCTATACCCTCACACGTTCATTTTAAGGCGTGTAGTTTGATTTCTCGCATGTGATATGATCCATGCGTAATTTCTGATGAACTCATGTACACTTGTTTTTCCAAATTTGATCACGCATTACTTACATGTGCATGCACGTGATCGTTCTGATTTCATGTGTCAAATGAAAAAAAGAAAATTAAACTTTTTACAGTGCTAGTTTACACAAATAGTAATCAAGAGCTCCCTTTTCTCTCTAATGCAGAACATGTTAAAATGCATATCTTGCGTTCTTCTTTGCCAGCTTTTTCAGCACAATCAACAATCCTAAGCATTAAATACCAAAGATTAGAATGTGTATAACAGTGATTATTGAGTATCCCCATCAGGTTGTGATCCATCATCGCCTCTGATAATTTTGGGAGTGTGTGAGTGGGAGGCAGAATTTCACAAGGTGCATGACTCCATATCGGTAGTTGTCCTCACAGTGTTCCTAGACGTTTTATAAAATTCACGTTTCAGTAGTATCACGCTGACACGATATGATTTTTGTGGTGTACAAACATACCACAAAAACTGATTTTGTACACAATTATTCTCATTTCTGTACTCACAGGTGGAACAGGGCATTACGAGGCATTTTCCACAGTGCAGTGCCAATTAACACATGGCCTTGGAACTGTGTGTCCTGGAAAAGTGCGAGTATCAAAGCGGGGCCGTCCCAACATGCCCACGCCATACATTATACCAAACTCTAGCAGACCTGAAAGGGTTCGACACACAGACCACACATCGGCATAGCTCAATCTGAACCATAAAGCACAGCTATTATGTGCGTGTGGGATTTTCAGCCCGTTAAAGAAAGGAACGGCCCTCCGGGAATGACAGAGCATCATAATTACACATTTTATTGAGCATTTCGTTCCAGCTAGGACTGATTCTATTCCTAAGCGTTTCCATTTGCCCTCGCTTTCATGTGGGGAAAGCTCGGAGCGCCGTGGCTTGCCCGTTTCAAAGGTGGGCCTGACAAATATTTACAGCCTGACGTGGAGTCACATCTAATCAGCACTCGCGCACCGAGTTTCAGAGGAATCTGTTCTTGGCACGTGCTTATCTTGTACATAATAAATGATCCTTGCAGAAAGACATAGAGCCTTGAAGAGGCTGCCCAAAAATAATAAGTGACACATCTCTGTGGAATCACTTATAATGGAGGAAAGGTAACACGCACTGACAAAATGGTGGAAGGAAATCAGGGACTCCCCCCTGCTGGACGGATGTAGAACTGCAGTCGGTGGTTTCTTTTTCGTTGCATATTTTCATTGAGGATTCACAGAGGAACAAAATAGCAGAACACACCCATGGTTTCAGGGCATTGATGATAAAGGCACAGGAAGACATAAAACTTAAAATCCTCTGTTCCCTTATACAATGTCAGCAGGACAGAACGACTTAAAAGAAAAAAAGATGAAAAAAGAAAGATGAAAAAAATTGAGGTGTGAAGGGGAAAATGTAATAGAAAATGTAAAATATGACTCAAACGACATTAATAAAATGTTCTGGCCAAAATATAACTGCCTTTCTATCAAAATAAGTCAAATGTAATTGCCTTCCTACATTTCACCCGTTCACAGCCGGTCCTTTTTCCTAATGTCCTCGTGTGCTTAAACCCAGCGGGCCTGAAATGCAGATTTATGACAGTAATATGTTCTTTTCCATGCTTTAACAATCCATACAGTCTTATAGCTGGCTTGCATTACCCAAAACACACATTTCCCTCTTGTATTAGGAGCTATGGGGAGAGCAATGTTTAAAATGAGAGCCATAAATCACACTTGCCACTATTATTCCATTAACAGAAGCATGGTTCTGTCATTTGGGTCATGCTAACAGTCTACGGATGATGACTGTGACTGTTAACAATGCCAAAGCCATGCGAAGAAAGAGCGACAGCTTCATTTGCGCCATGGATCAGAGAGAGACAATCCACTTGTTTGGTGGTCCAGGGGGCCTTGTCCTTTCCTTCCCCCTTCTCTCATCTGTTCTACATTTCCCTCCTTTTGCCTTTCCCTCCTCCACAATTTCTAAATCCTGCCTCTTTGTGGACATCCGCTGAGCCCCTACGACAAACTGGTGGCACATTTTCACGATCTACGGGCCTCAGGATACCAGGATACCATGGCAGAACATATTAAATTTGTTACCAATTTTAAAACTTGGCCGCAGTTTGTGCCGTCGGCTCGCAAGAGGCCGATGGTTCGAGCTGGGCTCGACCGCAACCACAATGCAAACAAAGACCAAGAAAGAGTAGCTACTTGTGTTCACTTTTCTCTGGAAATGTTTAGAGAAAAGACTTGGCAAAAATAACTCTGCATAATGGCATTAGCGTGAAACCAGATCCCTGCCTCAATGTGTGTGTGTGTGTTTCTCTTATAATACAGTGAGACAATACAGAGTACTTTTTTGCTTAGCTCAGTCGAGACAAAACAGAAGAATGAGTCAGAGTTTTTCAAAATCAGAGGTCGTCCGCGTTTATCTTTTATCAGGTACACGTGTGGGAAAGATGCTTGGTTGTACCGTGCAGTGACAAAAGAGGAGGAAGTACTGAACTGTAAATACTAAAGTTGCAACTTCTGTTTATCGATTGCAAATTGAATATGAAAGACATAGGAAATACACAGAATTATGGAATCACATCTCATGGGAAATGCGTACCAACCCCCTGGGTCAGGGGTAGCTCAGTGGTTAATGCACTGGACTACGGTTCGGAAGATCCCAGGTTCAAATCCACAACCACCAAGTTGCCACTGTTGGACCCTTGAGCAAGGCCCTTAACCCTAAACTGCTCAGATGTGTAATGAGATAAAAATGTAAGTCGCTCTGGATAAGAGCGTCTGCCAAATGCCTAAATGTAAATGTATAAAAGAGCAAGATCCATGTGTTTGGATTTCCTAAATCTATGAATAATACAATATAGAAAAGTCAAAATAAATAAGTAACTCAGTCTCTAACCCCAATCATAAATGTTACAAAAGTACATTTGTAGTGTTTTATATCAGTTATCGTTATACGTAAATATGGAACATTCGTTTTTCGCGAGTGTTTTCGTGAGAAATAAACTATAATCTTGACTTGCAGTATTCAGCTCTCTTAGGTGGCATGTAATTTGCATGTCCTGTACTGTAGCAAGGTCAACCTTGGATTAAGGGCACACGGTGACATCAGTAGGTGACATTTCCTTCAGTGCTGTACAGCATGATTTTGTTAAAAACAGTAGTTGTAATAATAATAATAATAATAATAATAATAATATAGCCTAATCTATTAGGTAGTTGATTTTTGATTTTGTAATTCTTACTCAACTGTCTCTCTTGAATTCACACATCATCCAACATACACATATTCACATATACAAATTAGTGGCAAGGTCAGAGACGTTTTTTTTCTTTCTTCTGTGTGTGTGTGTGTGTGTGTGTGTGTGTGTGTGTGTGTGTGTGTGTGTGTGTGTGTAGCACAACTGTGACAGCATGTCCTGGAAGCACATTCTGATGGTTAATTGTTTTCTCCTCCCTCTAGTCAGTTCCTGATGGAATGTGTTCAGCCATGTTGGCTGTGTGGCAGGTCCATGAGTGCAGCTGTCACTGATGGAACTGCACTGACCTCTAGAGACTGATCTCTCCAGGCGCAACACTCTCTCTCTCTCTTTCTCTCTCTCTCTCTTTCTCTTTCTCACACACACATGCATACAGACAGCTCCAGAACCGGTGTGACAGCAAGGGACTAGTAACAAGCCTGGTTGCAATTAAACACATTCCAGATTTATCCTATTTTTCCCTGCACACAAACAAGCATACTGATTTTTTCTAAACAAATAAAACAAGTTCGTTCATTATAAGACTTTACATTATGTTATCAACAAAAGAAACCACAACCTAACACTTCGTGTTAGAGCTTAACATCTGACTGTTAACAAAGCGCCAGCACTGGTGACTGCTTCCAAAAAGTTAAATAAACACATTAAAAAAAAAAGAAATTGCTTCATGCAGCTTCTGCAATACGAGTGTCTGTTTGAAAGTTGTTCCTATAGATGATAACACATTAGAACAAGAGCATTAATATAAGCCTCGTTCTAGAAAGCAAATCAACATCTCCAGAAACAAGCATTAAACAGCTCTTTGATACACACACACAGAGTTGCGACCACCCTGGAGTGTCTGTGCACCCAGTCTCACCCCTACACAGAGCCTCGCCTGGCCTTAATGTGTTTAGCAAACACTCATCTATTCTCTTCTGCTCTTTAACACTGAACACAATCTGTTTTTGCTTCATTATAGCCTAGTTCATCTGCAGTTCATAGTGTGTACACGAATGTAAACGAGTGTGTACGTGATGTGATGTGATGTGATGTCACCGATGGGTAGATTTATCATTCTGACCCTATGACATTTTTACATGTGAAACATGATGGTTTTCCTTAATATGTGGTGTTTAAAAATGCTTAAACTCTAATTATTTATAAGTTTGTAATTGGTGTCAAAATTCCTTTTAAAGCCTCAGGAATTATGAATTATGAGGCCTTGTTGAACATCCATTACTACATCCATCATTGATTAGTTTTGCAGAAGTTATTTTTTAAAAAGTGCTTGAAACTGAATAAGCTGAATAATGAACTGAGAGTTTAAAGTGAAGTTTTATATTCAATAATCATGTATGAAAATGTGTAAAATGTGCCGACAATTTATATTATTAGAAATTGCTGCAAAATATATCTTTTTTTATGATGAAAAAGGATTTAAAGAGCTGGTGTTAAAGATGGAAAAATTATAAAAAATTATAATATAACAAACGTGTGTGTGTGTGTGTGTGTGTGTGTGTGTGTGTGTAGGTGTGTGTGTGTGTGTGTTTATGTTTTGCATACTTTAGATGTAAAAGTGATCATTGTCTAATTCAACATGTAAACCCGTGTGAAGAAAATTCTGAATACGTTATATTTTGCTGTTATCATCATCATCATCATCATCATCATCATCATCATTTATGAACAGCAATAAAAAACAAATGAAAAGCTGAAGCAATAAATACACGGGTGTGAGGCAGGGTTGTGGAGCCATACTCCCCAGAGATAACGTAATAAAATAAATAGAAGTAAAGATGTCACTGAAATAACACTGTGCACTTTTTACCGCTGTTTTAAGCATTTCTCAGGCAGAGTCACTTTGTCAGGGTGGGTAATACGTCTCGGTGATGATATCCAGAGACCTGGATTGTTAACATGCTTTCGCTCTCTCTCTCTCTCACACACACACACACACACACACACACACACACACACACACACACACACACACACACACACACACGCACACACACAAAATGTTGCACATTTCAATTCTCCCCACAGTATAGATAGACAGAATTTAGGAAAACAGATTTTGTGTGTGTGTGTGTGTGTGTGTGTGTGTGTGTGTGTGTGTGTGTGTGTGTGTGTGTGTGTGTGTGTGTGTGTGTGTGTAAACATGGAGATGCACAGATGCCCTGTGCCATAAGGCCGTAAGACTCATTAGGCTAGTGTCTAATGCATGAATCAAAGGGGAGAAGAAGGAAACGATCAATCTAACTAATGGGAATCCCAGGTGAGGAGCGTGTGCAGAGCTGGTCCAGCTGTACCCTCTCTCAGTGACCTCCCAACTTAAACACACCCACACACACACACACTATATGTTTTAACACATTATGTCTGTCTACATACACTTAAACAGCTGGTTTAAAGCATGCAGTGCACCTCTAGTCCCAACATCCTCACTCGAGCACCGACTTAAAACGAACCTGAATCTAATGCAAATTTTACAATTTTTCACTTACATTTCTTTCCTAGCAATTTTTCTATTGCGGTAAAATCCTTATATCTGTCTTTCCATCCTACCCAAGCTGTATATTTTTAGGTCATGGAGAGTCGTATAAGCATTTCACTGTATATCATACTGTGTATGGCCGGGTATATGACAAATAAAATTTTAAATTGAATACTCAAGTTGATATTTAATACTCAAATCTGATTGGTCAGAAGGTGTTGTTTTATTATCTAAAACAGCATGACACTCATTGATATACAGTACTGGACATTATCATTTAGTAAGCAGTTGATGACATCGACTTGCTCCACATAAACTCATCAGTATGAGCGTTAATATGGCGTTTTTCCTTAAGGAACTGTTTATTCAGCAATTTGTAGAAAGATCAGGACTTTGTACTGTAACGGTTTTCCAACATCAGAAAGTCATCAGGATAGGTCTAGTTTTTCATAATTAAACACATTGTTATTGATTATTTTCCTATCACATACAATAGATGTTCACACACTTAGATACATATGCTGAAACACACACACACACAGTCTTTTTCAGCTCCTTCTCAGCAGGACACAAGGGAGCATACAGTAACACATCCCATGTGTCAGCTGTCTGGGTCTCAGTGTGTGTGCTGGTGTCCGCACATGTGTGTGCCATATTTACCCACCCAGGAGGACCATCTCCACATGGGGCTCCATCAACCAGACAGATAAGACTGGAAGAAAAGTGTCATGTTTTAACAGCGTCCATTTCTTTCTGCGGTTGTTTATTTTCAGTTTTCATTGTTTCAACAGTCATGAGTACACCACGCAGGCAGGCCGAGTGTCCCTTCTCACTCTGCTCGAGCTCTAATACAAACACGGGCATCCTCTCTGTCGCCAAACACGAGGGCATCCGGGTCATCCGCGACCGGTCCGCTGACAGACAGCCACTTCTGCTTTAATCTCTTAACCTGAGTCAACATTCTCCATCTCATTCCTTACTATCCGCTGCTTATCAGCCGGGCACTCCATTACACACTCGCACACAAGCAGAGAGAGCGAGAGAGAGAGAGAGAGAGAGAGAGAGAGATTGGTTGTGAAACACAAGCTGATTTAACCCAGGGAGTGACCCCTGACCCGCCACTTGGAGGATAACACAGAAGTCAAGGAGAGTCCCGACGTCCAGTCAAAGTCATAGCCTTCTCCTGCCATTCATGCACTGTTTCACTTACAGTACATGCATACCTCTAGCCTGCGCTGCTCAGGGAACTTTAATTAAATTGATTTGCAGTATACACACTAATAGCCTATAGGATTGAAATATAAGCCTTCCACAAGTGAATGCATTTCTTCTTTCTCTTTTATTCCCCCCAAAGCCCCCCCACCTATAGTCCCTGTTCCTAGTTACTCTTCTTCTTCTTCTTCATCTTCTACTTCTCATGCACCGTAACTAATGATCAGGGGAGGGAGTGTGTTTGAAATTCTCCACGGTAACCATTTTCATAATTAAACACTTCTAATTTCAGAGCTTTGGCTGGCTCTAAGCAAACAGGCAGCAGGGCAGAGAGAGAGAGAGAGAGAGAGAGAGCACTTTGACATCTTTCATTAGAGCTCCCTCTTAATGTAGACGGTAATCAAACGGGAGGACATTCAGCATTTCCCTGCTCATTAGGAGCTAAACTGAGGGCATTTGTTTGTACAGGATCTAGAGAGGGTTATCAAAGCACATGGTCAATAACATTTAATAACGGGGAGGTATTACACACTTAATGAGTTATTTCGAATTATTCAGAAAAAACAAGCATCTACAGAGATTATTCATGCATCATAAATGAAAGTTAGTATTACTATTATATTTTTTCCCCTCTCAGCAAGGTTTAAATTACAGAACAAACAAAGCCCTCTTTGGAGACCTGATGCATATACATGTATGTGTAATGTAGTGTCAATGCACAATAATTGCCATTTTGAGCCTTGGTTTTTTGCTATAATATATTACACCAGCGTCCTTTTTATAGTGTCAATTTTCCTTGTCTTGAAGCTATTCGTGGAATTCATCACGCCCTAACAACCTGCCATTGCATTCAAACATTCAAATCATATCCACAAACAAAGATACATATTGATGATCTTGAATATCAGCTCGTTTGTCATGAGCGAGACTTGAGAAGTCCCCGAAAGCAATGCTAGCGGAGACTTAAACAGCAAACCCGTGTTTAAATTATTAAAGAGGGCGGAAAATAATAATTGCCCGTATATATCCTCTGCTCGTTCTTCTCTCTATAAACACGTCGAGCTGGAGGTATTTAACATTCAGCGGAGGTTTGTAATGTAAATGACAGGACTGTATTTCTCCTCCATATCTTAACAGCCAATGAAGTGATCGAGTGGAGAGGAAAAAAAAGAAAGAAAGAAAGAAAGAAAGAAAAAAAACAGGCGGCTACAGGTGGGGGTCAATTATCATTTGAATAATCGAGGCGGCGGTGGACGGCCTCGGAGCACCCCGTGAAGTGTGACACGTTTCTATCTTCATGCATTTCAATGAAGTCAGACTGGTACATAAAAGGTTATCACCTAGGAAACATATTTGCCTAAGCACAAGTTAAACAGCCGAGCCAGATCGGCATAGATATTCAATTTAGCCAGTCAACCCTGACCTATAAATATTTCAACAAAACCCGGCGAGAATGATTCCCCCCCCACTCTCTCTCTTTCTCTTGCTTCCTCCCTCACTTCTTTGATCCAATTCCATTTCAGCTGCTTGAGATATGGAGAAGGAGGAGGAGGAAGGTACAAACCGAGAGAGAGGGATAGAAAGAGAGAGAAAGAGAGAGAGAGAGGGAGATGGAAAAGGGAAAGGAGAAAAATATAAACGAATGGAGGGGTGATGAAAGAAAAATCAAGCATACTGTGACTTATCTATTAAATGTATTGTTAAATGCAGCTGGTCTCTAGAAGTGGGAGGATAGGGGAAAGGGGGGGAGAGTGTGCTAGATGTCTCATAAGTTCAAGGGACAGAATGATAGATAATCTATATAGTTTGCTAAGAGACACATCTATTTGACACATGGCCTCCTCTCTCTCTCGGCATTAATCAGGTAGAGTTTACTGTGCGCTGGAGTAATGTGCATGGGGGCTCCTCAAAGTGAGGCAGAGGTCAAGAAGGACGAGATTAATCAGTGACGCACAGTTAAAGCAGACATTGCTCACAATGATGTAGACTCCACACCACACACAGTCTATCTGACATCAACGTACACAGTAACATAGTATAGTACTAAACAGTACTATATAAGGCTGATGCTGTATAACACCGCAGTCATGTCTACGAGGAAACCAAGTGAACTAACTGACACCTGTGCTGACAGATACTGAGATACTGACTTTGGGAAGCATTCGAAGGGGGATTTTTCAGGTATGAGAATGACACAGTGACAAAAACACACCCTTCATTTTTTAAGCGTGTGAAGTGAAAATGCTGACCATTTTTTGCTGACCAGCTGGGGTGTCTGAATATTCTATTTTATTTTATTTTGTTTGCATAGAATAAAATATTGCCAGGAAGCAGCAACACCAGATGAACAAGGTAAAGAAAAACTCCCTGAAATGACATCAAGACATTGTAAGGAAACCAGAAACATGGAACCCAACAGATAATCTAATTATAAAACATTACTTAACAAGAAAGTCAGTCTATGCAACATTTCAAATAGATGTGTGTAGAAATTACATTTCATTATAAGAAGATTGTCAAGTCCTGGCATGAGCACAGAACAGTTTATGATTTATGATTAGAAAAAAAAGAAAATCTGTGGTATCTATGTAGGTGAGATTTTTTTTTTCTTTGGTGGGAAGGGTATCCATGCAGGACTATCAAAAGCAGCAGAATCTGAGTACAGTGCATTATTGGACCCTGCATTATTTATAGCACCAGTCTTGGGTCCCTATGGCTCCCATCTTATTCTGGCATAACAAGTAAGCAAATTTAAAGCCATTAAAGAATGATTTATGGTTCTGTATCAAGTCTATAGAGCCTAGGCTACATATGTGGACTATGGTCTTGTGATCATTTATACATACTGTATGTACTGTTGTGTCTGTGTCGCTCTAAAGGCAGTGGGGTTTCTATGCCACTGTGATGAGTCTCTTCACCACTCACACTCTTTTTTTTTTTGCACTACATTAATGGCCAATGGAAAATGTTGAACAACAGTGACTTTTACTCAAAATGCAGATACAAGAGAAGATGTTGGACTAAATGAATAGTGCAACATGTGATTCATACCAATCAGATTTGTTGCAACGCAAATCGAAGCAATGTGTAGTTACTTTTCTGGGAAAATGTCTGGGGTAGCTCAGTGATTAAGTCATTGGACTACAGTTTGGAAGGTCGCAGGTTCAAACCTCAAGACCACCACGTTGTCCCTGTCGGGCCCTTGAGCAAGAACCTTAACCCTGAACTGCTCAGATGTATAATGAGATAAAAATTTAAGTCACTCTGCCAAATACCTAAATCAGACTATGCTGTAAGGTGTGCAATTACAAAAGATCTATGATGTAGACTTGATGCAGAAGCATAAATCACTCAGCTTTAAGAAAAAAAAAGGCAGGTAGATGGTGAAAATGATTTCTGTATTCAAATATCAGGTTAATATACTCTACAGATCAATAAAGAAAGAAATTCAGGCCGCAGGACCAGCAACTATCACACGTTCACTCGCTTTTAGCAGCTGTTTATGATGGTAAGGGTAGCGGCGGTCCAGCACCTACACTGACATCCCATACATCCCGTATGGCACTCCAGTCCAATCCAGAGTACTATATTATGCGCACTCACACACACACACACACACACACACACACACACACACACACACACACACACACACACACACACACACACATTCACAACTAGGGGCAATTTTATCTTTGCCAGTTTACTTGTTGGCATGATTTTGGAAGGTGAGAGAAAATGAAAAACCCAGAAAAAGAACATTCACACAAACTGTAACCCAACTTCAGGATGAAAACTGAGATACTAAATTTTGGCTTGTATGGCTAGAGTTTTTCCTAATTTGAGACCAGGAAAACTATCATCATTGACAAACTAGGATTCCTAACTAGCATATTTCCACAGGAAAATCTTGACCTCTTAATCGTTAGATAGAATTAAAATAGCTTCCTTAGGTGCCAATAGACCAAAATATAGCCAAGATTCGTGTTGGCTTAAGTGGATAATCTCAACTGGATTCTCTAAACTTTAACTGTACTTTTTAGAATAAAATTTACGCTAAAGAACTCTCCATAAAGGATGTCAGTAAATGTCCAATCTGTGTACTATGATATCAACCTATGTCTGACATTTTTAACATAATATTTATTATGATATATGGTCATGAAACAATCTGTGTTTCACACTGTTACAGTACATACACACTTCCAGACGTCAACACACCCACACATACACACACACATAGAACTGACAACCTGCTCAGCTGGGACTTCTCGAGCTCTCAGACTGAGTACATCTTTTAAAGGAAAAAAAGCACTAAGAGAGAGAAACGATGGAGTGAGAGAGAAACGAGTGCTGTCCAAGCCCCTTCTGTAGGGTTAAGCCACCCGTGGAGCCCCTGATGAGCGCCATGCTGTGACAGAAGACCTGTCAGCAGGGCCGCGTTACACTAGCGCTGGCCTGATTTAGCGGTGGGCAGACAGCGTGGCAGCGGGTGAAGGCCCCGGCTATTTGTCACCACTGTGCCCGTGTCAAAGTGTCAGGCGGCGGGTGCAGCTGGCGCAAAAGACAGGGCCGTATGGCCCGAAAGCCAGGCGCTTGTCAACCTGGGCTGGGGAGAAGCTCTCCCCTCCCTTCTCTTCATCTCCCTACATGTCTTTTCTCTCTCTTCTCTCCAAGGCAGTGGCTTTGTCACGTCTCTGAGATGCCGCCGATGTAATCTGCCCTCGTTTAGCTCTTCGTTACACCTCAGTGTGTCTTTCTCCAGTGGGATGGTGAGATTTTGGAGATACTTTAGACTCCCGTCTTTCCTGTCAAGTCATCCTATCATTCTATTCTTCATTTTTCTTTCTTATTCTTCTTCTTCTTCTTTTTTTTTTTAAAGTGCCATGAAAATATTTAGTACATAATATCAAATGCTTTGATTATTCCAAGTGTGATAATTCTTTGATGAACCATAAAATGCTCACCTTACCAAGAACAATGCTGGAAAAAAAATATTCTGGTGTATTCTTCTGACCATGACACTGATCATGATTTTGACATGTCCCTGGGCTATTCTCATTTTCTTTATCTTACATTGATTTATTTATTCTAAAACTTTTTTTCATTTCAGCACATCATTTCCTCCCATAACTGCATAGCTTCTATGTTAAATTGAGTAAAATTTTTATTAAAATTGATATAAAATGCATGCTAATCATTATTCTGCATATATACAATTCAAAGCTCAATTAGATCTCAAAGTAAGTGCTATACAAATTATTCCTAATTATATTCATTTGTTTATTCATTTAACTTCGGTAACTGCTTTGTGTTGGTCAGGGTCACAGTTGATCCAGAGATTATCATGAAAAAACTGGGCAAGAGCCAGGAATACACCCTGGATGCAACACTAGGATGCCATACACAAATGTTAACATGCTCATTCGCTCCTAGAGGAAATTTAGTGTAGAAATTCACCAACTGGCTTGTTTTGGGATGTGGGAGGAAACCGGAGACCCCAGAGGAATCCTTGAGGAGAAGCGCCATACAGACAAGGGTCAAACCAGGGACCATGGAGCTATAAAAGACAGATGATGTAATTATTGGGTATAGATAAAAATAAAAATAAATGATAATCTATACAGTACAACACCAGACCTAATGATAATTGCTTTCAATTTTCTCAACTGTTTTTTCCATTTAATTAAGTAAAAAACTATTACTGTTCTTTTATATTTCATTAACAATATTCCCTTTATTGTGAGGGCTAATACAAGGTCTTTGCCCATCATGCTTATCCAGGAAGCGTTTAATCTATCGAGAGTAATTGGATAAGAAAGACTGAATTAAATCAAGGAGCAAGTAGCAACAACATTAAACAAGCACACAAGATGCAAATTAATTTGTGTATTGTTTCTTAAGCTTCTTTCGGTGTGTAGTTAGCACCAGAGAGACGGAGATGCCACCAACACAAACAGGATATTTATGGGTCAAGCGGGGCCTAAATTGGGTTTTATGGCGGATTATGTCTTTCTCCCTGAAAAGATCACTAGCTGTCTTTACCAGGCTGTCTGGCATTCCCTGAGACGGATGGAACGAGTGTGATGGAGTGATGAGAGGATTAGCAGGGGGGAGAAGGAGGAGGGACAAGGGAGTCTGTCCATCTTGGCAGGGATGCGCTTGTTGTTGTTTTTTTTTTCTTTTTTTTTCTTTCTCCCTTTGTTGTATCCATCGCTCATCTCTTTTTCTTTTCAGCCTGCTTCTCTGTTTGCCTGTCTTGCTGTGCCCAACTCCCTCCCCCCAAAGTCCATCTGGTACCTTTAGTCGCCCTCAAAACAAGATCTCACTGAATTCCCTGGACTAATTATGGAGATACAAACACAGGCGACCATGGGTTCAAGAGTGTCTTTCTCCTCACCACTCTCTCTCTCTCTCTCTCTCTTTCTCTCTCTATTGCACAGACATGTCCCAGGAGAGGATTTTTTTTTTTGGAAGGGAAAATTAATTGGATCAACTGGAAAGACACTCATAATGATAAGCGAACAAAGAAATCTTCACATGTCAGCATTGATTTCGAAAGTTTGGCACACTGATGTAAATGTTTTCGTTTCAATTTTTTTTCTTTTTGCACATTAGTAATAATCTTGATTGAGGCCTTATCCCAATCCTGAAAATAAGGATCTGTCCCTTATATTACACACAAATCAGCAAAAACATGGGTTGACTGAAATTAAAGTGATCCTGAAATCAGAAGCTCTTTCTTGTATATATGTACTGTGTATATATATAAACAAACATGAGTCCAGAATGAGAATCCTTATCCCAAAAGGAAAATAAGAGTGATATATATATATATCACTCTTATTTTCCTTTTGGGATAAGGATTCTCATTCTGGACTCATGTTTGTTTAATGGAATGTTTCTATCAAAAAATAATTGTTCATTGTTCATCAAATGTTCATTAAATATATTGTTAAAGAACAACTACTGTTTATAAGAAAATAACATACGTAGAAATTAAACACCATTAATATTTAGCAAAGAAAAGGCAACGGTTGTCACCATTCACCCTTGTTAGTTGCTGATTCAGAGCATTTTAAGAAAGAACCTTTATGTAACCAGATGTTTATGGGACAGGACAAATATTACTTTACAAGTCAACAGTTATGGGTGGAGGCACTTGTAAGGAATCCTCCACACTCTCTGATCTCCATATTTAGCCAATTCACAACACTGCTATCACACTGAAAAAAGTGAAACTGCTGTGTCATTGATACGAAGTATGTTTCTACATTGATCTGATGGAAACTTTTGATTTCCTATACGAAACGGATATTTTTACGTTGCTTAAAAGCAAACATCGCAGCCCCTGTTTAAACTTAAATGTAATCTGTTCACTCAAAGGACATTTCTGCTTCAAACCAAAGGTTTGCCGTGTCACGTGACCTCATGACGTAGTATTATCATGGACTGAATCACGTTCTGCTGGTGGCCATAGTTTCTCAAAGAAAACAACAGGTAAGAAAGTAAACTCATGTCATTTCTATGTTAAATGTATCTCTTCTATGAGCAAATTTATGATTTATGTCAGGAACAACTACTTTGTAGATTGAGTTTTGTGTAGTAGTAGCATGGATTAATGGGCCGAGCATTGTCCCACTTTCAACTAGTCCCCCAACAAGCTGAGGTTAGCCATTACTATGGCATGAATGAAGTTTAAAAGTAAACATGAAATCTTTATTCACTTTTGTGTTTACAGGTCTGCACTCTAAAAAATAAAACTGCGCTGTACTCAATTTTTTTGGTGAAACATTTTTACACTTAAAAATATCAATATCAATCTAAAAATTAAAAAAATCATGTAAAATATACTTCATGAATGAAGTACAAGTCAGTAAAAAAAATAAGTAGACCTGAATAACTTTTTGTAGTAGGTTACCCAAGTGAAAATGAGTAAAATAATTGAGTAGATATGATTGAAATGGAAGGTAGAAGAAACTGAAAATTTCACTATTATTTAACAAACAAATGTGCTACATTTACTTGTTTTAAATAAATTTAATTCATACTGGTCTATCACAGAATTAATATCTTACACTATTTTTTTTAATACTGTATATTTAGCTTTTAATCAAGTTTTTTTTTCAATTTAGGTCAATGTATCTAATGACATATCTAATTATAAACAAAGACACAATACACACATTACCATTTTAATTAAACATTTATTTGCCAAATTTGACAAGACATGACGTCTAAACTCAATCTGGTTTACTTTGCAAATGACATGTAACATGATCATAAACAATGAGCTGAATTGATCTCATTATTAAACAGTCTGACAAACAATACTTCTGTCACAAGTATTATACAGATAATATGTGGAAAGTAGACTTTTGTATTAGAATCGAATCACAGTCACATTTTATCACATCTGAAAGACTGCAGACCTTCACACTTCAGTTTCCTTCAAACTGTGGAAAGTTGTATGGACAAATGTGTGTGCAGACATTCCCAGGTCTTAAAGAAGCAATGACAGTCTAAATGAAGACAGGACACTGAATATCATTGATCAACAGTACCATGCTTCACTCCATAATGATCGAAATTCCTTTTGTTGATGCGACAAATGTGCAGAGCTTACACCGCCATCCCATAAGCTGGCACCTAAAAAAGGAATTATAGTATACAAGTAAGTACAAGTGTGACTGTTACTATATGCATCATCACACTGATCTATAAGTGGTGTTCAAGTCAAAGCGGGATGAAAATTCTCTGAAACGAAGACGTAAAACTGATTTGATTTTACAGAGACCATTGCTGGTAAAATTCCGGTGAACATTTCAGTGGAATGCTTTTACAAAAAACAGACTGCTTTGATCACCAAAGGCGTTTTGCTCTTGCAGAACAATGCACAACCTCATATATAGAGACAGAAATATATAGAGAGAAATAAAGGGAGCTTTTACTCTAATAAGTGTGTTCTGTTATTCTGCACAATTAAAAGTCCTGCTTTGACTTGAATGTCCCTTGTACATGTCTTTGTCCCTTGTATAAAAATGATACAAGAACTTTATTTACGCATTACTATCAACTATATAATTTTTTTACTTTAGTTACTGGAAAATCTTGTATATTCTAGTGGATTCAATATATTCTGGATTAAAAATAGGTAAAGTGAAATATTTCCAGCCTTGTTTCAATTTCTATCTTGGATTCAATGGTTACACATTTAATACTTCTGAAACATTTAAAAAGTTGACATTTACCTCCTGTTTTATCTCCATTCAACTTCTCTTCTTTAGTGGTGTTGGTGCTGTGAAAGAGATATTGAAAATATATAACGTTTCACGAAAATGATTTAAAAATCAGTTTTAGTTTTTTTTTTACTTACATATTACAACATACATAACATATTTCACTTCAATATTTTAATTTTATATTATTTCTCCCAATTATAATTCTGAGAGAAATGTTGTAGGCCTACTTTTACTTCATTTATTTCATCAACTGCCATTTTAATAATGTTTAAGTACACGGTTATGTTTGTGAAGTACTTGTAGTACTTTTGTACTTCAAATACATTAGAAGTTTAGAATGGCATGTGCTTATGACTTTAACTTGAGTAAAAGGTTTGAAGTTCTATTGTTTTAAACAAAGCTATACACCATTATACTGCTAATCATGACTGGAGCTGTACTGGACTCAGAGCTGTTGCTCGCCCGGTGTGTAAACAGTGCCAGAGTCCGGACACTGCACCTCATTTCTGCTGTTTAAACCTGCTTTGTTCTGCGTTTCCTCCTTAAAGTGTCGGAGTGACCCGAGCAGACTCGCGGTTCAGTGTGTGAGGTGGACCCGGTACACACGCGGTAATTATTTGAACACGCTAGTTTTATATCATCGCCACAGTGACGGTTGGCTGGGCAAAATCACCGCATTCGGCGGGAGAAATTCAAATATTGCGGCACAACCGCGGCCGGTTACACCGAGAAACCCGGACATGCACGCGCACGCGGCTCGGTGTTAAATCTCTCCTTTTACAACAGATTTTAAGTGTCTCCTAACCCTAACCCAGATTTTAAGTGTCTGTATTAACGCCGCTTTACCTGAGCAGTCCGGTGGTTGGAACAAACAATTAAAATGACAATGAACACCAGGACTGACCTGTTGCTAGCTATCGTTAGCTATGTAGCTCGGCTGTGACAGGATTCAGAACAGTAACTGACACACTATAAAGTTGTGTATACAGACAGACAGAGGAATTATTTCAGTAACTTGTATTAGCTGTTTACTCACCAGGATTTATAAGGAATGTTCCAGGAGCTTCATGTCCATCCTCACAGCATTCTGGTCTCTGACGTTACACCAGATTTCCCATGAGCACTTGCGCAGGGCAATTTACTAAATTATTTAAGTTTTTCTTGTTAAACATAAAGAATATTGAGTTGGAATGAGTGATAATTGTAGTTCTTTAAACTAATCAGCATTAATTACTCCATTACCAAATATTTTGATTGAAATGTATCAAAAATATTAAGTGGATGTTAAAAATATAATTCAGTTAGTCAAATACTAATTTCTATTTGTGAAATAAACTTAAATTATAGTGTAAATTTAAGACAAACAGAACAGTAGTTTTTTTAGGCATTTATTTTGATTTGTCTAACTCAAACAATCATGTATGTGACTTTTAGAGATTTTATTAAGGTAACATAACCTGTTTATTACTGTGAAATTTACAAGGCCACAGAATCATTTTTTAGAGTGTGTTAGCTTTTATGAAAGGGCATTATTTTACCCATACTGCAGAAAATAAGTCCTAGAATGCACAAATAAAAAACATTATGTGGATAAATTTTGAAATGGTAATTATACAATATAATTGCTGTGAATTTAGTAAATGTCAGTGTAATCTAAATATCCTAAAATAAACTTCCTCAAAATGATGGAGCACTGAAAATTAGTAGTTGAATTATCTGATAATAGCAGAGAATAATTTCAATTATCCTGCGAAACTGAATTACGTTCATGGGTTTATTGTATTATCAGTAGTGAGCACTTGCAAAGCAACAAAATGAAGTTATTTTAAAGGTGTGTGTGGGGGTGGTGGGGGTGGTGGTGATTCTTTCTATACACGCTGTAATTAAGATTTGCTAAGAACTTGAGCCAGTCCAATTTGTGTTTATTCTTTTTTTTAAGATCAGTAATGAGTTTCTGAGAATTACAACTGCTCCACTTCAAGGAAGATTGCTGGTTTCCTTGGACAAGCAACGTTACAAATTAATTGAGATCATCAGAAAGGGAAGAATTGTCAGAGAGAAGACCAGAGATATAATCTTCATCTTCAAGTTCTTGATCTGGTATGTACTGTACTTGCTCAAAAAAGCAGAAATTAGCTTGGTGTCAAATGTAATATTGTGAATGGAAGCCACAGGACCTGAGCAAGGCATCCAAATCAAGTTGGCTGTGACGCACTAAATTAAAACACAACTAGCAGAATAAAACATTTTAGTTTAACTTGTTCACAGATTAGTGTATGCTGTCTGAATACAGGTTTCAATGTCTGCCATGTTCATTTTATCACGCTTCACAAGCCTAACATAACCAACAATACTATGTTTGTTTTTACATTCCCAGAGCCTGGAGGTGAATGTATGAAGAGAGTATCTCCTGAAATGTCTTATGGGGTATTTAGTGGAAGATTGATGGACCAACTGATTAAGCACTGGTAAGCATTTGTTCATAAGGCATTTCAACCTTAGAACTGAAAAATGTTACTGAATTGATAAATTAGCATTGCTCAAAGGTCCAGGTGGCAGCTTTGTGGTGCTGGGGTTTGAACCAGTGAGCTTCCAATCAGTATACCAACATCCAAAAACCAAACAACTACCTCTGCCCCTTCATATTCATAAATATGGTCAGTGGCATTGTGAGCTGCAGCACAATCTTTACACAGGGCCATTTTTTTTTTTAAATCATAGTATGTATTAACATTAGTTACATACATGCTCCTAAACCTTGTGGAAAGACTTCACAGAAGAGTTGAAGCTGTTATAGCTGCAAAAGGCCAACATCATATTAAATCCTATGGATTAATAAGTGGATGTGACTCAAGTTTATACTGTATGCATGTGAAGGCAGGCGAGCCAATACTTTTGGCAATATAATGTAATATATAATGTGTGTGTGTATATGTATATCAGTAGTTTTTGCCTATTCATTGACATAATTACATTTAACTTGATGCACCTTAATCCTAGGTGTTTTTTTTTTTTTTTTTTGCACTCATAGGGAGCATTAAGTGATTTTTACATGCATACATCAGACACTGTTTTGCCAAATACAGCAACTTGTCTAACAAATGTCCTTTCTTTTATTAGGCTGTTCAGAAAGATGAAACTCAGGCAGAACTTGTGAGGTGCGCGATGGCACTGTTTGTCCTCAGGTAAGAAGAGGACTGTCTTTAGCCACCACATGAAATCAGGATTGTGACTTACTGAGTTTCTATCAGTTGCACATGAATGTTCCATGTTGTTTGGCCTCATCTATGTGCTAAACTTGAGCTATCTTGGTGAGCTCAAACATATTTTTGTGGCCCTGTAGAAAATATTTAGGGAACGTATTCTTTATTGACATTAAAATATAAAATTTTGGTCACTTTGTCAAACAATTGTCAGATTTTCACATGGTTAGCAAATAGGTTTACACAGTTCTTAAGCTTAAGTTATTAAAAATGCATTGTTTTATTTATTTAATTTTATTTTTTTGTCTTTTTTTTGGAGAAATAATAGTACAACAAAAAGAAAAGGTAATGTATGGTTTCAAGGATGGTAATAAATGTTTTTGAGGAGAACTTGTTTGTTCATTGTCTTCATTCATAAATGTACTGTAACTTCTCTACATAAATGAACTTTTTTGGCATAGAGATAAGTACATTTCTTTATTTCAGAAAAAGACTATATGTTGATTTTTATGTATAATTCATAAAATTAAGTTTCTATGTAATCATACTTTTAACTTGAAAATAATGAAAAATATTACTTTACTACTATAATTTACTCCTATTAATTTATACTACATGAATGTCTTTTTCATTTTCTTCTATACCGCTTAATCCTGTGTTCAGGGTCGCGGGGGACCTGGAGCCTATCCCAGGAGTCTTCGGGCACTAGGCGGGGTACACCCTGGACAGGGTGCCAATCCATCGCAGGGCACACACACATACAGTACACACAATACTACATGAATGTAATTTGTTTATTTCAAGGTAAACACTAAACTTAAATATAATGTTAAGTTTTAGGTTTTACTAAATATAATCAAGTTGTTAGAAAGTAGAAAAATATGTTTTACTGGCCTGAGGCATTGTAATAACTTTCGTTTCTGATTTGGATGGATGAATTTATTTTTGCTTTGGGGAAACTTAAAAATATATTTATATTTAATCAAAATTAAACCTTAAATAATATTATAACATTTGATTTGAGAGAACGTAAAAAAATTGCTTGTAACAAGTTGAAGCAATTTTTTTAAGTTGATCATTTTTTTCAGTTGAAAAAAATTTTCTTAAATCAATTTTTTTAAGTTGATCAAAGTATCATTTTTTTCAGTGTAGGTTTTTCTTTAGGATTGACGAAGATGTGTTGTATCTCAAAGGCTCATGGTGCTTGTGTAAATCAGTCAAGCACTTCACCATGCCATGTGGTGGACTTCCTGATTCAACATACAGAATCCAATCACGACCCTCAAGCCGTTTCCTGGGGACTTTAAGCGTGCAGATTTGTCCTCTGAGTCCTGCACATGCTCCTCACAGTCAGTATGCTCAGGCTTAATGGTTTCCATTTCACTGCCACTTATGTTGTTACAAATCAGTTTAATACATCAAAAGCAAATCATTCTCTCAGTTGGACTGCCTGAGCATCAAGTAACTCATATTGTCTCATTTTTCACACATGGCATTAAGCATGTCCAAACCTTCACACCCCCTTCTTCACCTCCTTACACAAACTCCTCTCGTTTTCCGTGTCAGATCTGGAATCCATCTTAAACACACACTGTATCGGGTATCCTCGAACTCAACTTACTAATTCTTCCTTTGACAATGTTTTTCATTATTTTCTGGAACGAATAATATTATTTAACAAGGTCTGTGGTAAAAACCTCACACCACGGCTGGTCTTTTTTTTAAACTTAACACACACCAGAAACATATGGGAGCCTCACATATCCACCAGCGTGTAGACTTGCATATGGAATAGGAAAATGATTTAAATGAGATTGCTTTTGCTGGAGGAGCATACATTCGTAGTTAGCATTTTTCTTTGCTAATACGCAGTCATGCCTGAGCATTACTTTAAGCAGTTTCTACAGTCATCTTTTCCCAAAAAAGATTGCCTCATTATACAAATCATATTTAATTTAGAGTATAAACTGCTGCTATTAAAGAATTTGCTCAATAATTTTTACCATTGATTGGCCATTTATAATACACAATTTGTTGTTTAATATATCTCATTACCAGCGATGTTGTTTTATATATATTATACTGTATATAAATTATACAGTATATATATATAAATATATATAAATATCTTGTGGTGCAGATGTCCAAGTACTGCAAACGTTTCATAGAAGGTTCATAATCTGACACGAAACTTCTCATAACTGCATTCTACTGAAAATTTTGAGTTTGTTTATGGTGGAGGTCTAACTTTGTTTTTTGGTGTTTTTTTTATTGCCGAGTATAGCTACATTTGTTAACTTCTTTACATCCTTGATCTATAATTAGCAAATACAGAAAAATATGGATAACTCCCATCCATGTTAATATTGTCAGAACAGTGAAGACAAGGTAACAATGATTTTAACTTGAGCTATGATTAAGTAATAAAAAGTATGTCATATTTTCACATTTCAAATACCTTCTAAATTAACATCAATATTACAGAAAATAAAGAAAATTAACAAGAGTGCATAGTTTTCTTCCTTTTCATATGATCTTCTGGCAGTTCAGCTGATGCAACTTCCTGTTGAACATGTACAGTAACTAGTGGAGAATTTCACATTTACTTTGAATGTGCAAACCTTAGTCCGATTCCCAGGCGTCTGTGAGCTTACGCAAATGGAAGGAGCAGATAGACACCCACAATGGTGCATGAGCAGTTCAAAAAGAAGAGTTGGCTGGAAACACCTAGTTCAGAGGAAACATGTGATAGTCTTCGTCCCTCCCTGACTGCTAGTAGGCTTAATGTGGATATGACTAAATTAGCCTGTCCCAGAGAACTTGAGTCAGAAGGTGCGATCTGTGCTGTACCACCCAACACACCAAGCCTTAACCAAAATTATAGATTGAAATACATAAATACATATTACATAAAAAAATCTTCACTTTTAAACAGCTATGTTAGCTACGTAACTAGCTTGATATCACAGCTTGCAGATTTGTAATTAATGTAGTCATATGTAACACTGATTCCTGAAATCAATCTAACCCTACTAATATTTGCTAAAATTAAATTTCAAGCCCATGAAACCATGCTTGCTATACATAAACCTCTTTAAAACAAGTAAAAGATCTCAATAGCACTAACCACAATCACAGCCAGAACACACACGTGTTGAACAATGGGCTATAAAATTCCTGCATGGAACTCTTCAATCTCCATGCATTAAGGCCATGTGATGGAACAGACATTTCTGGGCCGAGTGTCTGAAACACTCAAAGTGCTCCAAGGAGCAGGTGGTAAGTCTGAATTGCAGAAACAGACTCACACTTGCACTCCCAAACACACAGCTAATGAGCACACCTGTGAGATGGTTCCACCAAGCCCCCCGTCCACTTTCTGCCAATATCCTGCCCTCTTGTCAAAGGGGACTGCAAGGTCTGAACAGGTGGCACAGCAAGGACCAAGCACCTCTAACTGGCATGGAACTAACACACAGAACACCAATGCCATATTAAATTCCCAGTGCTCGTGGCACAGGCTGAAACCAGTAGCATGAGACCAGTTCCTCACCTCCTAAGCCGATTAAAAGCAGCAACCTGTTCTCTGAAAAACAGAATGGGAAATCAGCATGCAAACTTTCCATCCATATAAATGGCTAATACTGATTAGTTTAATCAGCAGGCTGATATTTAGGTGTTTTAATACTGGTTACGTTTCTGTAATATTTAGATTAAATGTAAAAATTTGTCCAAACATTTTATTCTGTTTAATTTAAACGAAAATACCTAATTATAAATTTTGTGGTAATTAAAAATTATTGACTTTACAAAAACTTAATAAAGGATATATTCCAAAAGAAAGTAAAAAAAAAAACATTCAATATTCCAATAATCCAATATAATAAATTATATTTGTAGTTTCCGATTTTTTTTCTTTTGTTTTCCCTTTACTTCTTATTTGCTTATTCTTATTTGCTTATTTACTTATTTGCTATATTTACTAATATAGTATTTTTACACTATTTGACCTTACACATTACATTTAATATTTTCCCTTCTTTTTTTCCCTCAAAGGAATATTAACTTTTATATAACCACTGTTTTAATAATTAATATGTAACAAAAATATAATTGCTTGTAACAAATTTATAAACAAAAAAAACAAAAAGCCCTAAGAATTTTTGTGTGTGAACAAAACAAGAACAAAAAACAACACAGCAGATACACTCCTCTCACACAATTAAACTGGATGAGCACATCTAATAGGTTTCTTCATTTTTTCCTCTTCACTACACACCTCTCTCAGTTCATGCATGGACATCTTGTCCCGCTATCCCCCCAACCCTAACCTTATTCCTCCACAAAAAAAAACCCTCCACCCAAAAGGGAATGCAATGAGGGTCGATGAAGGAATCAAAGGGGGGCCACAAGACAAATTTAAGGAGATAAAATGTTCCTTTATTGCAGGTTGGAGCCACTGTGAGTGAGCACATGAAGGCCTGATCTGTGTCGAGCCAGTCGTCCGCTGCGACCAGGACCTCTCACATAGGAAACGCTTCGCTAGCCAAGGCCTTCACCCAATCTTCTCAAACACACACACACAAACTCTCACTCACACACACACATAAGCGGGCTGTAAAAATTACTCATACCCAGACATTAAATTAAATAAAAAAAGCCAGATCAGAAAAAGAGATACAATTTGTTTAACATATGTTTCTTTATTATAATTTTGGGAAATTTTGTTTGCAATCGTAAAAGAAAAGATTGGAAAGATATCATTTAAGTTAGTTCTCCATTTGTTCAAATAATTTTTTAATAATATGGATGTTATGAGGGTTTTTATCCTGATTACATCGTTAAAGAATATCTCACATTCTGTGTGTAGCCATATTTCCTGCAACTTTGAGATATTGGTTTAAAAATTTATGCAGACTAATCATTATTGTTAAAAGGGCTGGGGTTAACTGAATGGAGGATTGTCCTGATAATGGCCCAGGTCAGAGATTATCTCATCTTACCAAGGTGTGTAGGATAATCCAATTTTTCAACATGGGCCACTTGAACAAAGGCCATTCAGAAACATGAATGGGAATTACCAGCTCCTGTTCAAAGCTGGCCTGCTGTGGGTGGAAACACAATAACGTTAATTACATCTTTTCTTCCAAAGCCTTTCCTTTGCTAAGTGCAACCGTTGACAGAGAATTTGGCAATGGAGTGCTCCGCTGTGCTGTGCAGCGCTTCTGACTGCTCTTGCATGCCAATTTCTTTTTTTTTTTTTTTTTGTTATTGCTTTGTTTTTAATGTCATATGCCAAAACAAATCATATTAAAATGTTAGCGAAAAACACTAAACCTTTTGGCTGTCGGATGAACATCCAGTGCCAACTAAACTTCGAGTCAGAGTGAATGGGCGTTAGGAAAGCTTTTAGGAAACTCTGCCTCTACCGCAATTATAAATAAGTTTCTTTATGGCGGGGCCATCATGGGTGGGCTAAAGGAGGCCTGAGGTGCTTGGCGATAAGACAACCGATCACTGAAGTGGCTGTAAAGCAAGCCCTGCTAGGCCTCTCAAATATCTACGTTGTCTTCTTTCAAAGGACCATTTGTCAACATGTTTACAGCGACAATTCTCATAGATAAGGAGACAAAGGTGGAGGCAAGGGAGTAAAAGAGAAGGCTGTGAAAGGAACGGAAAGGTGGGAGTAGAGAAAAAAAATAGGTTGTGTGTAAGGTTTTGAATGCAAAATACTAACTACATGCAGCGACGTGTTGTGATTCAGTAGACTGCTAGCAATATGTACACTGCCGGCATTCATGAATATTCAATTCAGTGTGTGTGTGTGTGTGTGTGTGTGTGTGTGTGTGTGTGTGTGTGTATGAGAGAGAGTCCAAATGCACCATCTTTATAATTGTGTCTGTGCGTACAGATGTGTTTGTGAATGTGTATACACTCATGCATATGAATGCAGTCTACTCACTGTACATGTGTGAATAAATTATGTTGCTTAAGTGTATGTAAAATTACACCAACCATTTGCCACTGGGATGTGTAGTCATTCACACACACTCCCTTTGAGACCATCACGCGTGGCAGCTCAGTCATTACAGTGGCCATATCCTCAAGACAGCCGCTTCCACACTTGATTTATAGGGAAAACATGAAAATATGCCATTTGTCTTATTTCATCCATAATTCGTATATATACTGCTGTGTACTGGTACTATAATTATATAATATTATAATTTGTTAGGTTCTGTACCCAAGAGCAGTATTCTGGCACATGTTATTTAACCTCCAGTTTTGTGGTCCATAATTTAATTTGGTAATTTGTTGTTTCGCAAACACATGAATCAGTCTTTTCTGGAAATTTATGAATCTTGATATCTTGATATGGCATATTTTCCCTATTTTCCTATATACATACAAACTCAGTGCTTTAGTTTTAAGGATATGGTGAAGAGAATGGTGAAAAACAAAAAAGTTATTTTCTTGGCAACCATTTTATACAGGGCGTGCAGACTGTACTAAAAATGAAAAAAAAAAAAACTTTGGAAAAGTGCTGTAGCAATGCTGATAATAGGGGGGGGGAAACAATCTTACACTAGTTACACTAGCAACTTCAGTTTTCTTGCATTACAACTCCAGTTCTCTTGTATTTGTATAAATGATTAAACAGAAGATGGCTAATCAGAAAAGGGAGCATTATAACAGATTTTTCCTTTATATTTATTCTTTCAGGGCTAATTTGAGTACTGATGTTCTGGATTGTTTAAAGAAATTTGAGGATGAAAACTTGATGTTTAAACATGAATGGACAAAAAAATACTGTATGGAGTAAGTAGATCAAAACACTTTTTGTGTTATATGTCTAATATTGTATTATATTCCTATTCATAGTTAAAGACTAATCAATAATAGTTAACATTAAACTATGAATATTAGCACCATGGCATAGTGGTTAGTGATGTGGCCTCATTTAATGGGTCTCGGCACGTGGAGTTTTCATGTTTTCCCTATGTTTGGGAGGTTTCCTCTAGGCACTCCGGTTTCCTCCGATAGTCCAAAGACTAGGCTAACTGCCTAGGGTTTCCAAATTACCCATAGTGATCGATCGTGTGTGCTTGTCTGCCCTGCAATCAATTGTACCCTGCATCATAACACAAGTCCCCTGGGTTAGGCTCTATGCCCCTCGCAACCCTGTACATGATAAGTGATATAGAGAATAAGTGAGTGAGCATTGTCCCCAGTCATATAGTCAATTAACCAGGGCCCGGTTTCTCGAAAGCTTCTTATCGCTAAGTAGTTCTTAAGTTGTACCTTAACCTCTCTCTTAACTTTATGGCGCATTTCCCGAAACGTTCTTACACTAAGTATCTCTTAGCTAAGTCACACGTTCGTAAGGTTGGTCTGGACCAACCTTAACTCATACTTAGCGTAGTTTCAGCTCAAGACGCTAGTCGCCGCCACTGAGCAGCAGTCTTTATAAATCAGCGGTGTATGGAAGCACATTATGGCACGTTATCAAAGTCGTATTAATGATGGAATATACTGTAGACCTGTTTAAGAATTTTATTTTATTTGATATCAGAACTAATAGAGTGACTTTTAATTAGCATATTTCATAATGTGACTAATGCATTTAAATTGCCAATCACAATTAATATTGTGGCATGGGCGGGGCTGGCGACCACCGGCTTTGGGCCAGCATTATGTTTATGTTCACCATGGGTGGGATATTGGTTTTAGGTTAGCGGCTTCGGCCATGTTTAAGCATGTGGTATGTGTGTTTGACCTGTGTGTTTATGCTTGTGCTGAGTTAATAAAATACTCCCAGTCATTACAGTACATTGGGTAGCCAGCAAGCTCACTCGTCCTCCAAGATCCCTGCTAGCGTCGAAAAACGCAACATTGGTGTCAGAAGTGGGATGGAGATCTCTGAGTTGGAGCGAACGGCGGAGGATCTGAAGAAGATCAAAGAGGGCCGCCAAGTGGCAGCAGAACTCCTGCAGAGGAAGCACCTTCCTGACGGTGCCAGCACAAAAAAGGCGGCGCAGCGAAAGCAGACCGGCGAGATGAGGGTCCCGGCACTGGATCTCGGGGCGGAGCTTCCCACAGACCAAGCCCTGTGCGCCGTTAACCGGCGAGGCGACTTACAGCTGCGCCTTCCTTTCTATAACGGCGCCGTCGAACCCTACGCATTTTTTGCGTAGGTAGAGCTCGCCGCCGATCTCGCGGGCTGGTCCCCAGCGGAAATCGCGGTCCGTGTAGCACTCTGGCTTGAGGGCGACGCACTCCGGGTGCTCGAGGACCTCCGGGCCGAGGAGCGGAAGGATTGGGCGAAGCTGCGGGAATCGCTCCACTTCCGGTTCGGCGTGGGTGACCGCAGAGAAGCGGCTGGTGAAAAGCTTGCGGTCCGCGAGCGGCGCGCTTCAGAGCCACTGGGCGCGTTTGCGATGGACGTGCGATGTCTCGCGCGGCGGGGCTGAACCCATCATGGCCGGGCATGGCGGCAAAAGAGCCGAGCTACCTCCCGCCGCTAGGGGGCGCTCGGGAGGCGAACCTGGCCGGGGACAGGGCTACCCGTCACGGCCAGGCAACGAGCAAGACGCCGAACTTCCGCGACGACGCCGAGGCCCGGGACCGCAGGACTACGGCTCTAACGCCCCGCGGCGCGAGGACAACGTACCCCAGCAGCCGTTAAACATGACCGTTTCTGTTTCCCCAACTGGCGGCGTCGACTTCCGTTCGGGACGTGTGGGACAACGCACTGGGATTTACATGTATTGTGTGCTGGACGGCATCCCGCTGCGGGCGCTTGTGGACACCGGCTCCACTGTTTCACTACTCCGCAACGGAGTGTTGGGACCAGGCGAGCGCGCTGGCAAAGTGCCCAAGCCGGCTTTTAGCATCCGCACCGTGTCTGGGAGCCGTTTGAAGATGGGGGCTCGTCGATCGGTGCGAATCAACATAGGTGAGCACAGCTATGTTCATGACTTTTTGCTGGGGAACATTGAGGATAGCTGTATATTGGGGCTGGACATTTTGGAAAGGTGGGGGGCGGCGCTCAGCCTAACGGACGGGACTCTGTGTGGGGATTTCGGCGTAGCTAGGTTGCTAACACCTAAACCACGGCCGCATGACAAAGTAGCACACACACGGGGGGCGGAACTTCCAGAGGCTGCGACACCCAAACATCCGGAACATGACCGAGCGAGCGTGCTAAACGAGCTTTTGCAACGTAGCAGCGCGGGGTTGACTTCGACACAGACCGAAACTCTGAGATCGTTCCTTAATGAATTCGCGGATGTTTTCGCGGTAGATGAGCGCGATTGCACCCATACCAATCTGGTGCAGCACAAGATTGATACGGGGAACGCAGCTCCTGTTCGGTTGCACCCGAGACGCCTCCCATTAGCTAAAAGGGCTGTCGCCGAGCAGAAGCTGCGTGAGATGGTCGACTCAGGCGTCATTGAGCCAGCGTCCGGACCGTGGTCTTCACCGGTTGTGCTTGTGCGTAAGAGGGACAATTCTTGGCGGTTTTGTGTCGATTACAGGCGGTTAAATGCGGTGACGCGGAAGGACTCATACCCGTTACCACGGATAGATGATGCGCTGGAACATGTCGCAGGCTGGGCTTGGGTTAGCTCGTTAGATCTGCGTAGCGGGTATTGGCAAGTAGAGCTCGCTCCGGAAGATCGCCCTAAAACCGCGTTTTCGATCGGGCACGGGCTGTGGCAATTCCGGCGTATGCCTTTCAGCCTATGCAACGCCAACGCCAACGGTTGATGGAGAAAGTTGGCGGATATCCCTCGTAACTGTTGCGTCGTCTATCTGGATGATTTGCTGGTGCACGACAAGGAGTTTGAGGTCGCGCTAGCTAATCTCCGGGTGGTATTTTTGGCTATCCGACGGGCGAACTTGCGGCTCAATCCTAGGAAGTGCCAGCTGTTGCGTCGAGAGACCGCGTTTCTGGGCCACATAATTAGTGCGAACGGGATTGCTACCGACCCAAACAAAATCGCTGCAGTACAGAATTGGCCAGAACCGGTAAATGTGTCGCAGCTGCGCATTTTCCTCGGGTTAACATCGTACTACCGCCGGTTTGTGAAAGACTTCGCCACCGTCGCAAGTCCGTTGCATGGGTTGACTAAAAAGAACCAGCCGTTCCGCTGGGAGGTTGTACATGCGCGCGCGTTCGCTCGGTTGCGCGAAGCTTTGGTCACGTGTCCCGTCCTCGGCTATCCGGATGCAGCGCGCGCGTTCATCCTTGACACAGACGCGAGCGATGTAGGGCTGGGGGCCGTACTGTCTCAGGTTTCTGGTGGCCAAGAGCGGGTTGTTGCGTATTTCAGCCGAGCGTTGTCTGGACCCAAGCGGAATTATTGCGTCACGCGGCGCGAGCTGTTAGCTGTCGTCGCGGCGTTCAAACATTTCCGGCCGTACTTATACGGGCAAACCTTCCTGCTGCGGACTGATCACGCTTCGCTAGTGTGGCTGCTTAGTTTTAAAGAACCCGAGGGGCAGTTAGCGCGTTGGCTGGAGCGATTACAGGACTATAGCTTCACTATTGAACACCGAGCCGGGAAGCTACACGCTAACGCCGACGCATTATCTCGCCGGCCATGCAGCGAAGCGCGTTGTCGGTACTGCGAGCGGGTCGAGGAGCGCGGTTGCGACGCGGGCCAACCCCCGGAACCACTGATGCACAACATCCCTCCCGTTCAATCCTCCGGAACCCCCGGGGGTGATCAGCTGACCGTTCCGGCATGCAGCAGAGTCACTGCCTCGTCTAGGGCACCTCCCACCGTCATCTCACCTGTGCCACAGCTGGACAATGATCAGCTCGCAGCCAAGCAGGAGGGTGATCCGGTTCTGCAGCAAGTACTGGGTTGGGTTAAAGCGGGCCTGAGACCGGATTATACCGCGATCGCTCATCTGGGGCTAGAGGCAAAGGCTCTCCACTCGCAGTTTACCCGCCTAGCGTTGCGGGAAGGTTTACTCTACCGCCGCTGGGAGCGGCCGTGCGGCGCTGGCGAGTGTTTTCAGCTTCTGGTACCCAGGACTTTGAGGGCGTACGTGTTGGGGTTGGTTCATGGGCATACGGGTTCGGGACACTTCGGTGTGACAAAAACTTTGCGGCAGTTGCGCGCCCGTTTCTACTGGCCAGGTTGTCATACTGATAGCGAACTCTTTGTCCACAGATGCGACTCGTGCACAGCAAAGAAGGGCCCTACCCAGCGCTCGCGAGCACCGCTGCAGGACTTTCGGGTGGGGGCACCCATGGAGCATATGGGCGTGGACATCCTTGGACCGTTCCGCGTTTCCGATCGGGGTAACCGTTATGTGCTGGTCGTTGTGGATTACTTCACAAAGTGGCCGGAGGCTTTCGCTGTGCCTGATCAGAGCGCCTCCACCACGGCCCGAGTGCTAGTGGATGAGGTGTTCAGCCGGTTTGGCGCTCCAGAGCAGTTACACAGCGATCAGGGGCGCAACTTCGAGGCGGAGGTGTTTGCGGCGGTGTGCGAACGCCTCGGGGTGAAAAAGACCCGCAAAACGCCACTCCATCCACAAAGTGACGGCCTCGTGGAGCGCTTCAATCGGACGCTCACCACACAACTCGCCCTACTTACCAGCGATCGGCAACGCGATTGGGACGAAGATTTGCCTCTCGTGCTTTGGGCATATCGCACAGAAGTACAGGAGTCATCGCAGCTAACGCCAGCTGTTCTCCTGTTTGGCCGCGAGCTGCGCTCTCCAGTGGACCTTGTTTTTGGACCACCTCCACAATCGGACTTACCCACGGAACCGGGGTTGGAATATTTTTGTTCTTTGAAAGAAAAACTGTTCCATGTTCACGAGTTAGCGCGCAAACACTTGGCGGACGCCGGTGTTAAGCAGCGCCGGGTTCATGACACTCATAGCCGGGGGCGAGACTTTGAGCCGGGAGAGCAGGTATGGGTTTATTCCCCGAGAAGGAAGAGAGGGCTATCACCCAAACTGATGTCCCACTGGGTGGGACCCTGCACGGTGATCGTTCGGCTTTCGGATGTCGTCTACCGGGTGCGGCTGGCGGGGCGTGCGCGGATGATTGTGCTTCACTGAGACCGTCTCGCTCCCTACCAGCCGCATGCCGGTGAGACGGCAACTGCTGCAGAGGCCCGACCGCCTCAGGCTAATGTTCACGTTTCGTCTACAGCAGGGCTCCGGCGTTCACAGCACCAGCGCCGACCGCCTGCACGTCTCAGAGACTGAAGAATTAGGGGTGACCGGGGATGGTCACAGCTCGGGTGGGGGCAGTGTGGCGTGGGCGGGGCTGGCGACCGCCGGCTTTGGGCCAGCATTATGTTTATGTTCACCATGGGTGGGATATTGGTTTTAGGTTAGCGGCTTCGGCCATGTTTAAGCATGTGGTATGTGTGTTTGACCTGTGTGTTTATGCTTGTGCTGAGTTAATAAAATACTCCCAGTTATTACATTGGGTAGCCACCAAGCTCACTCGTCTTCCAAGATCCCTGCTAGCGTCGAAAAACGCTATAATATTAAACAGGTGGCGAACAATTTGTCAGCGAGCGTGGTGTTGTGTTAAACTGAAGACGGCTCCGTCCGTGGAGTCATGTACATTTTCCTTTAGACAAAACTTCAGCCCTTTTCATATTTTCCCCGTGGTCGTTATTAAAAAAATATTTAAATAAAAGTTTTGCCTTCCAAGGCAACAGATTATGGAGCTTCTTGAGCTGCTCAGACCTACGCGTGCCAGACCAACGCGTCATACTTATACTCCCCGTCCCGATGTCCAGCTGCTCGCTGCTTTTTGTTTAAAATATGTTTCATTGATCATTAGCCATTATCCATGACTTTATGGGTTTTTCTTTTGACACGTTTTATTTTTATGAAATTTTATTTAGTTAAATGAGAAAATGTGAGTTTCAAACCCCGCATCCATGAATTTTTCTGTGTGATTGTAATGTTTAATACCCCTACAGTATTCACTTATGCGGTTTGACTCACTGTGAGATGCGGTGTTATACCCCTATCTCACCTGCACGGTCTCGCGCTGTGGCCGTAGGCTTGATCATGATTCACCCTGAGTTTTTGCGCTGTGATTCCGTTTCCATCTTTCCGCGTGAAAAATTCAACGTTTAATTTTTTGCTGGTCCTCGCGGAAGCTTGCAGACTTTGCAGAACTTCGCGGAACGTTAAAGGAACGTCGTGGGCAATTGCGGCAGCTCACGGAGATGAGTCAGGCCACACAGGTGAGAGAGGGGTATTAGGCACTGTGATCCGCCTCGAGTGACCGCCCAACGGTCCGCGAAGATCTACTGTACAAGGTCCGCGAGCTTCCACATGTTAAACATGTTTATTTTTTTTGCGTGGTAAAATGGAAATGTAATAACAGCACCAAAACTCGCACCGAATCATAATGAACCGCACTTACGGCCCCGCGTGTGAGATAGGGGTATTAAACCTCCACTCTGTCATCTCATCGTATTCATTCCATAAGTGCGCTATACAACCCCAACAACTGACACTTCACATTGTTTCTGAAGCTGGTGAAGAGTGTTATCAGCTGTTTGTCCATCATCTATGATTGTATACCCGGTTCGTTTCACGGCCACATGTTACATGAAAATATTAGTGATATTAATTAATTAATTAATATATATTTGTCTATTATGGCATGTTATTGTTAAGTTAACCTATGTCGAAATAACCGCTATTAAAAGAATTTAGTGCAATGTTTAATTTGTATAGAAAGTGCCGTCTTTCTTAACGCTGTCATGCAAAAGGAGTGAAAAATCGATTCCTGAGCAACCGATGTCCGCTAATTCAGGACCTTCACTTGTAACGTCGGACGTACTGTAAGAGGCAGCGACTTAAGAAGACTCCTAAGAGACAGTTCGAGAAATACACTTAGAAAAGTTATCACTTAACGTAAGATATATCTTAAGAGTCTACTTAGCGCGCGAATAGTGTGCATTATCGAGATACCAGGCCCAGATCTTTTGGTAACTGAACCTTTGTTTGAACCTATTCATATTGTGGCGTGGGCGGGCCAGCGGCTGAAGACCGTCATGCTTTGCGGGGGTTTTCTCTGTGTCTACCATGAGAGAGAGGGGTGTTTGGGTTAGTGGCTTCGGCCAAGTTGGTGGTGTGTATGTGTGTGTGCTTGACCTGTGTATGTGTGCTTGTGCTGAGAGTAATAAACTACTCCCCAGCCATTTGCATTGGGGAGCAAGTAAGCTCACTCGTCCTCCAAGATTCCTGCTAGCGTTGAAAAACGCTACAATATATTTATGTTTCGCTTTTCCTGCTTACAGTACAGTCCTAAGTCTAGTTTGTTGATTCAGGGTGTAAGCTTCCTTGAGCTGAAACATTATAAACCCATAAAGTCCTCTTAAATAAAGAAAGGATGTCTTAAGATGTTCTTGGCCTTGATTTACTCAGCCACGCGTTGACCATTTCTGCAGTGATTAGGATTAATTACAAGACAATCCAAAAAGATTATAAGCAGCAGTTTTAAGACTTGCATGTGGCAGGCTTAGTTAAACTATTAATCCCTGGGCCAGCTGCTCCACCAAACAGCAGACGACACATGAGCTCTAATGAGTTTCACTTTCTTTAAAAGCGCTGGATTATTAAAAAAAAAAAAAAAGGCATGAGACTGTCGTTCTGATCTTATAATGTACAGATCCTTCTCAAAAAATTAGCATATTGTGATAAAGTTCATTATTTTCTGTAATGTACTGATAAACATTAAACTTTCATATATTTTAGATTCATTACACACAACTGAAGTAGTTCAAGCCTTTTATTGTTTTAATATTGATGATTGTGGCATACAGCTCATGAAAACCCAAAATCCCTATCTCAAAAAATTAGCATATCATGAAAAGGTTTTCTAAACGAGCTATTAACCTAATCATCCGAATCAACTAATTAACTCTAAACACCTGCAAAAGATTCCTGAGGCTTTTAAAAACTCCCAGCCTGTTTCATTACTCAAAACCGCAATCATGGGTAAGACTGCCGACCTGACTGCTGTCCAGAAGGCCATCATTGACACCCTCAAGCAAGAGAAAGAAATTTCTGAACGAATAGGCTGTTCCCAGAGTGCTGTATCAAGGCACCTCAGTGGGAAGTCTGTGAGAAGGAAAAAGTGTAACAGAAAACGCTGCACAACGAGAAGAGGTGACCGGGCTCTGAGGAAGATTGTGGACCTGAACCGCATAGAGAATCTGTGGGATATTGTGAAGAGAAAGTTGAGAGACACAAGACACAAGAATCTGCAAAAGGATTCCCAACCAAATATTGAGTGCATAACTGAACATAATTATTTGAAGGTTGACTTTTTTTGTATTCAAAACACTTTTCTTTTATTGGTCGGATGAAATATGCTAATTTTTTGAGATAGGGATTTTGGGTTTTCATGAGCTGTATGCCACAATCATCAATATTAAAACAATAAAAGGCTTGAACTACTTCAGTTGTGTGTAATGAATCTAAAATATATGAAAATCTAATGTTTATCAGTACATTACAGAAAATAATGAACTTTATCACAATATGCAAATTTTTTTAGAAGGACCTGTGTATATATAAAGCCATGAAATTTTATATTGATTTAATATTATAATATTATATTAAAGTATGCTTAGTAGAGAGTATGCAATATTGATAGTATATTTATAATAATAAAAAAAGGGATTAGAAATAGACCAAAATCAGATTAGTTAAAGATAATTTACAGCAAGTAAAAGTTTATTTCATAAACATACAGCAATGTTTACAATCCATAAATCCATATGAACCTGAAAAAAAACTGATATTCTAAATCCATTAGAAACAGCAGTAAAGTAATATCTTGAACAACATCTACAATTAAGCATACACAGTAATGAAATGAATTAATAATTGTGTTAAAAAATCTGTTAATTCTACTGTAGTTTGTGTAGTTAACTATTGTAATAGGAAAGTTAAACCTATACAAAATCTAGTAATTTCTACTTATTTATGCAAATAATTTAAAGAAACGCATGACTCATGTTTATTTCTTTTCTCGCTCTCTTCATTTCTGGTTGTCATTGACAAGCAATTGTGGAACACCATACTTCTCTATTAATAAACTGATACATGGTGAGAGGGATGAACTTGTCCCAAGTGAAAACTAGCATAAAGGCCCGGCCAACGCAGCTGCTCAGAATTGACAACAGAAGAGCAAGACCTTTTCTTCTTTTCTCAGAAAAATCATTAATCATCTCTCTTTCCTCTTTTGCTCTTGACATCTGAGATGAGCCAAGCTCTCTTTCTCACCCTATCTCCCATATCCTGATAAGATCAGATGTTTAAGATTGGCGGCGCGCTGCATGCCGGCACCACCAGTATCACTATTCACTCCTTCGTCTCACTCTCTCTCACTCATCTTTTCTTTATTTTTGTGAAAAGGGAACAGTTAAAGCCTGAAGAGGAGTTGAAAACCAAGCCGCATTCACACACTCACATAGCTATCAACAGTCATAACCTGCTTTCCCTCCCTAGCATTTTGTGTGGTGAACACCTTTCAAGTGTGTGTGTGTGTGTGTGTGTGTGTGTGTGTGTGTGTACAGTGATACTGTTAGCAATAGCAGACAATTCCCTCCTCTAGGCAACCATGAACAAAGGAGCACGACCTGCTGAACTCCAGAGGAAAAGTCACTTGTTGCACAAAGGGTGTGTTTTAGGGTGAGTGGTTTCTGCATAAGCAAAGCTTGAGTGCTTTTTGGAGCATTTATGCCAATTAACATCCATTCACACTTCTGATCACATCCATGATCCTTTAAGTTTCTAACAGGGTTTAGATTTCTGACCAGAGATTGGGACAGACAGAAGAATTTTGTAATGTTACATTTGTAAATTGCTGTTGTCTGGTGGTTTAAATTTGTGGCTCTTGATATTATGTATGTACATTTACTAGCACAAAAAGTGCATACTAGATGTCCAGAGGTGAGCATGCTATTCTCAGCCACTGGAGTTGAAGTCGTGCTCAGGCTGTATTGAATTTAAAAGCAGAAGAAATTAGTTCTAACGATAAAGATATCTAATTAAAATATTATGCACATGTACACCCATCACAGTGCCCCCCAAAAAGGGTCACCGCAAAAGCGTTAAATTATTGGCCAGCATAAAGAAAAGAAAACAACTGAAGAGATCTGAAATTACCCGAATTCGGTTAAGTGAAAATAAGAGCATTTTCACACGCACTGTGATGGGAACTCACAGGATTGACACTATGCTGCTGTGTATCAAAAAGAAAACCACAGACTAATCAGAATAAAGGGCTCCAGTTTGATAGGGAGCATGAAGGTTGGATTTTCAAGTAAATGAAAAAGTGTCGTGTGATCTGATGAATTCAGATAGGCCCCTATCCAGAGTAACTGGCACGTCAGAGAAGTGCATGAAGCGATGCACTCATCCTGCATAGTGACCACTGCACAAGGAGGCAGTGTTATGATCTGGGGTTGCTTCAGTTGTGTGTGGTGGGGGTGGGAGGAGGCCATTTGAGGCCATGGTAAGAATAACATAATGCCCTGCCTCTCTTTTAATTAAACATAATTAACATAATCAGGACACAGTACAATTCATGTTCCTGCTTGGGTGTATTGTAAGGATACTATGCTAGTAATTAAAAACTAGCTAAACCTAATTTCATGCCAGATTTATAGGACTTATAATTAACAAGACAAATTATGCTACAGTAGGATTCATATAAACCCACCACATGCCCAAATCTTTTCTCATTTCCTAATCTTTTTATGAGTTTGTGAGCGCCAATTCACTGCACATGTGCCAAAGAGAAAATCTGTTTGTATACAAGCCTGGGTTTTATCTTCTCTCTCTTTCTTTTCAAGCTTGTATTTTTTTTCTTCTTAACCCTATTTGCTTAAGGACTATCCAGGCTACACTACAGACAGTTAATGCACCTGATATTTTAATACTGAATTGTAAAATACACATTTGTTTGTCATCCGTCTTTAGTAACAGCCTGGTCAGGGTCATGATGATATAAATCAGACTACTAGTTTAACATTTTTTTGTAATCATCTACATTTTTCTGCAAATACTGCAAAATAACAACACCATGCAAATCTTTTGGGAATCTGTCTACACTATATGCTTCTATAGTATTCAGCAGATGAACATGTTCTGTGGAGAACAAGAACCGCCATATTTCACGTAACTGTGCCAACAGACCCATAACTGACTAGTGGATCAACAGGTGGCACCATCCACACCCAGAAAGCAGCATCATTAGGTGGACTAATCTGGTTGGAGCAACACTTGATTTTGAACATTTATTCATCAAAATAAATAAATAAAAATAAATAAATCTGTCTATCTATGCAAAAGCCAGGAGAGAAAATATCAGACAACATCAAAGAGGGCAACAAGCATTATGTAGCTGCTAATTTCTTAGCAAGAGAGAGAATGTGAGAGAGAGGGAGTGCAAGCCTGAGCATCAGCGAGAGAGAGAGAGAGAGAGAGAGAGAGAGAGAGACTCTCCATCTAACTTCAAAGCTGTCTGAGGCCTGAAAAGGTCAGTCTGGGTTTTGACGTGGATCTGCAGAGGTGAATGAGAATCAAGCAGCCGAGGCGAGCTCCCTTCAGAAGTCATGCTCGCACTATTAGCCCACCCTTCTTACACACACACACACACACAGACACAGACACACACACACACACACTGCTTTTGACAAAGAAGAAAAACAGGAAAATTCAATAATGCCCTTGAGAGGCTGGATTACCTGTGAGAGGAGAGCAAGATAGAGAAATCTCCAGCGCTTCATTCCTCCACTCAGCTGAACATAGATCTCTAGAACATCAAACCTGCACTTTGAAGCCTCAGTTAGATGTTAACCCTGAGAGCCCAGTACAACAGCTAGCATGGGATAAAAATATAAAACATATTTCTGTCATTCTAATGCTAAAGCATGTTTTTTATTTATTATTTTTTTAGAGAAGGTAAGCCCTCCAGTGGAAGCAGTGGTAGCTTGTATCAGTTTTTTTTTTTTTCATTATTGCTGCTGAGTGCAAACAGTCATGTAGAGAGAGAAAAGAAAACTGTTAAGTTAAGAATAAGGTTAAGAATCAGGAATTAGGGTGTCAAGAATTAGGGTGTGACACCCACACACGTCCTGGCTTTTGCCCATACTGTAACTCAAGCACACACATTCATCACAAAACGATATCTTGCAAGAATGAGGAAATAAAAATGTAGAACACAAGATCTGTCTCTTCAAACACTAAATCTTTCATAATTAACACTGTTTACACAAGTGCTTGGCAGGTACAGCATGGTTCATCAGAGAATGGATTAACAAAAAAATGTTGCATTGTTGGCATTACAAGACACACAATGATCTCTTTGTTCCACCTACAAAGTCTCAACGGCTGTAACTTTAAAAAAAAAAAATAAATGACAATGATTGATAATTGGAATCGTCTCGGGTTACTGTGCTGTAACCCTGTTCCCTGAAAAGGCGGGAATGAGATGCTGCGTGAAAACGCTATGGGAACCATTTTGTCCTGTTGCCGGTTGTGAAGCATGTGTGCAAACACGCCAAATTTTTTGGCTATATATAACCTCGGTCAGGTGACGTCATCCGACTAGATGCAGCCGCAGGTTATAAATACTAGTGAGCCGGCAACAAACCTCAGATTAATTTGTCTGAACGGACGTCCGGTCACATGGAAGTGGGGCATTAGGACGCAGCATCTCGTTCCCGCCTTTTCAGGGAACAGGGTTACAGCACAGTAACCCGAGACATTCCCTTTCAAAGGCTTTCTCTTGATGCTGCGTGAAAACGCTATGGGAACGAGAATACCAACGCCGCCGCACTACAAGTGTCTGGACCCCAAGGTTGTGTAGCGTGTGCGCACAAAGCCGAGAAGGTCTCAGAACTATGCCTGGGCAGCTAACTCGGGGCTTTCCCTGAGCCCGGAGTAGCGTGAACATCCAGATTATAATGTAACAAATGTGTGCGAGGAGGACCAACCCTCTGTGTCACACAATTGCTGCAGGGGAATACCTCTTGCTGGTGCAAAAGAAGGCGATCTCCCTGGTTGAATGAGCCCTGCTTCCTAGAGGCGAAGTGAACCCACGCGCCTCATAGGAGAGGGCAATATGCATCTCTCACCCAGTATAGTGGCGCTATAGCATCTAAAGGCTGCTCTGACCTACACCACTGGCTGATGCGGTGGACATATATCTGAAGAGCACGTACTGGACACAGTAAGTGAAGTCCTGCTCCAAAGCTGTAAAGGCGGAGGACGGAATGCTTCAAAACAATAGGGTGATGTTGTTTATGGACTTAGGCCGATAGCTCAATGAGGATGCAGTTACGTGCGTCCTGAGAGTACAGGTCCGAGGACAACTTTCCTGCAGGGACTCCAGCACTGAAACAATTCAGCAGTGGACTGGGTCTACCTGCTTCGCACACACTTGCTGCAGGGGAATACCTCTTGCTAGTGCAATAGATGAGGCGATCCCCCAGGTTGAATTAACCCTGATTCCTAGAGGCGAAGTGAGCCCACGCACCTCATAGGAGAGGGCAATGGCATCTCTCACCCAGTATAGTGGCGCTCTGACTTACGCCACTGGCTCATGCGGTGGACGTAAATCTGAAGAGCACGTACTGGACAGTAAGTGAAGTTTCTCCTGCTCCGAAGCTGTAAAAGGTGGAGGACAGAAGGCTTCAGAACAGTTGGCTGCTTGTTACAAATGGAACTTTCGGAAGATAGTTCAGTGAGGACGCGGTTAAGTACATCTTGAGAGTACTAAGGCACAAGCCCGAGGACAAGCTTTTCCTGCCGAAACTCCAGCACTGAAACATTTCGGCAGTGGACTGGGTCTACCTGCTTAGCATACACTTGCTGCAGGGGAATAACTCTTGCTAGTGCAATAAATGAGGCGATCCCCCTGGTTGAGTGGGCCCTGCTTCCTAGAGGCGAAGTGAGCCCACGCGCCTCATAGGAGAGGGCAATAGCATCTCTCACCCAGTGTCACCCTTTAAGAACATTCCATTTGAGGGCATAAGCTCTTGAAGAGGGATACTAGATCCAGAGTCAGGGAGTAGCAAACGGGACATTTGCTGATCTTGCGAGGCAAAGCGGTCCACCTCTGCTGCATGAAATCTCTCCCAGATTGACTGACTACTTCGGGGTGGGGTTTCCATTCCCTGTGTGTCAGAGATTGACTGGACAGTTACAACTGCTCTCACATTCATATGCCCTGGAATGTAAATCGCGCTGAGGGACAGGAACCTGGTGCGCTAGCTATTCAGCGGCACAAGCACAGTCCGCCCTGGCGATTAATATATGAGACTTGCCATAGTGCTGTCCACCTGCAATGGGATATGGCACTCTCAACTGCTGGAGGAAGTGCTTTAGGGCGAGAAATAGAGCCATCATTTCGAGGCAATTGATGTGCCGTGCGAGAAGAAGGCCTCTCCAGCGCCCTTGGACTGGAGACCTAAGACCGCACCCCCGCACGTGAGGGAAGCGTCTGTCGTTAGCATCTGCGATGACAAGACAAAACTTGGAGTGGGACCCTAGCTAATGAGACTGGGCCAGCCAGTCGTCTATGTAATTCAAATATGGATGCCCTGGTAGTTGTAAGAGCCAGAACTACATCCATGCATTTTAATATGTGCGGGTGAGAAAGCTAGACCAACTGAAAGGACCCGATCCTGGTAAACATGGCCCCCAAAAGCGAACCTCAGGTCTTTCCTTGTGTTGTGGGAATATTTCTATATGAAAGTAAGCGTCCTTCAATCGATTGTCACAAATCAATCGCTTGGTAGGATTTGAGAGCAATCACTTTAACAGTTTGAAACTGTATTGTTTATTTTAGATCGCGGTACAGTCCGCGAAATCTAAAAATTTGGACGCAGCCCCCCGTTCCTCTGGGAACCAAGGAATACTGATTGTAGTAGTCTGACTCACTGTCTGGTAGGGGAACATGTTCCCTGGCCCCATACCCAGCAACTTCTGTCAGGAGATGTGCACCTTCCGGTTTCATGGAAGTGGAGATCACGCCATTTTGAAACGCGGAAGGTGATGTGAACTGAGTCCTGTAGTTTCTCTACAGTGCTTAGTACCCAAGGAGATATACTTGGGGCAACGTTTCGGCGGCTTGGTTAAACGGGGGTGGGGGGGGGGGGAGGTGTTAGATGTTCGGCATCCTGAAACATGGCAGGAAAACCGAAGACTTATTGGAGACTGGTGTTGCCTGAAACACCAGTGGTGGCAGAGCAAAAACACCGACCTCCTGGGGGTGTCAGGGAGACCACTTCATTCTTGATAGAAATTCTGCATGCCTCTCCCCATTGGGGGGGGCACCCCCATGGTCCTCGGCACATGAACCTCAGGGCTTCTTTGTGAAGAAGACAATATGCCAGTCTGACCCTTTTTGAGGCTGATAGTGAGGCGCGTCGTACCCCAAAAGGGGTGGCAGGCTCAAAAACACACTCCTTGTGTTTCACGCCTCGCAAGAGTCAGACCTGGTCGAGACTGGGTGGCCGACAGTCCCGACTTTTGAGCACGGCGGGGAAGGAATTTCCCGAAGGCTTGTTCATATAACTTCGCCTCATGAACCTAGTGGCGACCGAGTTAACGATATCGCCAAACAGGCCGGAAGGCGAGATAGGGGCATCCAGGAGGAATGCACGATTCTTATCCTTGATGCGCCTAAGATTCAACCACAAGTGCCTACGCGCGAAACACATCACAGCCATAAAACGGCCGATAGCACGAGCCGTCTGCTTTTGTTGCACGCAGAGACAAGTCTGTGGCCCGGCGTAATTCCAATACGCCCTATCTGAAGAGCCCCGCAGTGCTCAAGTCTCTCAGCAGGTCAGCATGGTAGGCCTGCAAAACCGCCATGGTGTGCAAAGGAGCACCAACCTGACCTGCTGCCTGAAAAGCTTTTCCCTTCAGGGAAGATGAAAGTCTACACTGCTTGAAAGGAAGTATTAGCTTTTCAGGAAGGATGATGTCCCAAGAGAGAGATTCTCTGCGATTCCACATTAACTATATTTAAACAACTAAATAAGTCAATGGCAGGAAAACACAGGATTAATACAGCTTACTCCATGAAAGGGTTAACTCGTATGGAGAAAGCTAAGGGGGGGGGGAGAGCGCGCCGTTGAGGCTCCGCCCCCCCGGCCACACGACAGAAACTGCCATTTTGTTTTTTGTTTTTTTTCCTAGTGCTCAGAGATTATTCCATCTCCGCGGTTTAAGCAAGATAGGATGTTTATCCTTACCCATTCACAGGAAGCCCATGGCGCGCTTGAGAGCGGACAGAGGGATTTCCCGATCAAAGGAGGAAGTGAGTTTTAAGCACCAAAATGGGCCGCGGCTCGAAGCTTCTCAAGGAATGCGAGGTGCTCAAGCACTTTTTAATCGTAGCCGTAAAGATCGCGGAGGGAACATCTTGTTTAAACACACGAAACACACGGAGGGACATCTTGTTTAAAACTCCGATATCGGTGAGTTAAACACTTCTTATTTTGCTGGTTTAAACACAGACACGCTCACAACAAGGTCAAAGTGAAGACAAAGAATCTGAGGTTTGTCGCCGGCTCACTAGTATTTATAACCTGCGGCTGCATCTAGTCGGATGACGTCACCTGACCGAGGTTATATATATAGCCAAAAAATTTGGCGTGTTTGCACACATGCTTCACAACCAGCAACAGGACAAAATGGTTCCCATAGCGTTTTCACGCAGCATCGAGAGAAAGCCTTTGAAAGGGAACACAGAAAGCAACTAATTGTTAAGATTTGGTTTTTGGATCTTCAGTACAATAGAGGCAAAGGATTAACATAACATTAAGAGAATTAAACATAAGACTTTAAATGTAATGCTATAATTTTTAGTATCTCTTCATCTTTCCATCTCAAAACAAAAGAACAAAGGCTTCCTTTGTCAAAAAAAATTTTCACTTTGACAACAAGTCTGGAATATTAAGGACAATGTTTCTCCATTTTAACTGCCAATTAGTCAATAATTTCCATCCTCCCTTCAGTTTCGTTCCAACAAAATGTCTTCAAGGGTTTCCCATTTCAGTTGGGTGTGACGCCATAGATCATAACTTGCTTGGGCCAAACCAAACAAAATGTCCATTTTATTCCATTTCATTCCAAGTTTCACACATTACCCAAATGCTACTCATAGATGCCGTAATAGAAACAGCTCAACAGTCCAGCTCAAACCAAGGCACATAAATACACACAAATATACAAAACAAAAAGACTAGCATTCATCAGACCAGACTGATAACAAATGTGATTGTTTTTCAGTGTTAGAATAAATCCCATGGAATGGATTTTGTTTTACCTAAAATCCCTTTTTCTTTCACACCTATTTTCCTGAATGTGATTGGCACATCAATTATATGCACAGATTCAAATACATATCCATCACACCGGCGCAAACAAATTGAGATGACATCACTGGCCAACTCCTATGTGAACAGATAGATTTTTCTAAACTGAAGTTTATTTTTCTAGGCCGGTGCAAAAGTTAGTTATTTATGACCTTCTCCTTAAATCCACCATGACATTACGTTATAAAAAAGACTTTATTTCAATATGTCTGCCATCACGACTGAATGGTTTGACAGTCTATTCGAAATTCAAAATAAAGTCACCTGATCTCTCGTCAAGAAGTGTCAAATCGAAAAGTACGGAAATGTGGCAAATGAAAAGAATGACATTCAGTGCCTGAAGAAATAAGTAGGCTATTCAAAGGCAAGTATTTATACAGTGTGTGTGTGTGTATGTATGTATATATATATATATATATATATATATATATATATATATATATATATATATATATATAATGTGTGTGTGTGTAATGTAGGAACTAGATAAACTGACTAGCATTCACTCCTTTGATTAACTGAACTGCACGCACTTGGGCTCAGTAGGCAGCAGTAAGAAAAGCTCTCGATTTCCAATAAAACCAGATTTATGCTTATTCAAAGACAAACTGAAAGCCATTACCAAGCACATTAAAAGCCTCTTTAGCCGCCAACTAATATTCGCCCCCTCTATAATTAATTTAATTATATTTTCAGCTTCTTTCCGGGACATGAACTATGAATCCAATTTCATGTCTTCTTATTGAGAAGCCTCTGTATTGCTCCATGTATACAGACTTCATCATTGTGAATGTCTTTGTTAACTCTGGCTGCCGAAACCCGGTGTGCGAGACGATGGCCTGCTTCACCATGGAGGGGAAACACAATGAAAGAGGGAGAGAGAGAAAAAACAATATAGGAAATCTGAGTTATTAAATTGGATATTGCGGTAATGCATAATCTCAAACCGCCTGGTTGGAGCCTCCCAGAAAGTCTTTGTTTAGCCAGTGAGCTGCCGCACCCCCAATAATTGAAAAACCAATTCAGATTTCTTATGAGCACCAGGGCCGGGGTGCTAAGAAAAAAAAAGTGGGTGGATGGATAGATAGATGATGTGGAAGGGAGCATTAATCTTTATAAGGTTATTATTTTTTCATCCTCATTTTTTCTCCTCCCAATGAACTATTCTCCTTTCCATAATATTATTGCAGTTAGTAGGCTAATAAAGTCAGGCAGGAGTGAGAGAGAAAGAGAGAGAGAACACAACTTTATGATTCACCCTGAACTCTCTAACTCATGGTTCTTGTTGCTTGTGCTCTTTCTTTATGTGAAATGTTCAGTGAATGACTCCATCAGGTTGAAGAATTTCTTTAGAGAATCAACACCTAACAAGCCTCTAATATGTATCACTACACACCTATATTCTATATATATACTGTGTGTGTATGAATGTATGTATTTATGTATGTAAGTGAAAAAAAATGTAGGCTCCTGGGTTTGTTTTGCATAAAAATAGTAATAAGTAAGTGTGACAAAGTTACCAGAAGAACTCGGGTATACAGTAATCTCCAGCATGCTCATTTTACTTAAACTGTGACAATCTGTTTCTAACATTACTGATATTTTTAAGCAAAGAGTTTTCACACCGAATTTCCTTTTGTTTTATTTTATTACTCTTAAATGCTCTTTAAAGTTTATTTTTAGTAGACATTTTTTTCAAAAGCATACTTTTTTTCCTTTATGTTTGCAAGAACTACCGTGAGAAAAACAGCTGTTTGGTTTTACTGAGCTTGCTGAAGAATATGAGTTCTGCCAACTTTGTCACACTTGCTTCATCTGACTAATAGTTTCCATCTGAAAACTGATCTCTCATGTAATCTGTTGCTTTCTTTACAGGCATGCAAATATTCTTATATATTCTTATATAATATCCCTTATGTTATCTATTTATTAATTTTCAGGGAAATAGTGAATGGTTTTGTACATAATAATACAAACATTATAAACATATGTAACAACATTTGGACTAAAGATAATACGGTGCCTGAAACTTTTGCACATGATTAGATAGATTTTTATAAATAATAATAATAAAAAGAGGAAGAAGAAATTATTTAAATCTATAAAAATAATGGAGAAATTTCACCACACATTTTTTTTCAGAGAAAATATAATTTAACAAAAAGTGAATGTAAAAATAAAGATATGTAAGTTAATCAAATTCACCCATTCTGTTAAAGTCTATTATTAATTCTAAAGCTGTATACACGTTGTAATAATTAACAAATACTACATTAAAAGATGACTTCTAGTTGTTTCTTGTACATATGCAGTTGTAAATAAATACATTTATTACACAATCAAGCTTTCTTCTTTGGGTCCTACATTTTTAAAGGACATTTACATACTTGAAATATGACGCCATCTACTGTCTCTATTTATTTGTAGACTGCTCTGGATAGAAAAATAGCCTGCATCGATGCCTTTAGGTGCTTAAAGATTCAGTTACATGTATTCAATAAGTCTGAGTGGAAGATTTATCCCAAAAGAAGTGATGTCAAGAAACAAGTCACCAAATTATGGATGACGAGTTAATGTCACAGAGTACAATCGTGTCCCAGTGCTTCATCAATCATTTGACTGGCTTTCATCCTTTCAGTGAATGAATGAAAGGAGTTTAGAGGTAAAATGAGACTGTGCGTGCGTGGTGTGTTCCTGTCAGGGTGTTAATTTTGTAAAGTAAACTCTGAGTGAAAACTTGGTGTGATAGGTGTGGCTGCAGGACAGAGGGTTGAGCCCAGAGGCAGGGTTAACTGCTTCTCCCTTCTCCCATCACCGATGAGCCATCCATCTCTCGTTCACTGCGTTGACGCCTCACTTATTGTCTCCTTCATTTGTCATGTGTCCAATCAGGGAGATGAATAGGAGCTCTGCCTTTCTGATCGATGGCCTTTCTAATTATGAGCCAGAGAACAGATCTTCACTAAACTTGAACCACAATTCCCCTTTTTCAACTCTCTCCATCACACACACACACACACACACACACACACACACACACACACACACACACAGGATACCCTGTGATCTTTGACATCAGTCTTGCTGTCGCTTATTAAATAAACTTAACAATAAACATATTTTTAAACTTAAAACATCCTTTTTATAAATCCTTTACATTAACTATAGTGACCAAAATAATATATTATAGAAAGACTGCATTTTACCTTATGGTGCAAGGCACATAATGTGAGACATATTTCTGTTCATGTGGTTAAAATGACTTCCACAGCCCATACATAGAAAGAGAGGTTAAGAAAAAGCATAAAAAAGCAGTAGCAGGGCACTTCTCTTTGTTTGTTTGGTGGTGTTTAAAACAAAGACAGCGCAGGCATTGAGAATCTCATCTGTGCAAAATCCCAACAGACGCCTAGACGTATTCAAAGGCATGCAAATGCCGTCGCCTGCGCTGCTTTACACAGGGACTGCGCTCATGTTGCTTAATTACTTCATTTCCAAAATAACTTGCATCTTGTTTACGAGGGCAGAACATAAGGTTGCACCATTGTTACGTTACCCAGGCTTAGGGGGAAAAAATAAAAATAAAAAACTGTCTTGGAATAAATGGTAAAAGAAAAGCATAGTAGTACAACACTATAGTCTATTTAAGTGCTTAAAGCAGCCGACATGGTCATACAGTCAATCCCAGCATGCCACCTGGCTATAAGCTAATATGCAACAGCTTCGAAAATTGTTGTTTGAACGAGCAGCGGATATTAGGTGAAGATTGTGAGCCTGTTAAGGGATTAAATGAAAACAGGTAACGCTTGACAGTCTGTGCTAGTTTAGCACAATCTATTCAAGTGCCTTAATGACCTCAAGAGATCAGAAAGACCCAAGTCAGGGCATATCTCAAGCATTTAAAAATGGAGGATATGCTTGGATGCTTCTTAAAACATGATTTGAGAGAGAGGGAGAGAGTAAGAGAGAGAGAGAGAGAGAGATGTAAAAAAGGAGAATGAATGTGTCAGGCGAGACGACGCCTTTGAAAAGAATCAATTACAGTAAAAGCATCGGAATCACTCGTGCATGTAATACAGCTCATATCGGGGCGTTTCAGCCGTTGCCATCATCCCTCAACCATCAGCCTGGGCGATCTGCTATTCCCCTCAGCGAGGGAGCCATATTCTAAACTAATATCAGCACATTAAAAGCCAAGAAATCCTTTCAGGAACACATTAAGATGAATTGTTGAAGGCTGCTGATATCAAATAGCAGGTAGCAGCAGCATTGAAAGAGCCTAATTTCTCATTTACAGCACTTCTGAGAAATATCCAGAGGAAGCGAGACAGAGAAAGGGCTGATATTCCTACTAATTTTATCAAAAGTAACGCAATTCATTTAACGCCACCCGTCGCCATGAGCGATAACAAGAAGTGGTTGTAAACCCAAACAAATGTAATGTCTGATGCTTAATAGCACAAATCCGTGTCAGCCTTTCCATGTAAGCATGGATCATAAGGACGGTCACACACACACATGCATAAATGAATGAATAAATAATTTTTTTTCCTATCCTGTATCTGGAATAATCAGCACCACTCTGCTTTATATCCAGAAGAACATTCTTAATCCTCCAAATCATAAACAAATAACATGCACACAACGAATGAAAATATTATCCAGCTTAAATCTTTCTTCTCGTTTGTCATCCTTTAGTGGACAAAGCCCTGTTCATTAGTCTGGAACAACATGGAAAACGGGATTCACGGGCACAGAGGGAGAACGGAACAAGTGTTCTGCCTAGCTTGTGCAGCGTACACATGCTGTAGACATGCTGTAAACCCTTGGGGTACTTCTCAGGACTTGTGCGCTAACATGCATGTCTACTCCAAAACATACCTCCAATGTGTGTTAACACACACTGTGTAAATATTGGATTTTCTGTAAATACCAGGGATATAGCGTGACGTGTTTAGTAACACTTACTGTATACAGTAAATAGAGCACTTTTAAGCTGTGGTATAAACATACACACATGTTACAAAACACTTATTCTTTTGTGTGTCAAGTGCAGCAGAAATGCCTTGGGTCACATTTGTGGTAAAACTCCCAAATCACATGACAGATTTTGGTTGATGTACTGTACAGTATGTTTGTTATAATATTCTTCATGCTGATTTTAGGTCATCATAACCACTGACTCTAACATTATGTGTCAGGATATCTTTAGAAATAGTGATATGGAATAAAACTAACTCATGTCATTTAGGAGAAAGAAAATATGCAGTACATAATTCCTCATCAAAATTTCATGTCAATGCTTATGTATTAAAAAAAACATTATGTATAACACAATTAACTAACATTGTTTTTACATATACCAAAAATCTTATAAGTACTAAAATTGACTCATATTATTTAAAGGACAGAAAAAACATCATTACAGTGTCGTCATGACAGTTATAGATAATTAATAAAAATCTCATAAATTATACAATTCATTTCTGCTTAAGGAATGGAACAAATGTACATTACCATCATTTTAATTTTCATGACATGTTCATAAATATAACATTAAAACATTGTTAAATTAACAGATTACTCAAGTGAAAGATAAAACACAACCTCACGTTGTGATGACACATAATAATCATAAATAGCCTAACAGCCATAACATTTTGTAAATATTATAATTGATTTATGCTAATTACGTGGAAAAAAACATATGTCATTATGGAATCAGGACACTGTAATACTGTTAATGTTGATTAGAATGTTATAAACAGTAGGTGGCGCAATGGTGTAGTGGTTACCGCTATAGCCTCACACCTCCATGGTCGATGGTTCGAGTCTCGCCTTTGGGTCTGTGTGTGTAGTTTGCATGTTCTTCTCGTTCTTGTTGGGTTTTCCAGATTCCTCCCCAAGTCCAAACACACACAGGTTAGGCTAGTTGCCATTTTCAAGTTCTGTCCTGTGATGGACTAACACCCTATCAAGGGTGCGCCCCCTAGTGCCCTGGGGTTTGCTCCAGGCCTCCCAAAACACTATAAAGGGTAAGTATAGAAAATGAATAAATTAATGTATACTAAAAGTACTTTACATTTACATATTTTAGAAAAGTAATGACATTGTCACAGTGTACATATTCATAAAATTCTTCTAAATAGTAAAACTAATTTAAACAAGGGACTCAAAGCACTCTGCATGTTTACAATGTCATCACATTGACATAAGTATTCCTAACAATCGTATAAACAGCAACAGGAAATGTATTTCATTCACTCTATCTGTATGCAAGCTGATTTTTGTGTTACCTTCTCTATATGCTTATGTATTGTCATTTGTCCCTATTAACATGACAAAAAATTTAATTATCTGATGCTGTGTGGAGTTTGAAGGGGAAAAAATTTAAACAACCTGCTCATTTATTACATCCCAAACTCCTGTCCAGCTCCACAAAGAATCGACTTTGGAGAATTGATGGCTATAAAGGAAATGCATGTGGGGCAAAAAGGCTTCCATGTAGCGCCATGGTCCGCATGTATGAAAATGACAGCCATGATTGATCTGACACGGGCGGCAAGATTTATCTTGCAAATGGAATAATTAGCGGAGCAGCGCAGAAGGTGGTCTGTTGCTCAGCTGATAGTGCAGGGAGAAAGAAAAAGCAGAGGAACGGTCCCCAAAGGGTCCGAGGCTGAAGATCTTCAAGAACTGTTGTGGAACAGACTGTCCTGGTCAAGGGTACGCTGCAGTCATTCGTCTTAAGAAGTATGTGTGTGTATGTGTATGTGCATGTCTGTATGTGTGTGGCACTTTGTCTCTTCATGACAAGGTGACCTAATAAAATCCATGCAGGTAAGGACTAATTATTTATAAATAGAGAGAAAAGTAGAACAGAGAGAAAAGGCAAGAGAATGGAAGAAAAAAACAAAGAATTCAGAATCCAAATTCAGTTCTCCTTCCTGTTTACATGCAAAGACATTCGTTTCTGATCAAAGGTATACTAAAACCGGAGTTCATATATATATATATATATATATATATATATATATATATATATATATATATATATATAGAAAGCGAGCGAGAGAGAGAGAGAGAGAGAGAGACATATTTGAAAAGCAGCTGAGCTCGAGTTCATATACATGCGCACTCACACACTCACACCATGCAAATGCATATATGTGCTGTCACAAAAGAATGGGTTTTGATCACAGCTCATCACCAGCAAGTTATGCTCGGAAGGCACACCAGCCCAGCCATCTCTCCATACATTCATAATTGAGAACATCTTCCCAGGAAATTCACACTGCAAATAAATAAATAAATAAATAAATAACAATGTACAGGATTTCCACATAATAACATTTTAAGTTTACTGCGGTCCTCAGGCCCGGGGAGGGGGGTTTTTTCGTGTAGAGTAAGGCAAATCCTGAGGGTGGCTCTGATAATGTTTTGTTTATATCACTTTAAGGAAAAAAAAAAACTTGGGTCTCGGAGGAGAGAATATGTTTCACAGATATCCGTCATTCAGCTGTCAATCTGGCCAGCGCATTTCACACTCCACTGATACTCCGCTGGCCTCACCTGCTGACAGTCAAATCACTTTCCTTTTCTCGCTCCTCCACACATACACACACACACACACACACACACACACACACACACACACACACACACACACACACTAAGGAAAAGGAAAAAATAAATATATAACGGAACATCTATCAAAAACAGGTGGAAATAAACAGAAGAGAATAAAAAAAAGTGTAAATCAGCCATTCTGTGGTGAAGATCTGCATGTGGAAGGAAGATGATGTCGGTGCTCAGTGTTAACCAACAAGTATTAACCACAACCAGATATGCTGTTATAGACAAATGATCAATGACGAAATGATGTGTTGATTTATTTTCCAGTAACACCATGTGCTTTATTCCTCTCATGACCAAGCAGTGCACCAACTTCACCACTGTGTTATTGCTTAAAGAATTTCTCAGACGATCTGTGAAAGCAAGTTAGTTGCAATACAGCAGTCACTTGCTCTCGAGCCATTTTTCTTTTATCTCTCTCTAATAAAAAAAAAAAGCTATGTCATGCCTTTAAAACCGCAAAACATTCAATTTTAAATTCTTACTCATTCTAAGACTCTTTCTAAATTTTAAATCTTATGGTTCAATATATTCAATTAAATAAAATTGTATTTTTATTTATTTTTATTTTGTCAATTGACATTGTTGCAAAGCAGCTTTACACAATCAAAAGAATTATGGAAGTGTGTATGACATGTGATTGTGTATGAATCAAAATGATAACACTGTCCCTGATGAGCAAGCCAAGGACGACGGCGATGGTGGCAAGGAAAAACTCCCTGAGATGGTAATAGGAAGAAACTTTGAGAGGAACCAGACTCAACAGGGAACCCATCCTCATTTGGGTGATAACGGATAGCAGACCAGGGATTGATTTTCAGCCATACTGTTTGTACTAGGAGGCTGGAATTTTCAGCATAACAGGAGATGTATTTAAATTAATATTGAGTCCAGTTCATTATTGGAGGCCCATGTAGACTGTCCTGAACTCCAGTCTTGAACTATCAAGCGACTGCAGTCACAAGTCCCCCAAGAAACGCTGTCAGCATTGGCCAAGGCCAGGCCCATTTTCATGGAAAAGTGGAACCGACCCCAACATGACAATACTGTAGGTAAGCTCTTTCTATGGAACCAATAAAATATTTGAAATAGCACTGTACATTTATAGAAACACCTTGTGGCCAAACAAAATTGAGCATTCAAAAGCATGATGGTAGAAATGTGTTTCAGTATGGCAAAATTTTCACCACATACATACTCTAAAAAAAAAGGTCATTTCTGGATATGATGGAAAGGCACCAGAAAACCCAGAGCACTATAACTCACCATGCATGGGGCGCAGCAGGCAAAGAACCTAAAGCTGCTGAAAACGCCTCCAAACTCACAAAACCGGACATACTACTGTATAGACACCACAGCACATTCCCATTCCCAGCAAATGGGAAACCTACAATGTTATGGCTGATCACTGTATATACGTTTGGATTCAAATAAAATTTCTTAGCTTAATAAAAGGATTCTATAGAAATCCTTGTTATGGAAACCCTTTTCATTGGTTCTACAGTACATAGAACTGTACAGTACCTGCAAACTATAATGTTAGAGTTCTAGATTCCTATTATATTAAAGCACACATATCAGTTTACCATTCTGTCCTGAGTAATCAGCTTACAGTAGTAGTACTGTACTTTGCAAAGACATGCATATATTAAAGTAAAGTATGGTTAAAGAATTACCATCATGTACAACTAAACAAAATATGTAATGACATTTTATTCCAAATTTCTGTAAACTCCAATGACACCGTATATAATTTTCACCCACTTTACTGACAAGCATGGTGTCAACATTTCCACTCTAATCTCTCATGTGTTCTTCCACGTCAACAGTATTTTAATAAGCTTTATGAGCATTACATTGATCTCTAGGTTCCTCACGCAGTGTTGCCACACAGCTCCGGCACAGGTTTCACCTCCAAGGACAACTTAAATCTGCTTTACTCCTCCTTGAGTTTCATCTGCCACCAATCCAGCACCTGAGCTGTGGCTTCCAGCGTCTCCCACACATCTGAGCTTTCGTGTCATGTGTTTATGAAAAAACACGATGTTCGGAAGTCTGGGTTACACTGCATTCTTTAAACAACAACTCCGACCTTCGAGCTCAGTCGAAACCTTCAGAGGGGGGAAAAGTCTACGGCTTTGATGAATCCTGTGTAGTACACTTAATTCCCGGTAGAACACGGTGCGTGGGACATCTCGTCAGAAGTAAGAGAAAGGAATTTAGGAATATGAACAGTAATATTCATGCTGGCAGAATCTGCATGCAGCGCGGGATTACAGGCCTCGTGGGAGATTACTGGCAGGGAAAGAACGGATACAAGTCCGGAAAACTTTTCATCTTTCACCTAGGCCATGAGCAGTCAGGAGTGTGCATAGAGCTTTAGATGTTTAAACCACTGACTTGCTTTTTTCACTCTCTCTCTCTCTCTCTCTCTCTCTCTCTCTCTCTCTCTCTCACACACTCAAAATCTGAGATTGATACAATACAGTGATTTTAAAAAAATTGTTTTACTGTGAAGTGTGTGTATGTATTGTATATATGTCTCTCTCTCTCTCTCTACAGTATATATATATATATATATATATAAAAGGCGCGGTGGTGTAGTGGTTAGCACTGTCACCTTGCACCTCCAGAGTCTGGGTTCGATTCCCCGGCCAGGCTCGATTCCCGTCTCTGTGTGCATGGAGTTTGCATGTTCTCCCCGTGCTTGGTGGGTTTCCTCCGGGTACTCCGGTTTCCTCCCACAGTCCAAAGATATGCAGGTTAGGCTAATTGGCATTCCTAAATCGCCCGTAGTGTGTGATTGGGTGTGTGAGTGTGTGGATGTGTGTGTGCCGTGCGATGGATTGGCACCCTGTCCAGGGTGTACCCCGCCTAGTGCCCGAAGTCTCCTGGGATAGGCTCCAGGTCCCCCGCGACCCTGAACACAGGATAAAGCGGTATAGAAAATGAATGAATGAATATATATATATATATATATATATATATATATATATATAGAAGAAGAAGAAGAATATTCAATTATTGTCACATGTACTTTTTACAGCACAGCGAAATTTCTTCTTCGCATATCCCAATTAGGAAACTGGGGTCAGAGCGCAGGGTCAGCCAGCTTACAGCGCCCCTGGAGCAGATAGGGTTAAGGGCCTTGCTCAAGGGCTCAACAGTGGCAACTTGCCGATGCTGGGGTTCGAACCCCCGACCTTCCGATCAGTAACCCAGAAACCCACAGCCTTAACCGATTGAGCCACCACTGCCCTACGTATATATATATATATACAAACCGGATTCCAAAAAAGTTGGGACACTAAACAAATTGTGAATAAAAACTGAATGCAATGATGTGGAGATGGCAAATGTCAATATTTTACTCAGAATAGAACATAGATGACAGATCAAAAGTTTAATCCGAGAAAATGTATCATTCAATCCCAACGAATCCCAAAAAAGTTGGGACAAGTAGCAATAAGAGGCTGGAAAAAGTAAATTTGAGCATAACGAAGAGCTGGAAGACCAATTAACAGTAATTAGGTTAATTGGCAACATGATTGGGTATAAAAAGAGCTTCTCAGAGTGGCAGTGTCTCTCAGAAGCCAAGATGGGTAGAGGATCACCAATTCCCACAATATTGCGCAGAAAGATAGTGGAGCAATATCAGAAAGGTGTTACCCAGCGAAAAATTGCAAAGACTTTGCAGTTATCATCATCAACTGTGCATAATATCATCCGAAGATTCAGAGAATCTGGAACAATCTCTGTGCGTAAGGGTCAAGGGCGTAAAACCATACTGGATGCCCATGATCTCCGGGCCCTTAAATGACACTGCACCACAAACAGGAATGCTACTGTAAAGGAAATCACAGAATGGGCTCAGGAATACTTCCAGAAACCATTGTCAGTGAACACAATCCACCGTGCCATCTGCCGTTGCCAGCTGAAACTCTACAGTGCAAAGAAGAAGCCATTTCTAAGCAAGATCCACAAGCACAGGCGTTTTCATTGGGCCAGGGATCATTTAAAATGGAGTGTGGCAAAATGGAAGACTGTTCAGTGGTCAGACGAGTCACGATTCGAAGTTCTTGTTGGAAATGTGGGACGCCATGTCATCCGGACCAAAGAGGACAAGGACAACCCAAGTTGTTATCAACGCTGAGTTCAGAAGCCTGCATCTCTGATGGTATGGGGTTGCATGAGTCCGTGTGGCATGGGCAGCTTGCATGTCTGGAAAGGCACCATCAATGCAGAAAAATATATTCAGGTTCTAGAACAACATCTAGGTCATCTCTTTCAGGGAAGACCCTGCATTTTTCAACAAGATAATGCCAGACCACATTCTGCATCAATCACAACATCATGGCTGCGTAGGAGAAGGATCCGGGTACTGAAATGGCCAGTCTGCAATCCAGATCTTTCCCCTATAGAGAACATTTGGCGCATCATAAAGAGGAAGGTGCGACAAAGAAGGCCCAAGACAATTGAACAGTTGGAGGCCTGTATTTGACAAGAATGGGAGAGCATTCCTATTTCTAAACTTGAGAAACTGGTCTCCTCGGTCCCCAGACATCTGTTCAGTGTTGTAAGAAGAAGGGGAGATGGGACACAGTGGTGAAAATGGCCTTGTCCCAACTTTTTTCGGATTTGTTGACACCATGACATTTTGATTCACCATATTTTTCCCTTAAAATTATACATTTTCTCAGTTTAAACTTTTGTTCCGTGATTTATGTTCTATTCTGAATAAAATATTGACATTTGCCATCTCCACATCATTGCATTCAGTTTTTATTCACAATTTGTCCCAACTTTTTTGGAATCCGGTTTGTATGTATGTATGTATGTATGTATGTATGTATGTATGTATGTATGTATGTATATGTGGCAATGTGGGCAATGGGATTGTCCCATTGGCAGAGGTGGAAAGAGTAATAAAATTTTGTACTCAAGTACAAGTACCGTTACTTCAGTGAAATGTTACTTAAGTACAAGTAAAGTTACCATTATAAAAATCTACTCAAGTAAAAGTAAAAAGTAGCTCATTAAAAAATTAACTCAGAGTAATAGTTACCGAGTTACTTTTTTATTTTTATTTTTTTTAACAGCGGGGGTGGGATGAGGGATTCTAGCGTAGTTCAAAAAAGATGAGCAGATATAAAATCTCAAACTAGTTGTTTTTAACTGAAGGAACACCTTTGCGTAATAAAGCTGTTGTCTTTCTTGTGCTTGAAAATCAAAGTGGTCACTTAAATATGGTGTTACGTCCCAGTCTAGGGTCATACAGCAAAAGAATGGTTCAGGGTTCTATTTTAAACTGTATGGAAATGGTGGTATATGGCAGAAAGAACTAGATCCAATCATTAACTGATGAAACAATGAGGTTTGTATACACACACACACAACAGGAGGAGGATCAGATTCAGGTTGGACCCAGGCCAAAATAATAAACAAAATGGTATTTTTATTTAGTAGCTAGATTACCTGCAAAAAAAAAAAAAAACACAAACAAAAATATAGGTACCTTCCCGGACTCCCTAAACCTATATAAACTATATAAACTATATAAAATAGAAACCTAAGCTAAACTATATAAAATACCTGGCTCAAAAAAGTCTCACAGTCTAATATTTCATTGGATTGTTTTAGCTATGATTAAGCTGTGGGACTGCTTTGATAAAATCATATATACATAATATATATAAGGTTATCACCCCCCCATCATTCCGTACAATAAGGTAGTCAGCTATCTTCATTTTATTGCCACATAACATCCTGAGCAAATAAATTCCCAAATAAACTCCCTCTTCCAAAAATAAATGGCAGCCACGCCCCTGCTACTAGTGAGTGCACAGACATACAGTGAAATTATCTATAAATATATACAAAGACCAACCAAACCAAAGGGACAAAGCAATAATCAAAGTCAATTGGAGGCAAAAAGTCAAACCGGAATACACAACCAAATGTCAAAACGCCAAAATCACAACCTCTTTCATCTTTCCCGCGTCTCTCTCCAGTCGCGTTAGTCGATGACGTCACTCAGGGCGGAAGCGACCGTGTGGAAGGTCAGGTAGCTGCCGATGTCAGAAAACCTGGAGTGGAGTCTGGAGCGGCGCACGACCAGGACATGATACACACACGCGAGCGCAACGGGGCATTTATACAAAGCAGAATATTTTTTATTGTTTTAGCATTTTCATTCATTTATTTTTTACTCAGTAGCGAATATGATTTAAACTGTAGCGAATTACAATACTTCAAACAAAACGTACTTAAGTAAAAGTAAAATTACAGATTTTTAAAACTACTTTAAAAAGTAGAAATACACAAAAAAAGCTACTCAATTACAGTAACGCGAGTAAATGTAATTCGTTACTTTCCACCTCTGCCCATTGGCTTACAGGTAGGTGGCTTGTTACCCATGGTAGCCTATTAGAATGGTTCCCGACAGTATTTAAGGCTGGATTTTACCTTACCTGGCATACGTCACGACTGGGACCGCCTTCACAGTGTGCGCATGGACGGAAGTAGTATGCGCGTTGGCTAGCTGATATCTGGCTGAGTCAGACTGTGTCCTTTCATTGTCGGCCGTGGAGCCGTCTTCCGGCATGCATTATCCTGTATGGTTCGTTGCGAGCTGTGAGCAGCGCTACAACTCGCGTGGCGCAACGAGTCGCCCGGGTAACGATCTACAGGTGTCCGATGTGGTGCCGGTGGGCCCCGTGATGGTCGCATTTGACTAAGGACGGTTCTGCTGTCTCTTCTCCTGTTCTCCTTTGGTTGTTACATATATTGTGTTAATTTTCGGCACTGCTGATCTGGAAAGCTAGCTAACTTGTAATATTGGTGGTAGTAGAATTGTGGGGATTGCAGTGCCGTTTGTGCTTATGTTTCACTAGGTGTGGATGTGTGTGAAGTGCACCTGTAAAGCCTGTATTTCATCTAGCCTGTCCTTTGCCGCTGAGCAGCCTGTGTCTGAAATTGTTCTGTGTTTCTTATTTTTTTGTAATGCTTTATTTCATGATATTGTGAGTACACAGTTTTAACCCATGTTTTTATTATGTGACCATGTGATTCCCAGCCTTGTCTGTGATTAAATGTTTAAATATATTTATTGTGAACTGCAATAAAGCTTTGTTCATTTGTACCCCTGTCTCTCTGTTCACTTAGCCTAAGCGAACTTGTGTCCCTTAGTTGGGTTATTTCCCCGGTTAACCTCGGGGTGGCGTAATCGGGTCTACCAAATTTTATATTCCTTTGCCCTACCACGGCGTTGCCACATATAGATAGATAGATAGATAGATAGATAGATAGATAGATAGATAGATAGATAAACAGTATACTAATCACTAGTCTGATCTTTTGTATTTTTTTGTAATGCTTTATTTCATGATATTGTGAGTACACAGTTTTAACCCATGTTTTTATTATGTGACCATGTGATTCCCAGCCTTGTCTGTGATTAAATGTTTAAATATATTTATTGTGAACTGCAATAAAGCTTTGTTCATTTGTACCCCTGTCTCTCTGTTCACTTAGCCTAAGCGAACTTGTGTCCCTTAGTTGGGTTATTTCCCCGGTTAACCTCGGGGTGGCGTAATCGGGTCTACCAAATTTTATATTCCTTTGCCCTACCACGGCGTTGCCACATATAGATAGATAGATAGATAGATAGATAGATAGATAGATAGATAAACAGTATACTAATCACTAGTCTGATCTTTTGTCACCATCCATCTGCACTGATTCATGCCTTAAGTTAGATGTTTTTGTTGTTGTTGTTTGTTTTTATGGCTGATTGGTTCTCACACTCATTGTGTGGCTAAAAAAACATTCACTTGAAAATGGCCAGGTACAGACAAAAAAAGTCCTTATACAGTGTATATATATATATATATATATGTGTATATACTGTATATAGACTATATATTGTCAATTGGTTGAGAAAAACCATTAACTAATCAACACATATCAACACTGAGTGGCGCACACGAGGGTGTTTCTAAGAGCTGTCTTTGATAATGTTGTGTTTATACCACTTTGAAAACTCAAGCGCTGTCGTTTTAACAGTAGTGTTTTCTCAATTCTTACTTCAATACACACAATGTATACACAGGGATTAGTGGCTCCACTGAGCTGCCAGACTTGATTTGGACTCTGCATGTGTTGTGTTTCCTTCCCAGCACGAAGCAGCCGGCAGGCCACGTGTGCAAAGCAAGCACAGGAAATCGGCCCCAGGAGTCAGCTTACAGCACGGCAAACCTCTGCAATTTCCCCTTGCGCACCTTCCGTGTGAGTGGAAACATGTAACACATACACTCCACTCAGCCACCATGTGCTCCCAATCACAAACTTTAATCAAGGCCATTCAGAACAAGCTCACAGAGAGAGGACTATAACAGAGGACTATAACAGACCTGGACCTGTGTGTCACCACCAGGAATCATGCTGCTGGCTTGGGAAAAATTATTTATATCATCTCCGAAATGAGAAGGTGATTGTGAATTTTGTCATAACAGGAAAACTGAAGGTGTTTTGAGCTGCTTGGCATCAGATATGTATCTGCTGTGTAGAGGCCCAGATGAGATGATGAGAGAAAGGTAAAACGGAAGGAAGGAGGGAGGGAACGAGTGATTCGGCTGCCCCATGTGGGGCTCTGCAGACTCCTTAGTCCCTCAAGTTTAAAAGGAATCCAATATAGAGACAGCCGTCAACAGTTAGCCATTTGACGGCCAACATCTTGTTTGAAATACATGGAAACATACACACATGTGTACACAAATACACCCTGTATTTGGACTCTTGACTATTTAATAAGAGCTGACGCTCTGAGCAGACTTCAGAGTTAACGCTTGACAAAGAGACGCATGCATATCAACAGACATGGTCAGGAAGCTGTTTGTTCTTTGTATACTGTCAAAGAGTGTCAGTGTTCTTACTTTGGGAAGTAAACATATTAGAGTGGGTTATTATGAATGAAGTGTTGATTGATCTAGAAAATTTTGTTACCAATATCAATCCCTTGATTTTTATCATGTAAATATAGTTATTAATTTAGCCTCAGATAAGCAATCAACAATAAACAAATTGGTGGGTTTTTTTGCATATGCTATGATAAATAAAACATATATCTTGCCATGTAAATGTTTCAGACTAAGTAACACAATCAATCAATCAATCAATCAATCAAGGTTGCACCTTACAGCAACCTAAGTTAAACCAAAGTGCTTCACAGCATTAAAACAAAACAAAACACATAAAATTAGAAAATTTGAAAAAACACATGAACCTAAAAATATTAAAAGCCATTCTAAATAGGTGCATCTTAAGTTATTGCTTTAAACAGAGGCAGGTCAGTAATACAACATAGCTTACATTCACTAATGAATGTAATACACTAGTTTATACTGTATGCTACACTAATTGGAAATGTTTAACAGGATCAAGAACAACAACTTAAATGTTGCATTATTTTTGGTTAAGAAATTTCATTAAAATGCTAAAATGTCTAACATATATGGTATTGCGAAACAGTGGATATTACTGGAAAAGCTACATTAGTTTAAAAATAGTTCAGTTACTGACATGTAGTACCAACCATTAAGTATAACTATGCTAGTAATAATAAGTGTTTATTATTCATTTAACTAAAGAAAGTAATTTCAAATTCAAGTGGGGCCAGGGGTAGCTCAGTGGTTAAGGCATTGGACTACAGTTCTGAAGATCCCAGGTTCAAACCCCACAACCACCAATTTGCCCTTGAGCAAGGCACTCAACTGCTCTGATGTATAATGAGATAAAAATGTAAGTCGCTCTGGATAAGAGTGTCTGCTAAATGTGAAGTAATAGTCTTATATTGTCTCAATTTAATTTTATGAACTCACTCTTTATAAACCTTTTTAAGCAACATTTAAAAAAAACCTACATAGCACTCAATCAACACACAAATAATTATAGTCATTTAAAATATCTTCCAACATCAATATTAAATGTACAGTTTATCAAATTCATACATATCTGTTACCTCTGGCTGGAACATGAAAATCAAGCAAGGGTCTTTCACACAGCCAGCTGAACTTTTATAATTTCAGTATGATTCCTTTGGCGTGGTGGAACCTGATTGCCACCTTCAGGATTGTGGAGGGCAAAAACGATCTAAAAGCTTTCTCGAATACCATTTAAATCACCATCAGGGGGAAACATCTCCATTCATAATCCGGGGCATATATCATTATTGAGATAATGCGAAGTATGAATTACTGCATGCGCATGAGCCATGTGAGCACTGACCCAGGTGCAGCCTCGTGAGGGCTGAGGAATTCATTTTCATATTGCAAATGGCCACCCTAATCATCACACTTTATTGTTCCACACAGGAGGTTCACATGCGTAGTCTGCTGAGTGTGTACTGAGGAAAAGGACAAGAGGGGAAAGCATTGATATGATGTAAAGAATTTCTGGCTGCCTTCACTACAAATTGCATACATACTATATCTGTATGACAAACAAATTTAAGTGTAGCATTGCAATACTATAATTTTATTTTGTTTATAAGAACTAATTTTAAAATGACCTTTTTTTTAATCATGAACAACTCATGCACTAATATTTATTTGATTTTCCAGTTTGTACAAATTTGCTTCAGTAAGCATGATGGCATTGAATTTCATTCACATACTGTAAATACACTAATATAGAAAATGGTATTAATGCTTGCTGTATTTCTGTATCTTTTTTATATGATTTGAGTCTCATTCTTGTTTGCAGCATGGCTTAATTTGTATAAAAATGTTGTTTAGTGTTAATTTTGAGATTTTATTAGCATAAAAGCTTTTTAAATTAAATCTAATTAAATTCAACCACCTATTGCTGTTAAAATAATTAATGGGTTCAGTTGAAGAAGTGTAAACCCCAGACAGACAAAAACAAGCTATGCAAAATCTAATAAGACTATATTTGAGACTATGGTTCTTTCCTTATATAGAGAGTATTACAAAGTATGTACTGTATATTATTGAGTATTTTCTACCAGTGCTAGCTAGCTATAATCCTATATTATACCTATACATATAATACCTGTAATATGTGCTATAGCCCTTTTGTAGCACTTTGACTAGATGATATTTTGACCACAACATCATGGCTTTTACAGTAGTCATGGTGGTCTCGTAGGCATAGATGTAGATATAGGTCATGGTAATGTTGACCTTTTCGTTCCCTTTTGAGCCCTAAATAACCCAATCTTACCTAATAACCCACACCAATACGCTAAGCAAGCCTTATCCCCTATTCTAAAAGGAATGGAGCTCTTGAATGATTTAGCACTGCGATCTGGAGACATGCACAGCAATTTCATACGCCACTGATATTCACAATACAGCACATATGGGATTTTAGACATCACACACACACACATACACATACACACACACACAAACAGAAATCACAAAAGCGGGTCTGACATTGGTATAAGACAGGGAAATCACTGTCCCAAATATATTACTGAAATATAAAAAATAATGCCAGGGATTAGGTCTCGATACTCAGCCTTATTTACTCATGCTTGTATTAGGAAAAACACCTGGCTCCTGCTCCAATAGGATCAAGAGATTAATCTTAGTAAGTCTTAATACATACAGATGGTCAGACAGGAAAAATTAGAAAAATATGAAATACGAATACATTCGTCTTGTATAATTTGAAATACGATTCATCTACTGGAGAGATTATGGCTTGATGTATTGGTGTACTTAGCAAGGAGACAAAGTTAATTTCTTTAAAGGCCAAATGTTGCTGCCAAGGTCCCTGGAATAATAATAACTCTTTGGGGAATATTATATAAATTAAACTGAAGCCATTTTTTTCTGCTCGTACATTAATGGATGCTACTCTGTTGCTGTATTAACTTCTTTTATATTGCATATGTTGCCATATCTCTCTACAGATGACACAATACACTTCATACATGCAGCTGACATCTCAGAACATGCCATTTATCCAATACTTTTAATACTTGAGCCAGGGATTAGGCCACCTTTTTAACAAAATCCTATATTATTGCATTACTCTCTGAAGATCTGCATCTTGTTTCTTGCTTGTCCTTGCAGATTGTAAAATATTACAGAATTGGCCACAGTGTAGTCTTGTAGTTTAGCAGTAATTTCAAATAGTTTGCATAAACGGTAGGTAATAGAATACAATAGGTATTTATACATACAAACTTACTTTTACCATCTTTTTTCCCCGAAATACCTTTGAACCTGTTATGAAACAGGGGCCAGTAATAAAAGCTTATGGTAACAAAGTCAAACAATGTGTCAGGTTATGCAAACATGAACCTATGGGACAAGACAAAAGTATACACTGGACAAGCCAAAAATCTAAACCAATCTCTTTATATCAGGAGTGACTGATTAAATTCCAGTTAGTGGGAAATAGCCCACTCTGTGTACTAGGAGCTGGAGTTTCCAAGTCTCCAAGGCAAAATTTACAGCTAGAATATGGGATTCTCTCAGAATTCTGAGAGATTGCAGATTCTCTGCAAGACTACCACAGCAACACCAGGTACAGGACCATCTACCTCCATTATGGAATTTTTACAGTAGATGGGCCTGGGTATTTCAGGATGAGCGCTGTGGTAAATTCTTATTTTAGAAGGCCTCTTTTTCCAATGGAAGTGATTCCATTGGAAATGCTCTGATCTCTTTTAAGGGAGATAAGGCAGGGGTTGTTCGATGGAACTAAACCCATAGATCAATCGCTGATAAAAGCTAAGGAAGCACTGCAACTCTAACTGTGGTGAAAGTTACCACAGTGACCTCCATGCTGATTATGTAGTCAATAAAGTATACTTTATTGGCATGTGGAATTCAAACTGCTCTCCACTGACAAAGAGCTGACTTTCAAGAAAGTGCTGAAGGACTTGACAGACAAGACGGATGGGATTCATAAGAAGATGAAAATCAATCTGTAATCGATGTAAGGGATAACAAATTGTCCTAGCATGTTGCCTATAAGTTATTAAACACCGGAGCACTGAGTGGATTCTAGAGAGTCCATGTGGCATGACTATGGTATTTGTTGTGTCTGGAAATGGTTTTGAATGCGGTTTTCCATTCGTCTTCTTGTCTGATGTGAACTAAAGTGCTCTGGAGTCTAAATAATCATACTGAGTCTGGCTGCATGTTGCTCGCCACATAAACGTCGCTGAACTTCCACCACATTCAATTATTCTGGTTCACCTGCTGCATCCATGTTAGAGGCAAAGTTATCTGTCATTAAACTTGGGCTCAGACAGATACAAAATAATTTTTTATTATTAAGAATAGGGACAGACAAATTGAAAACAGTTATCAAGTTCCTACTAATTGGAAGAAAAGATAATACGTTGGTATGGTTTGGTAAAATGAGTGTAAGTGTGTTTATACAGGCTGTGAAAGTGAGTGCAAACAGATGTGACTGATTAAAACTCTAGTGCTTGATTTTTGATTTTGTGGTAAGTTCCGGGAGAAAGTTTTCCTGTGACCCAGGGGATTTCTTTGCCAGACCCGTCTTTGCCACTGATGAGGGCTTACAGTATGATATAAACTTATGATATAATGCTCTGTTTAATTATACTGTAACAATAACTATCCCTAATGATAACTTTTATATATATACTGTATATACTTTTATCATGTGTCCTTGTGTCAATTTTCAGAAATTTTAATAATTTATTGTCAATGCATTTTCAGTGATAATTGTTTATCAGAATCATAATTAGAATCAGGTTTTATTTGTCAAGTATGTTGACACACATAAGGAATTTGGTACCGCCCTCAGAGTACAGAGTAACAAAAATAGGTAGGGCAAGTAAAATGTTTATCATGCATGTGATCATTTTGAAAAAATTGCAGATTTGGTAATTTTGTATTATGTCTACTAAATAATACAAAATAACCAAATACAAAATAACCAAAATTGTGTTAAAGCTGTAAGGTGAAGCAGATATAAGAAAGTTTAAGTCTTTCTTTGTCAGTTTGGGTATAGCAGCATACTGTGTAAAACAATGTGTAGTCTTTGGGGGTGGCGGGGTAGACTGCCTAAAAAATGCTGATGGAGTTGCTTTTGACATTACTCCATCTAGGAAGCAGACTTTTGGTACCTGACAGCTGAAAGGTGATACAGTAATCTATCACAGTGGACTCCATATCCTTGCTCAACACCCCACGGGCCTCCCCTTCCTGTCAAAGGTCTTTTTCAATATCCTGAATGGAGGGAACAGTAGAGGGAGGGTGAGAATGGGGAGGCATTGAAAGAGCGGAGAATGACAGGGAAGGAGAGAGGTGGCGTGCCAGGTCGTGGTTAAGATTGAGAAGAGAGGCCACTTAGGCCAGATTTAAATCAAACCCTGCCGAGAATCAGGGGAGGTGAAGACGCCATACCGGACACGGCAACATCCTTGAATGTATGCCTTGTGTATATATATATATATATATATATATATATATATATATATATATATATATATATATATATATATATATACACACACACACACACACACACACACACACTCTCACACACATTTTCGTGAAAGAAACCCATTTTTTGCATTATACAGTTCAAATTCAAAACAGGTCATTTTATAGTTTTCCTGAAAAAAATGAAAGAGAATGTTACACTGCACATGGACAACATATTTAGTACAGCCAACTTTACTAACTATTTCCAATTAAAAGATTACAGTAAACTAAATATCTGATTTTTATGCACATTTATAAACACGTTTTAATAATTAAAAATTTCACTTTCAACCTTGTCTGTTCGCAAGAGTTTTTGTTTGTTTGTTTGTTTACAAATTTTAAGTATTAAAAAGCTAAACTATATGTTAATAGAGTAAAAAAAAAGTGCAAAGTTTGAAACAAGAAAAATCATCTAAGAACAAGATGAATAATCTTAGATTTTATTAAAAAGAACCCAATAATGAGATATATTAGATGGATTCCTCATAATTTATGTTAGTATTTGATGAGATAGTTTATAGTGTGAGAAAGAATAAAGTGATAAACTCAGAGTTTTATTGGATAATGCAGTCCTCAGATCTACAGTAAGGAATGAACCTCAGATTATCAGCAGAGGAGAAAATTCACTTTGGTGTGTTAGGAGAGAGAACAGTAACAGCACTGTATTGACACTGTATTGAGATCATTGAAGGTGACAGAATCTGATTTAAACAGTGATTAAGTAAAAAAAAATAAGAAGAAAAAAAGTGAAATGTTGAAAGCAATATAGATATTTGTTGATATATTCATGTAAAAAGATATGTATATTCATTTAAGGCTTTTTGGATTCTATTGCCTGTGTCTTTGAAATTGTCTTTTAATTTCCTGAAACAATAAGGAATAATTAATTGAAATGGTATGAATCAGTGGCAAGTGCCGATGCTAAGAACACAAATGAGGCAGAAGGTGGCAATTGGTCATACGGAGCCACCACTCCAACCAGCCACCCACAACGATGACCTAGGGCCAGAAGAACCCTGCAGACTCACTTCCTTCAACCCTGGAGGACAGAATCAAGACAGAGGATGAACCCAAATCTCTCTCTACCTCTCTGTGCCCTCTGTCTCAGGATGAACCACACAACAGCAACATTAGATATAAACTAAAGGCCAACGATCCCCTGAAACAAGTGTTTGGGAAGGCCCAGGATGGCAATAGACAAAGACCAACCTTTTAATTTCTGGTTAGGAATGGGTTGTTGTACTATCACATACAATGAAGAAGAGAGGAGTGTGACCTGCTGTTAGTGCCATGCAATAAAGTAGATGCCATTATGCATTTAGTACCTTCTTACCCTGTTGGCAGACACCTCAGGGCCCAAAACATGGCAGAGAAAAAGTCAACTGGCCCAGCCTCGAAGCTGAGGTAAAAAATAAAAATAAAAAAAAACACTCTTAGTGCTGTACCTAGTGCCAAAGAGTAGCTCAGGGGAAACCTAAACCTGCCCCATTCATCTTGCTGCCCATGATCAGTGTGCCTTTTGAACACATTGGCTTGGATCTTTAATTTCCTGGCCAAGTGGCAAGGTCCCTATATCATCACAGAGAAAGTTGTACCAGTGAACTACCTCCTGCAACAGTCTGGTAAGAGAAAGAGCTGAGTCAGACCATAGCCCCGTAGCCCTCATGCTGAAAACAACATTTAACACCACCATTTTGACACTATTGGGTGCTCTCGTTTGGTTCACATGGGGCTCAACTTTCCATGGGGCTTCACTTTCCAGTAGCTCATGAACATCATCCTGTGATAGCACATTTCATTTGCGACTACCTACAGTAGGTTGATCATGTCATCATTCACTTGGGCTCCTGGGCAGACCACTTTTAGCATCTTGATAAAGTCCTGGAAGAGGTAAACAGGGCAAAAAGTGCCTGGGATATTGAATTGGCTCCACTTTCCTTAAGGAACACTAAGAGAAGGTGGAAGCTGTTCACACCTATCTCCAGCCAACAATGAAAAACCAGTAATGTGCTTTTTTGGCACTGACAGGACATTATAGACACTTTGTTCAAAATACATCCTCTGTAGCAGTCCCCTTCTCTGACTTAACCAGCCTGAATGTGTGCAGTGGTTGGTTGAGGCACAACAACCATTCCAAAAGATGCCATACCAATTACTGTATCATGCCCTCTCTACAACTCGTTTTCTGGTCCATACTGATGCTTCTGAGACAAGGCTGGCTATGGTGTTGTCACAAGAGTTTGATGGTGAAAAACATCCTATCTTGTATGTTAGTAGGAAACTCACCCCGGCAGAACAAAAAATATTCCACTTGGCTCTTGCGTCAACTGGGCAAGAAAGGAGCTGAAATACTACCTACAGTAGCTAGTCACCATTTTACCCTCATGACTCACCATACCCCTCTACTGTACATGGATTCGAGGGGCTAAAGGCACCAATTCTAGCATAACATGCTGGTTTTTCTCCAAACAAGACAACTCATTCCAGGTGGCGCACCTATCTGGAGCCCAGCACAGAAACATTGATAGCCTCTTCTGACGTTATGGACTCTAAATCAAACCAGCCGTGAGCTCAGCACTGAGGAGGGAGATATTGTAACTAAAGGGCGTACAGCCAGCACAAACATAATGACACTCCTCACACACACAGTGAAATGTTGCTGAAAGGACAGCATTTCTTTTTGTAACTGCCACGCAGATGCCCACCAGGGGAGGTTATACAGATCTATACAGATCTCAGCACATCCAATGACCTATACTGCTCGACCCTCTTTAACCTGGCACCACAATGTAAAAGAGATGTCAAGCCATCACAGGAGTGAGTTGTGTGCCTTGCCCTACATATAGAGATGCCATTGGGACCCCTCTGCATCTGAGCATCTTCCCGAGATCCAGTTCCTACTGAACACAGACTGCCGCTTCAGCTTCTCCACTTTCCTTATCAGCATGATGCAGCCGTGCTGGGCAACCCAAGTAAAAAAAAAGTATGCTAAGTATATTAAATCCTAGCATGCCAAAGCATACTTAAATGTAGTTGCAGCCAGACTAATGACTAGTATACTTGAAGTTTGCTATTTTGGAACAACTAATTTTGTACTAAGTGTATTTAAGTTGTAATTTAATTGTACAAAAGTATACTTTTGTGTGCTAAAGTGGAACAACTTTAAGTATACTTTAGTACACTTAAAGTATATGGCTGTGTGTGTACTAACGTACATACCTGACAGTATTATTAATACAATTTAAGTATATATTTAATGTATTATAAGTACATTACAGCTATTTTTACTGTATTACAACTACATGATTAATATACTATGAGTATATTCTTATTGCGGCAGTAGCATGCTGTTATACTTCTGGCCAATTACAAATACTAAAAGAAGTACACTTTGTAGTTAATACAAATATACTTTACTGTATCATACAGTACACACAACCTTTTATAATACTGTAGCGTTTTTCGACGCTAGCAGGGAACTTGGAGGACGAGTGAGTTTGGTGGCTACACAATGTAATGACACACCTATTCAGCTATTAGCTAGAACTGGAGACCGGTAGCAGAATGCAGCACATACACGCATAGAGATAACACACATGTACACATACTCAAACTTGGCCGAAGCCATTAACCTAAACACACGTCCCAAACAGGGTGAACACAAAAAGAACACCTCCCGCAAGGCACGGCGGTCGCAAGCCGCCGCCCCGCCCACAATACTGTACTGCAAATGTGTTACCAGTACATTAAGTGTTTAGGATATGCTAAATGCATTTTCTACACTATAACAAGTTTTTGAAAAGCATTACATCAGTAATTATGAGGCAGACTTTATTCATGAGTTCAACAGATTTAATTTGCACAAGGTTACAAAAAAGCACTACTATAGTTTATTTGTGCTCAACAAAAGTCAGGTTGTCTCACAAACACACAAACTAAAATATAAACTGGTGTGTGAACACAGACAGACATTAGTATTAGAGTATACAGGTACAGTATTAGATTAAACCTGGTGTGTGAACACAGACAGACATTAGTATTAGAATCTACAGGTACAGTATTAGTTTAAACCTTGTGTGTTGATTCTGTTACACAGAGACTGAAAACAGGCCGAGAGCTACGGAGCCATTATACCACAAGCAAAGTACATAACACATTAACAACAACACATTAAACAATACAAACCACAGATTAAAGTATGTACTTAATTTAAAACCGTTAAATTTACCTTGAAAATGCCAATGAAAATAAAATAATAACGATACGAACTAACGCACGCGATGATGCACCGTCAGCCGTTAATTCAAACTAGAAGTGGAGAACTGGGGGGCCAATCGGAGAACGGACAGTCCGAATCTGCCCGCCTCCAGCCTCTGATTGGCTGGTGGGGCGCTGTCTAGTCGCCGGTTGGCTGGAATAGTCGCAAAGTTTACAACCCTGCTGCAGTTTGTGTGTCGCTTTATGACAGTGAGCGGACAGAAGAGTGAGGAGTAAAAACATAAATTATCTTGAACGGCAAAAGTGATTTTGAGCGCGCAGGAACGAATTTGAGATCGCGCGCGCGAGGGAGAGATTCAGTGTGCAAAAACAAGTCTAAAAGCGCGCACGCACGAGAGAGTAGTGCATTCAATATAAGTACATTTACATTTAACTGATAATATACCTAGACTACCGTATATTAAAATTTGTATTCTAATATATACTTTCTGTACATTTGTACAATGATTATTTCGAGCATATTTTAAAAAATATATACCAAAAATATATTGAAAAACAAGTTTAAATAAGTATACTTTGGAAATTAGACCAGCCTTTCACTTAAAGTATATTTTCCAATGTCACGCCCGAGCCTCCTCAGTCCCGGAGAGAAAGATCCGGCTCGCCGGATTACTGAGCCGTGGCTTTGTCTCCCCCTAGTGTGTCTACGTATGTCAACACTTACCATAATTAACTAACTCAGATCACCTGCGCACACCTCACCTGTCTCCCTATTTAAACCCAGCCGAACCCACACCACACTGTCTGGTCACCATCGTACCTTCACTGACTAATACATGTGTGTCTTTCTCTCCAGGCTTAAAGGCGGTATCTGCAGGCGAGGACGGGCGGAGCGAAGCCGCTGGCTTTCTAAGTAAAGACCCTCTGAGGACACAGAGGAGGTTTTTTGTTATGATTATATTACCGTGTGAGAGTACATTCTTCTGTGCTGAGACTGTTTAGTTAAACCCGCCTGCAGACCGCACCTGGCAGTACGCGTAGTGAACGCGGGGTCCAGTACAAGTTCTGCGTAAAAGCCTAAAGACAGTTTGTTTTGTGTTGGATTGAAAAGAAAAGAAGAGAAATAAATAAACACTGTGTATTCCTGCACTTGCGTTGATGTGTGTGTGATTCCTACAGAAAAGTGAGTGAAACATGACAGATGACCAGACCAATCAACGAAACGCAGCAGGAACGCCCCTGCCAAGAGACACGGTGCCCATGATGGATTACATCCGTAGGCAGCAGGGGCAGATGGACAGTCTGGCCCGAGCAATTAACGACCTGGCTCATAGTGTCCGGGACATCGCTACCGGACAGTCACCCCCCCCCAGCGGGGACCCCGCGCCGCGCACGTTCCCCTCCACGAGCGGCGCCTCCGGAAAGATATGCGGGGGACCCCGAAGGCTGCAAAAAATTCCTACTCGCCTGCGAACTTTATTTCGTGGATTATCCCGACCTTGACGACCAAGGGAAGATCAGATTCGTCACCCAACGGCTTACGGGGCCAGCAATGGACTGGGCCACGGCTGTGTGGAGCGCGGGTGGCCGGGAGACGTGCGACTACTGGCGGTTTCTACGGGCTTTCCGCGCGGTGTTCGACCACCCTGATCAGGGAAGGAGTGGGGAACAACAACTAATGAAGTTAAGACAAGGACAAACCACCGTGGCGGAATATGCAGTCAAATTTAAGATCCTGGCGGCTGAAAGCGAGTGGTGCGAGAAGAGCCTGCTCGCCCGGTTTCGAGATGGACTGCAACCGGACATCCAGCTGGAACTGGCCTGCAGAGATGCAGAGTTGGACCTCGACGACAGTATCCAGCTGGCCATTAAGCTTGACCAACATGTCCGGAGTCAAAGACGGCAGCCCTCGAATCGGACGGCAGGGGGCAGGCTCGACCCGCGCCAACACCCCAACCGCCCTAGGAGCCCTACAGAGTCGCACGATAAAGCACCTGCGGAGCCCATGGATGTGGGCACCTCCCGGCTGTCCGCGCAAGAGAGACGTCGCAGATTCACGACAGGCTTGTGCCTGTATTGCGGAGGAGAGGGACATCTGATAAGAGACTGTCCTATAATCAAAGTAACTCCATGCACACCCACACGCACCACGCAGCCTTTTTGTGTTAATGCCACCGTATCATATAACGATCATATTGTGTCTGTTTCCCCCTTAATAGATTCCGGGTCGGCTGGGAACTTTATCTCACTTTCTCTTCTTTCCTCGCTACATGCTCCAGTGTCGAAGCTTCCAACCCCGATCGAGATCAAAGCTCTGGATGGCAAACCATTAACTCAATCGCCAGTTTATATGCTCTCCGTGCCCCTACGATTAACTTTCCCCGGCCACACAGAGGAGTTGCAATTCTATGTTCTCCCCCAGGTCAGTCAGTCCGTCGTGCTGGGCCTCCCATGGCTCTGCGTCCATAACCCTAATTTTGATTGGGCAGCATCACGCATCGTCTCCTGGTCCCCTCGATGTGCTAAATTTTGCATACCATCCTCATTAATGGTCCAAACTACTACAGTCGAAAGTCCCCGTGCCCTAGTGTCTACCCTCGTGCCACCCGAGTACACTGCGTTTTCAGACGTGTTTAGTGTTAGGGCAGCTGCACGACTTCCCCCTCATCGCCCGTGGGATTGCGCTATTGACCTCCTGCCGGGGAAAGCACCGCCCTGCTCCCGTGTTTACCCGTTGTCCCTGACCGAGACCAGGGCGATGGAGGAATACGTGAGTGAGGCTCTCCAGCAGGGACTCATTAGTCGCTCCACGTCACCCGCATCGGCCGGTTTTTTTTTCATCGAGAAGAGAGGCGGGGGCCTCAGACCCTGCATTGATTATAGGGGACTCAATGCCATCACAATAAAGTATAAGCACCCACTGCCTCTGGTACCGGCCGCGATCGACCTGCTCCGCGGCGCGTCCATCTTCACTAAACTGGACCTCCGCAGCGCCTATAACCTCGTTCGTGTTCGCAAGGGGGACGAGTGGAAGACTGCGTTTAGCACAACATCAGGGCATTACCAATATAATGTAATGGCTTATGGACTGGTAAACGCACCTGCGGTGTTTCAGGGGTTCATGAACGACGTGTTCCGGCATATGTTAAACCGTTATGTTATAGTGTATCTAGATGATATCTTGATATACTCGCGGTCATATCACGAGCACGTTGGTCATGTGACTGCCGTCCTCCGTCGCCTAAGGGAACATGGGCTCTATGCGAAGGCGGAGAAGTGTGAGTTTCACCAAAAGGAGGTCGCATTTCTGGGCTACCGCATAGGGCCACTGGGGGTTCAGATGGACGGCGCCAAGGTCAGCTCGGTTCTACAATGGCCGGAACCCACCTCAGTGAAGGCGCTACAAAGTTTCCTTGGGTTTGCCAATTTTTACCGACGCTTTATTAGGGGCTACAGTACGTTGGCAGCACCGCCAACGTACTGTAGCCCCTAATAAAGCGTCGGTAAAAATTTATTAAAAGGGAAACCAAAGCGCTTAACCACCTTCACGCTGGAAGCGCGCCACGCTTTTCAGCGTCTAAAACAAGCCTTTACATCAGCGCCCATCTTAAAACTTCCCGACTCTAGTAAGCCCTTCGTAGTGGAGGTCGACGCGTCGGAGGTAGGACTAGGGGCGGTGCTGTCACAGCGTCATGGCCACCCAGAGAAACTATTCCCCTGTGCTTTCTTCTCGAGGAAACTGACACCTGCCGAGTGCAACTATGATATCGGTAATCGTGAACTGCTAGCAATCAAAGCGGCGTTAGAGGAGTGGCGACATTGGTTGGAGGGAGCAGAACATTCTTTTACGGTACTGACCGACCACCGGAACCTTGAGTACCTCCAACAAGCTAAAAGACTAAACCCTCGTCAAGCCCGCTGGGCACTGTTTTTCACTCGTTTCGATTTCCATATTACATATCGCCCCGGCTCTAAGAATCTGAAAGCGGACGCACTATCCCGCTGTTTTGCGTCGCCGGACCGACCATCGGTACCGGAGCCTATTCTGCCCCCCTCACTCGTGGTTGCCCCGATCACGTGGGACTTCGACACGGAGATAGCCCAGGAAGCGCGGTCCGACCCCGTGCCGCCGGGCTGTCCCCCGGGTCGAACCTACGTGCCGGATGCACTACGAGAACGAGTGACGGGAGAAGCCCACATAAATCTTTCATCCGGACATCCCGGCGAAGCCAAAACCTTGCAACTACTGGAACCAAAGTTCTGGTGGCCAAATATGCGCGAAACAGTGAAAACAGTCGTTTCGTCTTGTGCTGTTTGTGCAGCCACTAAAAGTCCCCGAGGGTTGCCAGTTGGAAAATTAATGCCCTTGCCAACACCCAATAGACCGTGGTCCCACCTAGCGGTGGACTTTGTCACGGATTTGCCAGTGTCAAAAGGGTACACGACAGTCTTGGTAGTAGTGGATCGCTTCTCTAAGAGCTGTAGGTTTATTCCGTTCTGCTCTCTCCCTACCGCCGCCCAGGTGACTGACGCTTTATTCAATACAGTGTTTCGCTACTACGGTATCCCGGAGGACATTGTTTCAGATCGGGGCCCCCAATTTATCGCTAAATTCTGGAAAGCTTTTTTTCAGAAATTGGGGACTACTGTTAGTCTAACCTCAGGCTATCACCCTGAGTCTAATGGGCAGGCTGAGCGGACTGTTCAAGACCTCGGGAGGTTCCTTTGCGCATATTGTAGTAGTCGACAACACGAGTGGGCAGACTGTTTATTCTGGGCGGAATATGCGCGAAATTCTTTAAGACACTCTTCTACCGGCCTAACGCCGTTCCAATGTGTGCTTGGGTATCAGCCTCCGCTCTGTCCATGGGATGCCACTCCCACCAATATCCCTATGGTGGACGAGTGGTTCAAAAAAGCGGAAAAAGTATGGGAGGGGGCGCACACCCACATCTCCCAAGCAGTTCGCCGGTTCAAACAATTCGCCGATAGGCGGCGAAGGGAAAGTCCTCCGCTCCAGGTAGGAGATCGGGTTTGGCTCTCGACAAAGGACCTCTCTCTCAAACTCCCTTGTCGTAAGCTCTCCCCTCGGTTCATCGGTCCTTTTCCCATTATCTCCCAAGTGAACCCTGTGTCTTTCAAATTGAAACTACCCACACATATGCGTATTAACCCAGTGTTTCATGTTTCTCTTCTCAGGCCAGTGATACGGGGGCCGCTGGACGGAGGTGTCGTAGACCCTTCGCTCCCCGGAGCTGTGGAGATCGAGGGCGCTCCGGCGTTCAGAGTCCAGCAGTTATTGGACTCCCGAAGGCGGGGGGGCTCCCTCCAATATCTCGTGGACTGGGAGGGTTACGGACCGGAGGAACGTAGCTGGGTGCCAGCCAGGGATCTCATTGCTGAGTTTCACCGGGCTCGGCCGGATCGTCCCGCACCCCGCCCCCCGGGTCGACCCGCCCGCCGGCAATACCATCAGGCCGGTGGGTCTCTCCCGCCTTTGGTATCGCGAGGGGAGCGCCCACCTCCCCTTCAGGTAGCCGGTCCTGGGGGGGGGGGGGGTGTCACGCCCGAGCCTCCTCAGTCCCGGAGAGAAAGCTCCGGCTCGCCGGATTACTGAGCCGTGGCTTTGTCTCCCCCTAGTGTGTCTACGTATGTCAACACTTACCATAATTAACTAACTCAGATCACCTGCGCACACCTCACTTGTCTCCCTATTTAAACCCAGCCGAACCCACACCACACTGTCTGGTCACCATGGGAACATGGGCTCTATGCGAAGGCGGAGAAGTGTGAGTTTCACCAAAAGGAGGTCGCATTTCTGGGCTACCGCATAGGGCCACTGGGGGTTCAGATGGACGGCGCCAAGGTCAGCTCGGTTCTACAATGGCCGGAACCCACCTCAGTGAAGGCGCTACAAAGTTTCCTTGGGTTTGCCAATTTTTACCGACGCTTTATTAGGGGCTACAGTACGTTGGCTACACCGCTCACTAATTTATTAAAAGGGAAACCAAAGCGCTTAACCACCTTCACGCTGGAAGCGCGCCACGCTTTTCAGCGTCTAAAACAAGCCTTTACATCAGCGCCCATCTTAAAACTTCCCGACTCTAGTAAGCCCTTCGTAGTGGAGGTCGACGCGTCGGAGGTAGGACTAGGGGCGGTGCTGTCACAGCGTCATGGCCACCCAGAGAAACTATTCCCCTGTGCTTTCTTCTCGAGGAAACTGACACCTGCCGAGTGCAACTATGATATCGGTAATCGCGAACTGCTAGCAATCAAAGCGGCGTTAGAGGAGTGGCGACATTGGTTGGAGGGAGCAGAACATTCTTTTACGGTACTGACCGACCACCGGAACCTTGAGTACCTCCAACAAGCTAAAAGACTAAACCCTCGTCAAGCCCGCTGGGCACTGTTTTTCACTCGTTTCGATTTCCATATTACATATCGCCCCGGCTCTAAGAATCTGAAAGCGGACGCACTATCCCGCTGTTTTGCGTCGCCGGACCGACCATCGGTACCGGAGCCTATTCTGCCCCCCTCACTCGTGGTTGCCCCGATCACGTGGGACTTCGACACGGAGATAGCCCAGGAAGCGCGGTCCGACCCCGTGCCGCCGGGCTGTCCCCCGGGTCGAACCTACGTGCCGGATGCACTACGAGAACGAGTGACGGGAGAAGCCCACATAAATCTTTCATCCGGACATCCCGGCGAAGCCAAAACCTTGCAACTACTGGAACCAAAGTTCTGGTGGCCAAATATGCGCGAAACAGTGAAAACAGTCGTTTCGTCTTGTGCTGTTTGTGCAGCCACTAAAAGTCCCCGAGGGTTGCCAGTTGGAAAATTAATGCCCTTGCCAACACCCAATAGACCGTGGTCCCACCTAGCGGTGGACTTTGTCACGGATTTGCCAGTGTCAAAAGGGTACACGACAGTCTTGGTAGTAGTGGATCGCTTCTCTAAGAGCTGTAGGTTTATTCCGTTCTGCTCTCTCCCTACCGCCGCCCAGGTGACTGACGCTTTATTCAATACAGTGTTTCGCTACTACGGTATCCCGGAGGACATTGTTTCAGATCGGGGCCCCCAATTTATCGCTAAATTCTGGAAAGCTTTTTTTCAGAAATTGGGGACTACTGTTAGTCTAACCTCAGGCTATCACCCTGAGTCTAATGGGCAGGCTGAGCGGACTGTTCAAGACCTCGGGAGGTTCCTTTGCGCATATTGTAGTAGTCGACAACACGAGTGGGCAGACTGTTTATTCTGGGCGGAATATGCGCGAAATTCTTTAAGACACTCTTCTACCGGCCTAACGCCGTTCCAATGTGTGCTTGGGTATCAGCCTCCGCTCTGTCCATGGGATGCCACTCCCACCAATATCCCTATGGTGGACGAGTGGTTCAAAAAAGCGGAAAAAGTATGGGAGGGGGCGCACACCCACATCTCCCAAGCAGTTCGCCGGTTCAAACAATTCGCCGATAGGCGGCGAAGGGAAAGTCCTCCGCTCCAGGTAGGAGATCGGGTTTGGCTCTCGACAAAGGACCTCTCTCTCAAACTCCCTTGTCGTAAGCTCTCCCCTCGGTTCATCGGTCCTTTTCCCATTATCTCCCAAGTGAACCCTGTGTCTTTCAAATTGAAACTACCCACACATATGCGTATTAACCCAGTGTTTCATGTTTCTCTTCTCAGGCCAGTGATACGGGGGCCGCTGGACGGAGGTGTCGTAGACCCTTCGCTCCCCGGAGCTGTGGAGATCGAGGGCGCTCCGGCGTTCAGAGTCCAGCAGTTATTGGACTCCCGAAGGCGGGGGGGCTCCCTCCAATATCTCGTGGACTGGGAGGGTTACGGACCGGAGGAACGTAGCTGGGTGCCAGCCAGGGATCTCATTGCTGAGTTTCACCGGGCTCGGCCGGATCGTCCCGCACCCCGCCCCCCGGGTCGACCCGCCCGCCGGCAATACCATCAGGCCGGTGGGTCTCTCCCGCCTTTGGTATCGCGAGGGGAGCGCCCACCTCCCCTTCAGGTAGCCGGTCCTGGGGGGGGGGGGGGGTGTCACGCCCGAGCCTCCTCAGTCCCGGAGAGAAAGCTCCGGCTCGCCGGATTACTGAGCCGTGGCTTTGTCTCCCCCTAGTGTGTCTACGTATGTCAACACTTACCATAATTAACTAACTCAGATCACCTGCGCACACCTCACCTGTCTCCCTATTTAAACCCAGCCGAACCCACACCACACTGTCTGGTCACCATCGTACCTTCACTGACTAATACATGTGTGTCTTTCTCTCCAGGCTTAAAGGCGGTATCTGCAGGCGAGGACGGGCGGAGCGAAGCCGCTGGCTTTCTAAGTAAAGACCCACTGAGGACACAGAGGAGGTTTTTTGTTATGATTATATTACCGTGTGAGAGTACATTCTTCTGTGCTGAGACTGTTTAGTTAAACCCGCCTGCAGACCGCACCTGGCAGTACGCGTAGTGAACGCGGGGTCCAGTACAAGTTCTGCGTAAAAGCCTAAAGACAGTTTGTTTTGTGTTGGATTGAAAAGAAAAGAAGAGAAATAAATAAACACTGTGTATTCCTGCACTTGCGTTGACGTGTGTGTGATTCCTACAGAAAAGTGAGTGAAACATGACATCCAATAATATATATTTGGAACGTGTACTATAATACAATTATTTTTAAGTATATTTAAAGTTTAATTCCAAAATTTGGTAAAAGCATGATGTTAGTATACTTTTTATATATTAACTGATGTTACAACTTTTTGTTAGTATATTATGAGTGTATTATCGAGGATTTCAATATATTTGTAATACACTAAAGTGCATTTTTTTCCACTGGGGAACCTACATTGAAAATCTTCTGATTTTCACCTACACAACACCTCAGTCTCCTTTCAGCATACCCCTAAATAAAACAGCACCACCACAGTGTTTTTTGGTACATGCACGCTTCTACAAAATATATAATTTTGTTCTAGAAATTGGTAGGCCAAGCACATGAAATCAAGTTGTTTTTTAAAATTTCACACATCTACAACTGTTTAACTCAACTTTATGGGTCTTTTGCTGTTCTAAGAAGTCTGTCGAGTCTGCGGCAAGCGGAGCAGACAGACAAGGACAACTTGTCTACATAAAGCTGATGAGGTAATCTCACTCTTGCACACCTAAACACACCTAAACACACGCACGCACACACACACACACACACACACACACACACACACACACACAAACATACATACCAGCATGAATATATTAATGCCAGATAGGCGGCATTTGGGAACAGGACCCCTGGAGAGAGGGAACATATTCAGTCTGTGTCAATATGGGGAAAGGATTTGAAAGCTCACAAGGACTGAATGTTTTAGTTTAGAGAGAGAGAAAGAAAGAATACAGACAAAGTACACATCTTGCACCATCTATCCCTGCACCTACAACTTGTGTAGATTGATTTTTTTTTTTCGCCTATAAATCACATTAAACTCATTAAGACTTAAGTGCGATTATTTTGGATTTCTTGTCGTGAACGATCACACAGTTTGCCCTTGCGTTTTCAGCAAGGATGATTACAGCGGTGAAAAATTCATCTCCTCTGGCAGCTTGTCGGCTGCACCCAGTGCACACCTGGGTGAATATTTTACAGTAACTAAAAGCAATTCAGAATAGCCATGCATATTTCATCTGCAGCGACACACACACACACACACACACACACACACAAGCTCATACTTTTTGATGCCTTGGGGAGTAATCTGTCTACGGCTCAGAAAGGCATCAATATTTGAATTTGGTTAGAAAAAAAAGTAAACACAGATTCAAAGGAGGCCACAGGCTGCTGATTTCTTTTTCTCTCTCTCTTCTTCTCTTTCAGCTCATCACTCTTTCACTAAATCCATCTTGAAGAGACATCGAGCCATTCGCACTTTACATTTATCAGTGCATCTGTGTTTAGATTAAATCTGTTCTGAGCTAATTTAAATGTCAGTACCCATCTGATTGCTCTATGATTGAGAGTGCTTTCACTCTATTTCTGATTCTGCCTCTTTCGTCTTCTCGTTCCTTTATCTTTCTCCATCTGTGTAAGTGCGAGTGTGTATACGTGTCATTCCATGCACAATCATGAAGCCCTGTTTAAGCATGCACAGTATTTTGCTGTCCACTCATGACACACAAATCATTGACATGCTTTTCTCATCAAAGGCATATCCTCTCATCTCCGCCGAGATGATCACATCTCCAGGGCAGGGAGCCTAACCTTTCTGACTTTGCCAAGAAATGTGATTAATTTTTTAACTACAGCTGTGGACCTATTATTGAGATGGAACGAAGATGCGGGAGAAGCGCCTGCTTCCAGCAGCACCCATTATGGAAATCACTATTCCATCAGTGTTTACAAGTCGTTTCCTACAAAAGACAAAGAGAGGAGCAAAAAGCCTTAAATAATGATAATTTTCCCGGCTGTTTCAGTTCAGATACACACACGAAGCATCAATCAGAGGCCTAGATCTATCATGCGCTCCTTTTGCTTCACTAGTCACATCAGAAATCAGAGCAGTGACACAATGGAACAACAATTACACAGTGGCACTGGGGTCCCAGTGCTGTTTAATGCACACATAAATAAAAGATGATGGATTCATGTTCAATAATTAATCATAATATTTCCATCATGCAATTGCAGCAAGGTGTAAAACCACACCGTTATGAAGTACTTAGCAAAATTAACTTCTGTTTCAAACAGATTCATTAGCTTCCCAAAACTGCTTTCTTCATCTGACTTTGTATTCTACAGTTTTGCTGTCACAGAAAGAAAAAAAAACATAAAAGGATTATTAATTTATGACCTGAGATAAGTAATCTTGGATTTAGTGCCACTAAACAAAGTTCTCATAGTGTCAGAATGTGCCTGCTGCTAAGATGCTTCTCTAAAATCCAGCTGTGTTATGATGGTGCTAAACTTACGAGACAGTTGAAAATATGGTGTTGGCAACGCTGAAATGTAAATGAAACATTATTACCTCTTTCCTTATTACCTTGAGCTCACTTTGAGACCTCACTTTCTGTATGAGCCTTGATCATATTGATTAATGACGTAAATTCAAAGTGGTAATATTCTTTAATTGCAGGTCTATCATTAGAGGATCTTCATGACATGGTGAGAACATTAGTTCAGGGTCACTTAGGGCCAAATGTTTTAAGTTTTGATTGGGTCGTGCTTATTTTGTATGATGACGGAAAGAAAAAATGCTATTGCTATTAAAACTCATTTTAGCTCACTTTGAGCATTTTAGCTATTTTTCGTTTTGCTGTTGTTTTGTATGTTTTTTTTTAAATATAAACATACAGTATATAGGGCGACCAAACAAACAAACATGATTGAGCAAAAAAAATAATAATAATAAATCAGCAGCAAAGAAATAGCACAGATAAACATGATCATGTGTTTCAGTTGGTTTTATGAATTACTAAATTTAATTTGAAAAAATATGCTCAATTTGAGAGTTCTACATTTTTGTGACATCATATTCTGGTAGTGATAAAATGTTGACCATATAAAAGTAATAAAAAATTTCATTCCACCCGATATATCCAAAAAAACACAAATACAAAGTTTGAAATCTGAAGCCTCCCTGTTAACACACACCACCAAGCCTTTTATATGGTGTATATATATAATCAATCAATGATAAAAACAATTAAAAAATAGATTGCTATTAATTGGTATTCATATAATTGACATTTTTGTGTAATGTGGTGCTTTATGTTTGTATGTCCATTCTGGATAAACATTGTACAACTACACAAAATTTTAAATATATATACAGTGGTGTGAAAAACTATTTGCCCCCTTCTTGATTTCTTATTCTTTTGCATGTTTGTCACACTTAAATGTTTCTGCTCATCAAAAACCGTTAACTATTAGTCAAAGATAACATAATTGAACACAAAATGCAGTTTTTAAATGAAGGTTTACGTTATTAAGGGAGAAAAAAAACTCCAAATCTACATGGCCCTGTGTGAAAAAGTGATTGCCCCCCTTGTTAAAAAATAACTTAACTGTGGTTTATCACACCTGAGTTCAATTTCTGTAGTCACCCCCAGGCCTGATTACTGCCACACCTGTTTCAATCAAGAAATCACTTAAATAGGAGCTACCTGACACAGAGAAGTAGACCAAAAGCGCACCTCAAAAGCTAGACATCATGCCAAGATCCAAAGAAATTCAGGAACAAATGAGAACAAAAGTAATTGAGATCTATCAGTCTGGTAAAGGTTATAAAGCCATTTCTAAAGCTTTGGGACTCCAGCGAACCACAGTGAGAGCCATTATCCACATATGGCAAAAACATGGAACAGTGGTGAACCTTCCCAGGAGTGGCCGGCCGACCAAAATTACCCCAAGAGCGCAGAGACAACTCATCCGAGAGGCCACAAAAGACCCCAGGACAACATCTAAAGAACTGCCGGCCTCACTTGCCTCAATTAAGGTCAGTGTTCACGACTCCACCATAAGAAAGAGACTGGGCAAAAACGGCCTGCATGGCAGATTTCCAAGGCGCAAACCACTTTTAAGCAAAAAGAACATTAAGGCTCGTCTCAATTTTGCTAAAAAACATCTCAATGATTGCCAAGACTTTTGGGAAAATACCTTGTGGACCGACGAGACAAAAGTTGAACTTTTTGGAAGGTGCGTGTCCCGTTACATCTGGTGTAAAAGTAACACAGCATTTCAGAAAAAGAACATCATACCAACAGTAAAATATGGTGGTGGTAGTGTGATGGTCTGGGGTTGTTTTGCTGCTTCAGGACCTGGAAGGCTTGCTGTGATAGATGGAACCATGAATTCTACTGTCTACCAAAAAATCCTGAAGGAGAATGTCCGGCCATCTGTTCGTCAACTCAAGCCGAAGCGATCTTGGGTGCTGCAGCAGGACAATGACCCAAAACACACCAGCAAATCCACCTCTGAATGGCTGAAGAAAAACAAAATGAAGACTTTGGAGTGGCCTAGTCAAAGTCCTGACCTGAATCCTATTGAGATGTTGTGGCATGACCTTAAAATGGCGGTTCATGCTAGAAAACCCTCAAATAAAGCTGAATTACAACAATTCTGCAAAGATGAGTGGGCCAAAATTCCTCCAGAGCGCTGTAAAAGACTCGTTGCAAGTTATCGCAAACGCTTGATTGCAGTTATTGCTGCTAAGGGTGGCCCAACCAGTTATTAGGTTCAGGGGCAATTACTTTTTCACACAGGGCCATGTAGGTTTGGATTTTTTTTCTCCTGAAATAATAAAACCCCTCATTTAAAAACTGCATTTTGTGTTTACTTGTGTTATCTTTGACTAATAGTTAAATGTGTTTGATGATCAGAGACATTTTGTGTGACAAACATGCAAAAGAATAAGAAATCAGGAGGGGGGCAAATAGTTTTTCACACCACTGTATATTTTCCAAAGCTTAATAAAATGAGGGTCAATTCTTACCCTTGTCCTTTGTTTTAATCGGATGTGTCCACTGACATTAAGATAGAATTAAATTTGTTTAAGAATAGCTATTTATGATTTATTTAATATTTAAAAAGCTATGTAAATGAAACTGCATGATACAAGCAATGTACATAAACCTAGTTTTAAAAGATTTTGCTCATAAGATTAAGAACAGCAACTAACAAATGTTCCAACTAACCCCACTCTATCATACAAATGTGCATTTGCAACAGTCCAATTCATAGTATTCTAGCTTTTTGACATATTTCGAAAAAACCAACATGGCCAGCATTCACTTTGTAGTGCATGCTCGTATGACATCTGAGCTCTGATGCACTTTGTAGTGCACACTCTTGCACATCCACATTCAAACTGGAAAAAAGAGCATAAGAACTGCGGTGCCGCATACAAACACATATGGAGCATGTCCCTAACAGATGAGCATCTGAGGAGTTGACACGGCTTCTAACATGACCCAGATGAACAGGCCAGCACTCTCCAAAATGCCAAAAAACCTGATGGGCACAGGACTGCCAGTCCGAGTCCGGAGCATGAGACCAGGAGCCAAAACACAGTGTTACAGTCCAAGTACACAGATTGTGTCATAGGGCTGTTTTAGTATTCTCCTTATATGAGACATGCAGCAGCAAAAGTGGGAAAAAAAAATACTGGCAGCATTGCATCATGAGAGAGAAACATCAGAAAGATCCATCACAACCCTGACCAGATAGAAGGAGTCACTGAAGGTGAATGAATGAATAATGTTTGATATATTTGATATTTTTCTTGTATTTAAAATTTTAATACAGTTTACTACTTATACTGTACCAGTCAAAAAATTGTACACACCAGTCAAAAGTTTGGAAACAATTTTGGATTTATTTTCTACATTTTAGAATAATTCCGTTTTACATAAAGGTCAGCTGTTCTGGAACAGTTCTTGCAAGAACAGCATTGTCAAGTGCATTCACAAAAGTTTTTGAAGAGTTACCTGAGTTTACCAGGAGACTCTGATTGGTATATATTTTGGTGTTTAACATTATGACAACCTCCTTTAGCTACCAAAACGATGAAAAGCGATGCACCTGGTACAGTAGCTTTTTTATTGGATCAGGGTACCCAGGCCGTAGCTACCCTGTCACCAGTTCACCAATTTTCCATCCTTGGACTGCAGTACTTTTGGGAGAACCTCACTGCGGCAGACCAGGAATATCCCACAAGAACTAAAGTTTTGGAATGGCTCTGATTCCGTCGACTGGCCATCACAAGTTGGTCCTATATTACAATATCATTACAATAACACCTTTAATAAAAAATTACATAAAATACATCAAATTATTTGCTTATGCACATAATACAGATTTATATTCTTTTTAATTTTTTTAAATTAATGTTACCCTATCTGTAGTGCTGTAACGTACTATGCAGAAAATTACTTTCTGATGTCTTTTTTTGGACAATACATGGGAAACACAGTTATACAAAAACATTTCATACAAACATTCAAAAATTCAATATGCCTTACAAATCAAATGAACAAATAAAGAAACAAGTAAAAAAAACAGAAATAATGTTAGTATTATAAGTATGTTTCTACTCTGGTACATAGTTAATCCTTAAATTATTCCATACAGTAACAGAGAGCCATTTTTTCAATGAAAATGTCTTTCATTTTAAAGAATGTGCAACTGATTGTGACTCTGTGGTGCATCCAGATTTAATACAATCCAGTTGGAAATTTGGATTGACTTGGAGAGACAGAGAAAAAAATCACTTCTACTTAAAAGAACTCTGGCAGTAACAAAAAAAAAAAAAAAAAAACAATTTACATGCAAATCAAAGTTTATCAAGACTATCTCTATTCACGCTGTTCTTTGAAACATTTGCAGTCGCATGCTCGAAGGCATTCATGTATGCAACAGAGCCTGTACACACACTTGGGGAGACAGAAAGAGACAGAAGGAGTGTGAGGAGAGAGACTGAGACAGAGACGAGAGACATATCCTCCTGTCAGGAGCTTGAGACAGCTGTATGTGACAGAGCATGAAATGAAGGCAGACTACACTGCCACAAGACTTCGCCCATCGCCGCCAAACGGACCGTACCACTGGCCCGCTTCTCATCTGCAATCAGACCTGAAAAATTAACACCCCCTCCTTGATGCAGTGCGATTTGCAGGCCAAGGTAGGCAGAAATAATCCTGTTTGAGGGTACTCTCACTGTAAGATTCCGCCACTAAATCTCCTGGCTTTCCTTCATAAAGAGTCTGTGTCAATATACCGTCGAGTCTAATCCTCCACATGAGAAAAAGAGAGATGTCAAGAGGAGTTAAAAGAAATCCAGGGGTGGATATGCAGGCCTAGTCAAGCTCAACAAACCCAACTGAGAAATCATCAAAGTGTGCAGTGCTCCCTAATGCCACTAGAGGGCATTCAGATTTGGCTCTGGGATTACTGTATATACTATGTAGCAGGGGTACTCAAATATAAATTTGAAAGGTCCACTTACCAAATTTCTATTCAGTCCGAGGTCCGGGAAAATGACAGTCCAATTTCAAATAGAGAACTACAAAAAAAAGTCAAACCCCAAATTTTCGACCAATACCCAAAAATGACATGGTAGTCCTTTTAGTGTGAAAGGTGACATCATCTTTGTGCCACCAATTGTTTGAACTTGGGCACAAAAGGTGTGAGGACCAGGTGGAGGCACTGATGTAAATGTTCATTAGTGAGGGAGCTGCGATATGTGTTTTTCACCATGCTCATAGTTGAAACGGCAGATTCACAAACATTGTGAGAATTTGAAGGGCCATTTTCTGCAGGACAGGAACACCGGCTGCAGTAACCATCTTTGTCCAGAAGGTGAGAAGGTGACCACTTTTGATTGCTAGATTAAGCACATTGGTTTTCTGCTTCCCACGGGGAGCACGAATGCATATTTTTCTGTCCACTCACTCTTAAATTCGCTGTTTTCAAAATCAACTTATATCAATGGCCAGCTTTGAGCACACCATTAGGATATTAAGGACATATTATAATAAACAGAATGAGTAGCTCACCTCTTATATCTTCCATGAGTCGTTCGTTCTTTTGAATCTACTGCACCGCATAGCGCCTGTAGGAGTGACGTGACAAAGGAAGGAACAACTCAGGACTTGACGATTCGTTGAGAACCGTTCAATACATAGCCTACGGAGGCTTTGCGATGATTTGCGCATGCGCGCCCAGTAGAAAATGAAGGAATCACTCTCGGAGACGACTCGTTCTTCTCGTTAAAGTCACGTTAAAGATTCGTTCAAAAAGAATGAATCGTTCATGAACGACCCATCACTAGACGACTCAAAGATATATCGCGCGGAAACACAGTTGCGCACTTCATTGAGAACTCATTTGGATTATGATTAAATTAGCATGTTTGTTTTGGCGTCGGTTCAGATTTAACCGTATTTGGGTCCGGATGCAGACCGGAGTCCGTCTATTGAGTACCCCGGCTATATAGGGTTGAATGCGAACGTTTGTACCCACTAAAGGACAACACAGTGTTTGCTTTTGAATTGTTGTCATTTTGTATGAAAAGTAAAAACAGTTGACACTCGCCATACAAACGTTCTGGCTAGCGAAATTTCAACTTACATAGAAAACATTTTCTGTCTGTGTTGCGCATCTCCGGTAGCCGGTCAAAACCGATTTGCATGAGTGGAGAGAAGGGTTTTTGTGTTAAATTTTGTGAGGATATAGCACCATGAGTCCAAACAAAGTTAACAAGGATGGTACCAAGAAAAGACCCGAGCCACTTTCATTGAAATCAGGTATACTGTGTTCTGTACTGTGAGATAATGTCTTTGCTCTGGCACCAGGGGGAGCACTCTGATTTTTTTTTTTTTTTGCAAAAATTATTATATTGTTTGTATGTACTGTTTTGCTCTGGCTCCAGGGGGCACTGTCCCGTTATATTTATTTATTTATTTATTTATTTTTTCACACAAACAGAATATAAAAAGAATGTATATAAATGTGTAATATTTATATTATAGAAAAGATTAATAAGTAATGAATAAGTATAGAAAAGATTTTCTCATTTAGATTTAGCTATGCTATTATTATTATTATGATTATTATTAAGAACGTGATCTAAGAAATTTAGATAATGTATTGTTTTACTCTGGCAGGCAACAGGGGCACTATGATTTATTTTCATTACATTTAGGCATTTGGCAGACGCTCTTATCCAGAGCGACTTACAAAAAAGCGCTTTAAAGTTTACATCATTGGATACATACTGTGGCGTGGGCGGGACGGCGGCTGGCGACCATCGTGCTTTGCGGGAGGTCTTGTTCGTGTTCACCATGTGAGGGAAGTGTTTTTGGGTTGGGAAGCCAAGGGAAGTGGCTGCGGCCAGGTTAGGGTGTTAATGTATGTGTGTACAGGTCCTTCTCCAAAAATTAGCATATTGTGATTAAGTTCATTATTTTCTGTAATGTACTGATAAACATTAGACTTTCATATATTTTAGATTCATTACACACAAACTGAAGTAGTTCAAGCCTTTTATTGTTTTAATATTGATGATTGTGGCATACAGATCATGAAAACCCAAAATCCCTATCTCAAAAAATTAGCATATTTCATCCGACCAATAAAAGAAAAGTGTTTTGAATACAAAAAACGTCAACCTTCAAATAATTATGTTCAGTTATGCACTCAATACTTGGTCGGGAATCCTTTTGCAGATTCTTGTGTCTTGTGTCTCTCAACTTTCTCTTCACAATATCCCACAGATTCTCTATGGGGTTCAGGTCAGGAGAGTTGGCAGGCCAGTTGAGCACAGTAATACCATGGTCAGTAAACCATTTACCAGTGGTTTTGGCACTGTGAGCAGGTGCCAGGTCCTGCTGAAAAATGAAATCTTCATCTCCATAAAGCTTTTCAGCAGATGGAAGCTTGAAGTGCTCCAAAATCTCCTGATAGCTAGCTGCATTGACCCTGCCCTTGATAAAACACAGTGGACCAACACCAGCAGCTGACATGGCACCCCAGACCATCACTGACTGTGGGTACTTGACACTGGACTTCAGGCATTTTGGCATTTCCCTCTCCCCAGTCTTCCTCCAGACTCTGGCACCTTGATTTCTGAATGACATGCAAAATTTGCAACATGTAGCCCATTTCCTGCACACGCCTGTACACGGTGGCTCTGGATGTTTCTACTCCAGACTCAGTCCACTGCTTCCGCAGGTCCCCCAAGGTGTGGAATCGGTCCTTCTCCACAATCTTCCTCAGGGCCCGGTCACCTCTTCTCGTTGTGCAGCGTTTTCTGCCACACTTTTTCCTTCCCACAGACTTCCCACTGAGGTGCCTTGATACAGCACTCTGGGAACAACCTATTCATTCAGAAATTTCTTTCTCTTGCTTGAGGGTGTCAATGATGGCCTTCTGGACAGCAGTCAGGTCGGCAGTCTTACCCATGATTGCGGTTTTGAGTAATGAACCAGGCTGGGAGTTTTTAAAAGCCTCAGGAATCTTTTGCAGGTGTTTAGAGTTAATTAGTTGATTCGGATGATTAGGTTAATAGCTCGTTTAGAAAACCTTTTCATGATATGCTAATTTTTTGAGATAGGGATTTTGGGTTTTCATGAGCTGTATGCCACAATCATCAATATTAAAACAATAAAAGGCTTGAACTACTTCAGTTTGTGTGTAATGAATCTAAAATATATGAAAGTCTAATGTTTATCAGTACATTACAGATAATAATGAACTTAATCACACTATGCAAATTTTTTTAGAAGGACCTGTATGTGCTGTTCATTGTTATGCTTACCGTTCCTCAGTTCATGCTATACAGTGCGGTGAGACTAAATAATGTTGTTGGTCTTTCGGCTGCAAGGGGTCGCCACAGCGGAATATCCAGTCCGCACTACAACTTGGAACAGGTTTTACGCCGGATGCCCTTCCTGACGCAACCCTCCCATTTTATCCGGGCTTGGGACCGGCACTGTATCCAGTGGCTGGGGTGTGGGCACTGGCTGGAATCGAACCCGGGCCGTCCGCATGGCAGGCGAAACACCTACCACTGAGCCACCAGTGCCCTACTATTTCATGAGTAAAATAAATAAATAAAAGATATAATAAAAAATATATGTATTGTGAATGAATTTTAAAAACAAGATCCATTGTTTCTTTCGTTCTATCCATCCATCCATCCATCCATCCATCCATCCATCCAAAGGTACAGAGCTCACCTGGTACAGGATGTACAGTGGTGTAGTAACAATAGTCATAATAATCTGGTGAGACTAAATAAAGTACTCCCAGCCATTGCATTGGGCAGCAAGCAAGCTCAGTCATCCTCCAAGATTCCTCATACTTTAGCAGTGAAAACGCTACAATACTTTCACCGGGTTAACTAGTGCCATTAGTCCAACACAACTGGGAAGAGGGTTTTTTTTGTTTGTTTGTTTTTTTCGTGGGAGGGTATGACTTAATAAATTACTGTCTCTGCCACTTAAAGGCTTTGAACATGCTTACCGTTTTTATGCAGGCTTACTTTATTTAACTGCATATGATGTATATAGGCTACTATAATCTTAGTTGTATTACTTTGACATGTTTTTTCCTGCATTATTGGTTTTTTCTTTGATAATATGGAGAATTGTATGGGTTGTATTTTCTTATAGATACTGATAGAGGGATTGTATTATTGGACCCTACAGAAAGAACACAGTCTGTCCCAGTTATAAGCGTTTTGTTGTCAGGTTCCTTTAGTTGCTTTTAGGTTATTTTTCCTTTCTTTTTACCAGATAACGTATACTTGCATATTTCCACTGAAGGATGAAGAGACCACATCTGCTGTGACAGAAGTGGACAATGCTGGTAGATCCACTGAAGTAGGATGCATACTATTATAATGCATGCCCCCTTTTTACATTAGACTAACAAACTCATTGTTCTTTCACAGTACATACCTTGGGATTTCTCCACGGATGAAGGTCCTTCAACCTCAATGCACAATGTACTGTAAGAATTTGTGTGCAGTTGTCCATATTTAAATTTTATTGTCTGACAGAATCTCATTTATTTAATTATTTTTTTATAATAATTCATAGTTTCCTTCCTACTGTAGTTGCCAGCAAAGGAGCTGTATAAGGTCCATCTTCAAAAACAAATAAGAAAAAGTGACATGGAGATGGACCTTATACAGCTTCAAATGGAAAAGAAAAGGCTATCCATTAAAAAAGCAACACTAGAAATTTATTTACTGGAGCATCGCCTGAAGGTGTGAACTTGTGCGCATATTAATGGTGTTGCATGTTAAAAGTGTTGTGTATATAAAGCAATGTCATTAAAAAAAGCAAATTTTATTTCATTTTACTTTCATTGTTTTTCAGGAAATAAAGAAATGAACTACACAGCAGACCAGTGCAAACTATTTAATAAAAGTAATTTTGACAAATCCTGTCTCTCAAAAGTCTTCCATCTCTGTTGTGTGCAAAAATCTGTAGAGGTTCCTCTGGGCCGTCTTCTTCAATATAAGGAGAGTGGCTCTCTCCTCTTATAGTGGCAATGTTGTGAAGCACAACACAAGCCACTATGATGTTGCATGCCCTCCCTGGACTGACCCGGAGCCCACGCAGACACTGAAACCTAGGCTTGAGGATTCCTATGGTCATCTCCACCTTGGCCCGTGTTCGGCTGTGAGCCAGGTTAAAGCGTGTCTGTGATCCAGGTTCAGGGTAGGGTGTCATTAAATACAGTAGGGCAGACGAGGGGTATCCTCTGTCCCCCAGCAAGTAACCATTGTACTGTCCTGTAATGATTAAAGTGTACAATACAAATATAGTAAAAAGAAGAAAAAAAACAGTGTATAAAGAAAAACATACCCTGCTGAAATGTCTGGCATAATGATGACTCATGGAAAATTATGGCGTCATGCACAGATCCTGGCCATTTTGCCTTATCATTAGTAATGATGTGGGTTGCCTCACATATTACCTATACTGTAGTTAGTGCAAAAAAATAATGAGTTTATTGATTTTAACAAGGCAAAAAATTAAGGACACAAAATTAAGTTGTTACCTGTACATTGATACTATGAACAGATTTCCTATTAACATAATCTCCCTCATTTATTGAAGGACCTTTAATAGGAATGTGGGTGCCATCAATGCACCCAATTACATTTGGAAACACTGAAATAGAAAGTCATATATGGAAGGACCAAGTGTGTTTATGCAGGATGAATACTGTACATAGTTGTCACATTGCCAGGGTGTGTGTCGGTGGTTTTGTGGCATAAATGCAGGAGGCGAGCAGGCGGTTCACCAATAAAGTTTTATTTAAGTAAAAACAAAACATAAGCTCTTTCTGAGCACCTCTAGTAATTACTTCAACTTAAATAAAACATACACCAACACAAACCTAACGACGATTAATGCAACACAAAATCTACAACTTAAACTGACTATTTATAGTCTTTCTAATTGCCTTCCTCGGTTCAGGTGCCGGCATACGTCACCTGACCGAGGTGCAGTCTGGGAACTGAAGTATAAACACACAGTAACTAAAACAAACTACAACCAAATAAAGGACGCAGTGGCGCCCTCTAGGGGTGAACCCTTACATCACCCCCCCTTTAAAAATGCTCCTCTGGAGCATTCACGGTGGCCCTGGACACCCACCCCAACCTTTTCCTTCTTGTCCCTGAGGCTGGGTGACAGAGCTGGCCTTGGGCCTGTGATTGCCCTCTGCTGAGGAGCGGGCATGACGATCTCAGCGCCGTGCTGAGGAGCGGGCGCGACGATCTCGCCGCCGTGCTGAGGAGCGGGCGCGACGATTTCGCCGCCGTGCTGAGGAGCGGGCGCGACGGTCTCGACGCCGTGCTGAAGATCTGCAGTAACGATCTCGACGCCTGGCTGAAGATCTGCAGTAACGATCTCGATGCCTGGCTGAAGATCTGCAGCGACGCTCTCTGCGCCTTGCTGAGGAGTGGGCGCGACGGTCTCGACGCCTGGCTGAAGATCTGCAGCAATGATCTCGACGCCTGGCTGAAGATCTGCAGCAACGCTCTCGGCGCCTGGCTGAGGAGCGGGCGCGACGATCTCAGCGCCGTGCTGCGGAGCAGGCGCAACGGTCTCGACGCCTGGCTGAGGAGCTAGCACTGGGCTCGACGGTTGCAGTGCCGGAGAGGTGCTCGGCGACTGCAGATGAGCTGGCGCGCTGTCCTCAAAGCCTGGAGGAGGTGGAAGGATTACGCTCTCCAGATCGCACGACAGCTGCATCGCTGGAGAAGTGCTCGGCGGCTGCAGCGCTGGCTCGGAGCTTGGAGACGGCGGCGCCGACATGATGTTCTGATCGCTGGGAGGCGGAGGGAGAGACGCTTCATCCTGGCTGCACAGCCACTGCTCGTATTCTTCCATGTCGAGCACCGGCGGAGGCGGCGGAGGAAACGCGTCCTCTTCCATGCCAAAGAGCGGCGGCTGTGGAGGAAACGCGTCTCGCTCCGTGTTGAAGAGCGTAGGCGGGGGAAGAGGAAGCTCAGCACCTGCAGCGGGGCTCTCTCGGAGCTCAGAGCCTGAAGCGTGGCTCTCTCGGAGCTCAGAGCCTGAAGCGTGGCTCTCTCGGAGCTCAGAGTCTGAAGCGTGGCTCTCTCGGAACTGGAGGATCAGGCACTGGAGCTCTTCCACCTGCTCCCGCAGGTCTCGTACTCGCTCCCGATTCAGTTCTGAATACCACCTGATTCGATCGCTCTCGTCTCTCCACTGCTGCTCCGCCTGGGGTTTTACTTCCCTCACCTCACCGCCGTACTTGGCCTTCCTGGCCCTTCCCTTCCGGCCGGTGCGGGGAACCCTGTCACCCCTTGTTGCGTCGACCCCGAATGGCGTCCGCCTAATGGCGAGCCTGCAGCCCTCCCAGCTCTGTCGTGCTTCTCTCTCCTCGCTGCTCTCCAGCAAGTGCTCCTGCTCTTCGCGCAAGCTGTACTCCCAGCCCTGATATATCTCTGCCTCGCTGTCCTCCAGCCAGTCCGCCAGCTCGTTGGAGATGGTAATAGCTCCCCCCCAGAAATTATCTAGAGGGAAGCCCTCCGCTATGCCACTGTTTAGGTGTTGCATTCTGTCACGGTGCCAGGGTGTGTGTCGGTGGTTTTGTGGCATAAATGCAGGAGGCGAGCAGGCGGTTCACCAATAAAGTTTTATTTAAGTAAAAACAAAACATAAGCTCTTTCTGAGCACCTCTAGTAATTACTTCAACTTAAATAAAACATACACCAACACAAACCTAACGACGATTAATGCAACACAAAATCTACAACATAAACTGACTATTTATAGTCTTTCTAATTGCCTTCCTCGGTTCAGGTGCCGGCATACGTCACCTGACCGAGGTGCAGTCTGGGAACTGAAGTATAAACACACAGTAACTAAAACAAACTACAACCAAATAAAGGACGCAGTGGCGCCCTCTAGGGGTGAACCCTTACAATAGTATGACTACATATTAAATATGCGTCATCAATTTTACTACAAAGGACAAACCTCCCACTCTGTGGAATTCCTCTAATAACATGCAGAGGTTTATGTCCAGGGAACTGTACACGTGTGTAAGAAGTGTTTAATGCCAGACATACAGTTGCCTTTCCCACATACTCTGCATCACATGCCCCACATTGTACAAAAAATGCCCTGACACAAAAAAACAAAGTGCTATGCACGGAATGTTTTCTAAGCACAGACCCGCCGTTTGTGACATTTGCAATATGCGGTTTCAAGTGATGTGTTAAGAACGATTCCATTGAAAACTGATAACGCTCTTTCAAATAATCATTAGGAAATGAAAAAACATCAATATGCGGTCTTATAACTCTCTCTCGGCTAAAAAAAACTTGTATAATTTGTGTCTCCACGTCCACGGAATCATCATTAAAAGAGTGCACCATGCTCAATAACCTTCTGAAACAAACTTACCCTGAAACATAACCTCTAGTGATGGGAAGTTCGAATCATTTTAGTGACTCAGTTCTTGTCACAGTACGTCAGATTCCGGCCACAACATAGCTCCTCCGTGAGTAATCAGAGTCACTCCGGTTCCAGTTCCGCGCCGCCTCTTGTTTTTTGCCGCCTCAGTCACAGCGCGAGCTCACCTGTTGCCGATTTGGATTAATCAAATCCGCTTATTTAAGACACTGCAAGACACGCACCCGCTGCCAGATTATTGCGCCGTTCAAGCCAATATTCCCGCGTTTGTTTTGTCTTTTGCTCATCGTGTTACTGACCCTATTTTGTTATCGACCTCGTCCCTGCCTAGCGTTTTGGAATTACTGCATGATTGGATTTACCGGCTTTTTGACTTCCGCATTGCACACTGACCACGAGACTGCCTAGCGTTTTTGGAATCACTGCATGATTGGATTTACCGGCTTTTTGACTTCCGCATTGCACACTGACCACGAGACTGCCTAGCGTTTTTGGAATCACTGCATGATTGGATTTACCGGCTTTTTGACTTCCGCTTTGCACACTGACCACGAGATTGCCTGCCGATTTGGATTTCCTGCATGTGTGGAGCTATTGCACGTCTGGGTCACAGACATCACTTCCAGAAGCACCTGAAGCTCCTCAGCGCGTTCACAGAGACCGTAAGTGCACACTACCTATTGTTTTCTGCTCTTGGATCCTTCTCTGATTTTTGCTGCTACACTCGGAACCGTGACAGTATAATCTGGCCAGTTATGGATCCAGCAGAATTTTCCCACTTGAGATCTGCACTGGAAAGCCAGGGAGCTCTCCTCGGCGCGCATCAGCAAGACATTCAGCAGGTCACTAATAGTCTCAGAACCGTAACTGACTCCCTTGCCTCCCTAACTGCTCAGATTCAGCAGATGCAAGCTTCACGGGCCTCAATTCCGCCCGCCCCTGCTCCTGCTGCTACACTTCCCTCACCTCATGAGCCACGTCTCCCCGCTCCACCCACTTATGATGGCGACCCTAATACCTGCCGCTCCTTTTTATCTCAATGCTCGCTGGTCCTTGAATTACAAGCCTCATCCTTTCCTACAGAACGATCTAGAGTTGCATACATAATAACTCTCCTTTCGGGAAAGGCGAGAGAATGGGGAACAGCAGTATGGGACGCACAAGATGCCTGCTGCGCCAATTTCAGGACATTCACTAATGAAATGAAGAAGGTATTTGATCGCTCTTCTTCTGGACACCAGGCAGCAGGTCAGATTCTAAATTTACACCAGGGAACTCGCTCCGTCTTTGATTACGCTATTGAGTTTCGCACCCTGGCAGCCTCTTGTGGCTGGGATGACCAAGCCTTGTTTGACGCCTTTTTTCATGGACTTTCTGACCTAATAAAGGATGAGCTATCTGCACGGGAGTTACCCTCCAGCCTTCAGGACCTCATTGACCTTGCTGGACGCATCGATGCTCGCAAACGCCTCAGACAACGAGAGCGAGGGCTGGACACAAGGTCATGGCAACTACCTACCCCTCCTTGCCCTTCAGAACCTCCTGCTGAACCCATGTTGGTGGACCGTACTCGAATTTCTCCAAGGGAACGCCAGCGACGACGGGATGAAGGAGCATGCTTCTACTGCGGTCAGTCCGGTCATCTACTGCGGACCTGTCCGTTAAAAGGCAAGGCCCCTCGTTGATGCTGGGAGCAAAGGGGGGCCCAAACCATGTCAGTTTCCCAGATCACCGTTCTTGTTTTCCGGTGTCACTAATGTATGAGAAGAAGCCTCATGCCACCCATGCCCTTGTAGACTCCGGCGCTGATCAAAATCTGATCTGTTTATCCATGGTGAACCTCCTTAAAATTCCCTCTCTATCTTTGGACCGCCCATTTTCCGTCCAAGCCCTGGATGGAAGCTACCTAGCCCCAATCACGCACCAAACCGCTCCAGTCATTCTTCAGTTCTCTGGGAACCACTCCGAAATCATCTCCTTCTTTATTGTCAAAGATTCTCATGCCCCAATTGTCTTGGGCCTCCCCTGGCTAGCCCTACATAATCCACATATTGATTGGGCCAGGAAAAGAGTATTGGACTGGAGCACATCCTGCCTGTCGTCTTGTCTCCATGCTGCTCCTGTTAAGACCCCGACTTCTCGCCCTAAGGAAGAGTTCCCCAACCTGTCTAGTGTCCCCACTGAGTACCATGACCTCAAGCTAGTTTTTAGCAAGTCACGCGCCACCTCGCTTCCTCCACACCGACCATATGACTGCGCAATCGATCTTGTTCCTGGCTCAACCCCACCCAAGGGACGACTTTACTCTCTTTCTCGCCCTGAGAGAGAAGCCATGAATCATTATATCTCTGAGTCCCTCTCTGCTGGAATAATCCGTCCTTCCTCCTCGCCTGCAGGTGCCGGTTTCTTCTTCGTGGAGAAGAAGGACAAGTCCCTCAGACCCTGCATAGATTACAGGGGACTCAACGAAATAACGATCAAGAACCGCTATCCCTTACCTCTTATGACTTCGGCCTTCGAACTTCTGCAAGATGCCCGATTCTTCACAAAGTTGGACCTAAGGAATGCCTATCACTTGGTCAGGATCAGGGAGGGTGATGAGTGGAAGACCGCCTTTAACACACCAACTGGTCATTACGAATACCTCGTGGTTCCTTTTGGACTAACCAATGCGCCGGCCGTTTTCCAAACTCTGGTCAACGATATCCTAAGAGACTTTCTGAACGCCTTTGTTTTTGTTTATCTTGACGATATTCTCATCTTCTCTCGCTCCCTCGGAGAACACAAGCATCATGTACGTCAGGTACTCCAAAGACTCTTGGAGAATAAACTTTATGTCAAAGCAGAGAAGTGTGAGTTTCACCGCGATTCCACTTCCTTCCTGGGGTTTGTAATCTCTCCCTCAGGTATCCAAATGGACCCATCCAAACTCAAGGCAGTCCTAGAATGGCCACAGCCCACTTCGAGACAGGGACTCCAACGATTCCTGGGGTTCGCCAATTTCTACCGGCGATTCATCAGAAACTATAGCATGGTGGCAGCCCCCCTCACGGCCCTCACCTCCACAAAACTCTCCTTCCAGTGGAACCTTCCGGCTGACAAAGCCTTTTCGGATCTCAAACACCGCTTCACCTCCGCCCCCATTCTCACGTTCCCGGACCCCTCCCTTCAGTTTGTAGTAGAAGTAGATGCATCAGAATCTGGAGTAGGGGCGGTCCTCTCTCAAAGGTCCCACAAGGACAATAAACTCCATCCTTGCTCCTTCTTCTCTCGTCGCCTCTCTCCGACTGAACGCAACTACGGCATTGGAGACCAAGAACTACTGGCTGTTAAGCTGGCCCTGGAGGAGTGGCGGCACTGGCTGGAGGGAGCGGAACACCCCTTTCTGGTCTGGACAGATCATAGGAACCTCGAGTACCTGAGGTCAGCCAAAAGACTCAATTCACGTCAGGCCCGTTGGTCACTTTTTTTTTCGAGATTTAACTTTACGCTTTCTTATCGTCCGGGGGCCAAGAATGCCAAGCCTGACGCCCTCTCCCGTCAATTTTCCCCCTCCCCAAACCCTTCATCCCCAGAAACTATCCTTCCACACCACTGTCTTGTGGCTACAGCTCGTCTTGAGGTTGAGAACCAGGTACTACGAGCCCTCGAGCAAGAACCTGGCCCCAGCAATGTTCCTCAAGACAGACTCTTCGTTCCTGCCTCCACACGCTCCCTGGTTCTAGAATGGGGCCACAGCTCCAAACTTGCATGTCACCCAGGGGCCACTCGAACCTCATCCCTCATACACCAACGCTTCTGGTGGCCGACCATCAAAGATGATGTGATAAAGTTTGTAGCATCTTGCGACACATGTACCAGGAATAAAACTACCAACCGCCCCCCCGAGGGACTTTTGAGGCCCCTCCCAACTCCACACCGACCATGGTCACACATTTCTCTCGACTTTGTCACCGGACTTCCCCCTTCGGAAGGAAATACCTGCATCTTGACAGTGGTCGATCGTTTCTCGAAGTCTGCACATTTTGTCCCCCTATCCAAACTCCCGTCTGCCAAGGAAACAGCAGAACTTCTGATACTCCATGTCTTTCGACTTCATGGCCTCCCGGTGGACATAGTGTCTGATCGTGGCCCTCAGTTCTCTGCACAGTTCTGGAGAGCCTTTTGTGGACTCATCGGCGCCACACCAAGTCTTTCTTCCGGTTTCCACCCTCAAAGCAATGGGCAGTCCGAACGTCTTAATCAGGAACTCGAGAAATACCTTAGGTGTATGACATCACGTGATCCCTCTTCATGGAGCAGAATGCTACCCTGGGTGGAATATGCCCACAACTCCCTTCCCACCTCCTCCACTGGCATGTCCCCCTTCCAGTGCTGTCTAGGATATCAACCACCATTGTTCCCGACTCAAGAGGAGAAAGCCTCAGTTCCAGCCGCACAAGCCTTCGTCCACCGATGCAAGAGAACCTGGCAGCGTGCACGCTCCCAGCTGCTGCGCGCAGTGAGCACCTTCCAACGAAAAGCCAATCGCCATCGCTCTGCAGCTCCCAGGTACCGTGTTGGCCAGAGGGTAATGCTTTCCACTCGTGACATACCCATCAAGACCACCTCTCGGAAACTATCCCCCAGGTACATCGGCCCATTCACCATCGCCCGAGTCATCAACCCGTGTGCCGTAAGACTGTCTCTACCCGTATCTATGCGCCGTATCAACCCCACATTTCACGTCTCTCAGATCCGACGGCTGGTTGCTTGTCCCCTGTCCCCTACCCCCCGCCCTCCACCACCCCCTCGACTCATCGATGGGGGAGAAGCCTTTACAGTCCGCAGACTCCTTAAATCCCGCCGTCAAGGCCGAGGCCTGCAATATCTCGTAGACTGGGAGGGTTACGGCCCCGAAGAGAGAAGTTGGATACCTGCCAGATTTATCCTGGACTCATCCTTGATAAAGGAATTTCACAAACTCCACCCCGAAGCACCGTCTAGAACGCCCGGTGGCGTCCGTAGAAGAGGGGGTACTGTCACAGTACGTCAGATTCCGGCCACAACATAGCTCCTCCGTGAGTAATCAGAGTCACTCCGGTTCCAGTTCCGCGCCGCCTCTTGTTTTTTGCCGCCTCAGTCACAGCGCGAGCTCACCTGTTGCCGATTTGGATTAATCAAATCCGCTTATTTAAGACACTGCAAGACACGCACCCGCTGCCAGATTATTGCGCCGTTCAAGCCAATATTCCCGCGTTTGTTTTGTCTTTTGCTCATCGTGTTACTGACCCTATTTTGTTATCGACCTCGTCCCTGCCTAGCGTTTTGGAATTACTGCATGATTGGATTTACCGGCTTTTTGACTTCCGCATTGCACACTGACCACGAGACTGCCTAGCGTTTTTGGAATCACTGCATGATTGGATTTACCGGCTTTTTGACTTCCGCTTTGCACACTGACCACGAGATTGCCTGCCGATTTGGATTTCCTGCATGTGTGGAGCTATTGCACGTCTGGGTCACAGACATCACTTCCAGAAGCACCTGAAGCTCCTCAGCGCGTTCACAGAGACCGTAAGTGCACACTACCTATTGTTTTCTGCTCTTGGATCCTTCTCTGATTTTTGCTGCTACACTCGGAACCGTGACAGTTCTTTGAATCTCATTCATCAAAATGAACAAATCTTTTTTTGAGTCATTTCATTCATTTCATTCTTTTGATCAGAAATAAATTTAAATGTTGCCTTTTCAATAAAAATACCCCAATACGTCTACATACACAAATTTTGGCTATAGTTCCAGTTATGAAAATATTACAATGTAACTAAGGACATATTATAATAAACAGAATGAGCAGCTCACCTCTTATACCTTCCAATCTGAGTCAATCGTTCTTTTGAATCTATTGCACCGCATAGCATCTATGGGAGTCACGTGTCAAAAGAACGAACGACTCGAGACTCGAAGACCCACTAGCCCAATCGTTCAATACAGGTACTGTTTCGATATGCTAACAGTACTGCACTGCATAGCGTCTATGGGAGTCACGTGTTAAAAGAACGAACAACTCGAGACTTGAAGACTTATTGCTGAGAATCGTTCAATACTGTTTCCTGTATATAACATACAGAGGTTTTGCGATGCTTTGCGCATGCGCGCACAATAGAAAATTAACGAATCACTCTCCGAGACGACTCGTTCATCTGAGTCATGTTAAAGATTCGTTCAAAAAGAACAAATCGTTCATGAACGACCCATCACTAATAACCTCCTACCGAGCAGGTTATCTTCAGAGGGGGGTATTCCAGAAAGCAGGTTGTGTGACATACCCGGGTAAGTTTAAGAGTAAGTTAGTGGATAACCTCAACTTTCGGTTCCAAAAACGGAGGTAACTTTCTGGGTATGTATGTAACCATAGCAACTTACTCTCTAAAGATAGCCTGCTCGATAGCAGGTTATGTTTCAGGGTAAGTCTGTTTCAGAAGGTTATTGATCATGGCGCGCCCTTTTGATGATGATCCCGTGGATGTGGAGGCACAAATTATACAAGTTTTTTTTTCGCCGGGAGAGAGTTATAAGACCGCGTATTGATGTCTTTTTATTTCCTAATGATTATTTGAAAGAGCGTTATTGGTTTTGAAAAGAGCGTTACTGGTTATTAAAAAATTATTAAATAAATGAGATTCTGTCAGACAATAAAATGTAAATATGGACAACTGCACACAAATTCTTACATTGCGTAGATTGTGCATTGAGTTTGAAGGACCTTCATCCGTAAAGAAATCCCCAGGTATGTACTGTGAAAGAACAAAGACAGTTTGTTACTCTAATGTACAGTAAAAAGGGGGCATGCATTATAATAGCATGCATCCTACCTCAGTGGATCCACCAGCATTGTCCACTTCTGTCACAGCAGATGTGGTCTCTTCATCATCATCCTTCAGTGGAAATATGCAAGTATACGTTATCTGGCAAAAAGAAGAATAAAAAAACTAAAGGTACCTGACAACAAAACACTTACAACTGTGACAGACTGTGTTCTTTCTGTAGGGTCCAATAATACAATCCCTCTATCAGTATAAGAAAATAGAACCCATAAAATTCTAAATATTATCAAAGAAAAACCAATAATGCAGGAAAAAACACTTCAAAGTAATACAACTAAGATCACAGTAGCCTACTGTATACATCATAATGCAGTTAAATACAGTAAGCCTGCATAAAAACGTTAAGCATGTTCAAAAGCCTTTAAGTGACAGAGATAGTAATTTATTAATTCATATAATGAAAATAAATCATAGTGGTAAACTTACATTTCACCATGTTAGTGTCACTGGTCGCCCTTTATTAAGGGACAGAGCCAGCTCAGATGGGGTGAGGGGAGGTGGTGGTGGGTCTCCGCCAGTTAAATGGGCTTCAGCCTTCTTTCTATTAGCTACATGACAGAATGAATATACTAAATCATGTTTAATAAATAGTTCAGTGATCGTGTAATCAAATATTACCTTTTTGCAGATCGTTTTTGTGTTTCATTTTCACTTGGCTTCTGGCTAAAGAAGGATTAAACCTTATTAAATAAGAAACCATAAATTCCTAGCCAGTATACATTGGTATTTTGACCTAAAGAAATGAATGGCAGGAAAAGTAAATGCTTTCATTTAACAGTCAAAAGGACGCAGAAGGGATGTTTAATTATTTTGCATTATAATAAAAGGGGAGGTGGTGTTAAATTCGCAATTTAATACACTCGCGCATTTACTCTGTCCGTTATTCCATCTACACCAACGACTGCACCTCCACAGACCCCACTGTCAAGCTCCTGAAATTTGCAGATGACAGTACAATCATCGGCCTCATCCAGGACGGTGACGAGTCTGCATACAGAAGGGAGGTCAAGCAGTTGGCTGTCTGGTGCAGTCACAACAACCTGGAGCTAAACACGCTCAAAACAATGGAGATGATCGTGGACTTCAGGAGAAACCCACCTGCACTTCCCCCACTCACCATCATGAACAGCACTGTGACGGCAGTGGAGTCATTCCGGTTCCTGGGCACGACCATCTCTCAGCACCTGAAGTGGGACATTCACATTGACTCCATTGTTAAAAAGGCCCACCAGAGGTTGTATTTCCTTCGCCAGCTGAAGAAATTCAACCTGCCACAGGAGCTGCTCACACAGTTCTACTCAGCCGTCATTGAATCCGTCCTGTGCACTTCAATAACTGTCTGGTTTGGCTCAGCTACGACAGCAGACATCAGAAGACTACAAAGGACGGTTCGGACTGCTGAAAGAATTATTGGCACTCCCCTGCCCACGCTGCAAGAACTGTATATATCCAGAGTGAAGAAAAGGGCACGGAATATCACTTTGGACCCCTCACACCCAAGCCACCTTCTTTTTGAACTTTTGCCATCGGGTCGACGCTACAGAGCACCGAACACCAGGACAGTCAGACATAAGAACAGTTTTTTCCCCCAGGCAATCTACCTGCTTAACAGTTATACATCATTCTAACGGTCAATAAATATATGTGCAACATTGTGTACAATACCACTGTGCAATATACTGTATAATACCACAGACTTCAGATATTTATGTAACTTATTTAAAAGTAAAAGTTTTTGTCTTGTCATTTGTATTTTTTGTTCTGGAAGCTCCGTCACTAAAACAAATTCCTTATACGTGCAAGCGTACTTGGCAATAAAACTCTTTCTGATTCTGATTCTGATTATTTTTTGCCAAGCCAACTTTCTTTCTTTAGCCGGTGCAGCCGTATTGCTTTTTTTTTTTTCATTATTATTGGCTTAAATTACTCATATGCGCGCATTAAAACCTTTGTGACGTATGCCGCTCTCTTTTTTTCACTTTGATTTTTCATTTTGACTTGTGAAATCGGCGATCCATTGAAAATGTCTTTATGTACGCACTTTGCACGCGCATTAACTCTGGGTAACCAGTAGGAGGTTGCTTAAACTTACTCTGCTCAGGGGTTTTGGAACCGACATACTCACGGTATGCGGGTTTGGGGTTAATCAACCCAGAGGTTATGATTAATCAAATGGTAAGTTAACCAAACTTTCTGGAATACCCCCCAGGTGTCACTGTCTCATTATTATTATTATTATTATTATTATTATTATTATTATTATTATTATTATTAACCAACACTCCAAATCCAATTAATCAAATCAAATCTAATAAATTATCAATCAGACGCACCGTGGGGCACTGGCTGATTATTTAGATTTATTTTATATTTGGCTATAAATGTAATTTTATCATTCAAATCTAGATAAATTATAAGCAAATTTACATACTACATTTAATTAATATTAATGTAATAGCCTTTTCCCCATTGCCACCAGATGGCATTGTCACTGGTGTTGTTTTTATACAGTAGTATACAGTATATAGTAGTACTGATTATTAATAGAGAATAGTCAACAAAATAGATTTGCTCAATACACAACTTATGCTGATTATTGGTATTCTTCAATCAGTTTTTTTGGATTATCAGGTTCGGGTTTCCTTCTTAAATTAATAATAGTTATATCATAATATTGTCATAAATAGTACAAATCTACTCAAGTCAAACAATAAAATATAGCCAGCATGTTGTAGTGAGAAAGAGAAAATGGTAATAGAAAGACATACAAACAGCACTTTGCATGCAGCCACATTATCCAGTGAATTCTTGCTTGGAAGACTCGGGGTAAGAAAAAAGGTAAGAGAAGAGAACAAGAAAGCATGTTGTGCAGATATTTACTCAGGAAACAGGACATGCATAACATTCCAGCTGTGCACCACCAGAGGGGAGTCTTTCCCTTTAGAGACACTCACTCTTCTATACCGCTTTATCCTGTATTCAGGGTCGCGGGGACCTGGAGCCTATCCCAGGAGACTTAGGGCACAAGGCGGGGTACACCCTGGACAGGGTGCCAATTCTGGTAAATTGCTACTATTACTTCAATACATTGCAGTGTCTGTATATTAGGCATTTCAAATAACGCATTTTATTACTTAATGAAACTAAACATGTAGAGGAACAGGTGGTTCAAATAGTCCTTAGTGAATCCCCCTGCAATAATAATAATAATAATAAATCACTGCATCTTCAACTTCAATGTGCATTTGTTCAGATTCTACAAAGCTCTGGATGATTTGGATGACAGTTCTTATTAGACATATTTCCTCACTACTCTAGGTGATTCGGTGGTTGTTGTGTTTTAGCACAGTCTAACACATAAACTAAAGGTCTGTCATGGGTGCTTTTAACTTATGATGAATAAAACTTATAATTCCATGTAAACCATATTGTTATGGTTGGGTGGTAATGGCTGATGGTGTCGCTGTGGGCATAAAAGGCAGGCATAGGTGCAGAGTGTTTTTTTTTTAACCAAAAGAGTCTTTTAATATGATAACATAAAACATGTCTTCTTTGTCTTTCGGCTGTTCCATTTCAGGGGTCGCCACAGCGAATCATCTGCCTCCATCTAATCCTACACTGAAAAAAATGATACTTTGGATTAGGGCTGCACGATATCGAAGAATTATCGTTATCGCGATAATGGTATACGCGATATCTGTATCGCAAAGAGTTGCGATAAATGAAATTTTATTTATGTGCCAAGCATTTGTGTCCATATTTGACCAATCAGATGGGCCCTTACTATCTTTATACCCGCTTATATATTTATACTTATATCTGTATACTTAATTCTGTCACGAACTAACCCGGGATGATCAGAAGACTTAGCGATTAGCCTTTTGTAGCATGGATGGTAAACCCAAACGCGGAAGCAAGCGAGTAGGCAGGATAACCACACGAATTAGTCTAAGGACTCTCACAGAAGGGGAGCAAGGGAAAAACACAAATTTAACCCGCGGCCTATAAACACACACTCAAATCAGAAAGTAAACCCAAGAAAGTGAGTACTCACGAAATGGCAGACGAACAGTCTGGACCAACATGGGCGAACTCGATGACTGAGCGATGTGATGCGAGATCTTGTTTCCTTTTATGCTTACTGTGTTGTGACCGTACTACTTCCGGTCCTAGCGCAGGTCGCAGAGCGAGTGTGTGTGACAAATAGGATTTTTTTTATTCCATTTTTGTTTAATGATATTTATTTTTATTTAAAAAAAACAAAAAAACAAAAAAAACAGGCAAGCCAAAGGAAATATTTTGTTTTAAAGATGCTCTTGTTTTAAGACACTATTGATGAGTGTATGGTTACACGTAAATAAAAAGTAATGTTTGAAAGTAATTCATATTGTGTTGGCAGGTCTATGGTAACAGCAAACCAGAAATCAGAATATCTACTAAGTTATTCATAGTGTTTTGAAGTCTAAATATTTGCAATTTCCTTGACATATAGTTTCTTTTTAGCCTGAATTAGATTTAATTACATCAGACGAATATCTATTACCTGATTATTTTAGTATGATCATTACATATAAATGATTTTTAAAAAATAGGCAATAATAATAATAATAATAATAAATGCATTTCTCTAGGGAAATGTTATATCGCAAGAAATATCATTATCGCAATATTCAACAACAATATTGCATATTGCATATTTTCTTAATATCGTGCAGCCCTACTTTGGATCAACTTTAAAAAATTGCTTCAATTTGTTACAAGAAATGTATTTACTTTCTCTCAAATCAAATGTTATAATTTTATTTAAGGTTTAATTTTTATTAAATATACAGTGGCTTGCAAAAGTATTCGGCCCCCTTGAACTTTTCCACATTTTGTCACATGACAGCCACAAACATGAATCGATTTTATTGGAATTCCACATAAAATACCAATACAAAGTGGTGTACACATGAGAAGTGGAACGAAAATCATACATGACTCCAAACATTTTTTACAAATAAATAACTGAAAAGTGGGGTGTGCGTAATTAATCAGCCCCCTGAGTCAATACTTTGTAGAACCACCTTTTGCTGCAATTGCAGCTGCCAGTCTTTTAGGGTATGTCTCTACCAGCTTTGCACATCTAGAGACTGAAATCCTTGCCCATTCTTCTTTGCAAAACAGCTCCAGCTCAGCCAGATTAGGTGGACAGCGTTTGTGAACAGCAGTTTTCAGATCTTGCCACAGGCTCTCGATTGGATTTAGATCTGGACTTTGACTGGGCCATTCTAACACATGGATATGTTTTGTTTTAAACCATTCCATTGTTGCCCTGGCTTTATGTTTAGGGTCGTTGTCCTGCTGGAAGGTGAACCTCCACCCCAGTCTCAAGTCTTTTGCAGACTCCAAGAGGTTTTCTTCCAAGATTGCCCTGTATTTGGCTCCATCCATCTTCCCATCAACTCTGACCAGCTTCCCTGTCCCTGCTGAAGAGAAGCACCCGCAGAGCATGATGCTGCCACCACCATATTTGACAGTGGGGATGGTGTGTTCAGAGATATGTGCAGTGTTATGTCATGTACACTCAATCTGCGCCCGGCACTAGGACCCGGAAGTAAGGCGGGCGCCAAACCAGGAAGTATAAAAGAGTTAAACAAACGATGGCTTATCGCTCAGTCATTGAGTTTCGGCCCATGTCGGTTTCGGCTGTCCATCTGTTAACTGTGAGTACTCACTATCTTTGGTTTTGCTTCCTGACATTGTGTGTGTATCTATAGGACGCGGGTTAAATTTGTGTTTTTCCCTTGCTCCCTTTTCGTGAGAGTCCTTATACTAAATCGCGTGGTTATCCTGCCTACTCACCTACATCCGCGTTTGGGTTTACCATCCACGCTACATTGGGCTAACCGCTAAAGCTACGTCTTCTGGTCACCAAGGTTAGTTCATCCTGACAGAATGACTGAGCCATCCGCGGTGAACCCAGCGGATCATGCGCGCCTCTGCGACGTGGTAGATCAACACGCTGAGCTTATCGACAAGCTAACCAGAGAGATCGCTAATCTGCACCGGGGCCTCCAAGACGTCGCGGCCTTGCACCGCGAGGTGGCGGAGCTCCGGCGGGAGAACGCGGATCTCCGGCGGGAGAACGCGGATCTCCGGCGGGAGAACGCGGATCTCCGGCGGGAGAACGCGGATCTCTGGCGGGAGAACGCGGATCTCCGGCGGGAGAACGCGGATCTCCGCGCGGCTGTGGATGGCGCGGCTAGTCGGCCTCCCGTCGCGGCGCCCCCCCCCCCCCCCCCCTTCTGATGTATTCCTTGCGCTTCCAGATAAATGGGATGGCACCGACGGGAGATGCAGTGTGTTTTTGACATCACTTAATCTGGTGTTTGAGTTCAATTCAACCAAGTACTCCACCGATCGGCTACGCATTGCTCTCCTCGTCTCATTGCTATCCGGGCAGGCAGCTGAGTGGGCCACGGCAGTACTTCGACCAGATTCGGATACCGCCCATTCCTACACTGAATTCACCCGTCAACTCAAAATGACTTTTGAACACCCTGCGGGCGAGGTGTAAACCGACACCAAGCTTTACCATCTGCGGCAGGGAGGATCGTCCGTGAGCCGCTACACCGCAGAATTCCGCACCCTCGCAGTACAGACATCGTGGGGAGATGCCGCGCTCCGGACGTCCTACTACGAGGGACTGGCTTCCCGTATCAAGGTCGAACTAGCCGGACGAGAGCTCCTAGCCACCTTGGAGGGATTAATTCAGCTCGCCCTCCGCATTGATCAGCGCCTCCTCTCTCGTCCGAAGCCAGCCCCGAGGACCCTGCCGCCTACTTCCACCTATGCCTACACTCCATCTCGACCTCCAACCACCTTCACTCCTGCCACCACTGAACATGTCGGATCTCCACCTCCTGCCGTGGTTAACACCGGAGCCGGGGAACCCATGCAATTAGGGCGCGCCTCCCTGACCATGATGGAACGAGACCGCCGGTTTCGAGAGGGTTTGTGTGCCTATTGTGGGTCGGCGGCCCACCACCGAGCAATCTGTCCACTGCGCCCGGGAAACGCACAGCCCCGGTGAGCAGGAGGAGAGACTCACCGGGCACCATCCACCTCTCCACCACTACTAACACCACCACATCTCGCCTCACGGTTCAGGTAACCCTCCAATTTGGGCACAAACGGGTCCTAAGTACTGCGTTCATCGATTCGGGTGCCGCAGGTAACTTTGTTGAGTCTACTTATGCCAAAGAAATGGGGGTGAAGATTGAGGTGTTATCCCAGCCTCTTCACATTACATCAGTCAACGATCGGCCCCTCTCCACCAGCCCCATCACTCACCAGACCCAACTCCTCACCTTCATCATTGACCAACACCAGGAACAGCTGCAGTTCTACCTCACTCCCATCTCATCTCCTCCCATCATCCTCGGCTATCCCTGGCTGCTACAGCACGACCCTCTCATCTCCAGGGCACAAAACCGGATCCTCCAGTGGGGGCCGACCTGCACCGAACTCTGCCTATGGGCACAGGCTGGGACGTGCTCCAAGGAGTCCGAGGCCCCCGAAGTCGACACCGATGCCATCCCACCGGAATATAGAGACCTGGCTGAAGCCTTCTGCAAGAGAAGAGCCACCCACCTACCACCACATCGCCCATACGACCTGGCGATAGAACTTCAGCCAGGTTCCATTTCCCCCCGCGGCCACCTTTACTCCCTATCGGCCACTGAGACACAAGCTATGGAGGAGTACGTCTCCAATGCCCTACGGCACGGCACCATCCGGCCTTCCTCCTCGCCAGCAGCCGCGGGGTTCTTCTTCGTTAAGAAGAAAGGGGGCGAACTTCGCCCGTGTGTCGATTATCGGGGGCTGAACAAGATCATCACAAAAAACCGACACCCGCTACCGCTCACCAACTCAGCCCTGGACGCCCTCTCTGGTGCCACTGTATTCACAAAGTTGGACCTCCGGCGCGCCTACAACTTGGTGCACATCAGAGAGGGTGATGAGTGGAAAACGGCATTCATCACACCCACTGGACACTAGGAGAGCCTGGTCATTCCCTTTGGACTCTGCAATGCACCCTCGGCCTTCCAGCAGTTTATCAACGACGTCCTCAGGGATATGCTGGGCCGATGGGTGTTCGTCTACCTTGACGACATCCTCATTTACTCCCATAACCTCAAAGAACACATCCAACATGTTCGGGCCGTCCTAAAGAGCTTGCTCTCTCACCAACTGTACTGCAAGCTGGAAAAATGTGCCTTTCACAAGCACTCCACCACATTCCTGGGTTTTGTCATCTCGCCCCAGGGTGTGGCCATGGAACCACAGAAGCTCGAAGCTGTACGTCACTGGCCCCTACCCAGGACACTCAAACAGCTTCAACGGTTTCTTGGGTTTGCGAATTTCTATCGTCGCTTCATCCGGGGCTACAGTACAGTTGCAGCACCACTAACCACATTGACCAGGCCCTCGCACCATCCTTTTCGACTCACCCCCGCCGCCAACTCCGCCTTCCAAGAGCTGTGTCATCGCTTAACCACCGCCCCCATCCTTCTCCACCCCGATGCCAACAAACCTTTCGTTCTGGAGGTGGACGCGTCGGATGTGGGCGCCGGCGCCGTTCTCTCCCAGCGAGGTCCAGACCAGAAACTGCACCCTTGTGGTTTCTTCTCCAAGAAATTTAATCCCACTCAGCAGCGATACGGAGTAGGGGACCGCGAACTGCTGGGCATAAAGTGGGCCTTGGAGGAATGGCGTCACTGGCTCCAGGGCGCCAGTGAGCCGTTCATCGTCTGGACTGACCACCAGAACCTCATCACCATCAAGAACCTAAAGCAGCTCAACCCAAGACAGGCACGATGGGCCTTATTCTTTGAACAATATGACTTCCATCTGTCATACCGCCCGGGCGGAACCCGTGCCTGTCATCACCTCTTCCCAGATCATTGCACCCCTTCAATGGAACTTGGAGACGAGGGTCCGCCAGGCAAAGGCTGCGGAGACCGAACCGGCAGGCGTGCCGCCTGGACGACTTTTTGTACCCCAGGACTTAAAGCTGGAAGTTCACCAATGGGGGCACTCTTCCACCATCGCTGGACACCAGGGAGCTCAAAGAACCCTGTCCTTCATTGAACGGGCGTTCTGGTGGCCGCCATGAGAAGGGAGGTCACAGAGTTCGTTCAGGCGTGCCCGGTGTGCGCCAGGGCTAAGGATACGAACCAACCATCTCCTGGAGAGCTCCAACCCCTTCCAGTTCCTCGATGGCCCTGGACGCACATCACCCTGGATTTCATCACGGGCCTGCCGGTTTCCGACGAAAAGAACACCATCCTCACCATTGTTGATCGTTTCTCCAAGGCTGTGCACTTGGTGGCCCTCACCGGACTTCCATCAGCTAAAACCACCGCTGAGCTGATAATGGAACACGTAGTCCGCCTGCATGGGTTCCCCAAGGACATCGTCTCAGACAGAGGGCCCCAGTTCACCGCCCGGTTCTGGAAGGCCTTCTGCCGTCTGATCAACTCCACCAGCAGTCTGTCATCTGGTTACCATCCCCAGACTAATGGTCAGACGGAATGGACCAACCAACAACTGGAGCGCTACCTAAGATGTTTTGTTGCTGATCGCCAGCGCTCCTGGGCCCGCTACCTCACATGGGCTGAACTGTCTCATAATCTTCACGTGTCCTCTGCCACCAACTTAAGCCCATTTGAGGTGTGCTACGGTTTCCAACCTCCGATTTTCGCCCATCAAGAACCGGAGGTTGATGTACCGTCGGCCCAACAGTTGGTCCGTAGGTGTCGACGGGTCTGGAATCAAGCCAACCTCGCTATCCAGAAAGCCAATAAACGTTACATCACTCAGCACCGCCGTCGACACCCTCCGGGACGCATGTACCACGTAAATGACAAGGTATGGCTATCTACACGGAACCTACATCTGCACACAGAATCCCGGAAACTTTCACCTCGCTTGATCGGACCATACCGCATCACACTTCGAATAAACCCTGTCACCTACCGGCTCCAGCTGCCTGCGGCGCTCCGGATTCACCCCATATTCCACACATCCCAACTCAAACCCTTCATCACCTCCCCGATGATTCCACCTACCCCCCCTGCTCCTCCTCCCCGGATCATCGACGGCAGTCTCGCCTACACCGTGCGTCGGATCCTCAACTCACGCCCTCGGGGCAGAGGCACCAAGTACCTGGTTGATTGGGAGGGCTACGGCCCCGAGGAGCGGTCTTGGATTCCGGCCCGGTTTATTCTCGACCCCGAACTAATTCGAGACTACCGTCGTCGGGTATCCTCCACCCCAGGACCGTCAGGAGCCGGTCCTGGACAGGGGGTACTGTCATGCACACTCAATCTGCGCCCGGCACTAGGACCCGGAAGTAAGGCGGGCGCCAAACCAGGAAGTATAAAAGAGGTAAACAAACGATGGCTTATCGCTCAGTCATTGAGTTTCGGCCCATGTCGGTTTCGGCTGTCCGTCTGCTAACTGTGAGTACTCACTATCTTTGGTTTTGCTTCCTGACATTGTGTGTGTATCTGTAGGACGCGGGTTAAATTTGTGTTTTTCCCTTGCTCCCTTTTCGTGAGAGTCCTTATACTAAATCGCGTGGTTATCCTGCCTACTCGCCTACATCCGCGTTTGGGTTTACCATCCACGCTACATTGGGCTAACCGCTAAAGCTACGTCTTCTGGTCACCAAGGTTAGTTCATCCTGACAGTTAGTTTTCCGCCAGACATAGCGTTTTGCATTTTGGCCAAAAAGTTCCATTTTGGTCTCATCTGACCAGAGCACCTTCTTCCACATGTTTGCTATGTCCCCCACATGGCTCGTGGCAAACTGCAAACGGAACTTCTTATGGTTTTCTGTTAACAATGGCTTTCTTCTTGCCACTCTTCATAAAGGCCAACTTTGTGCAGTGCACGACTAATAGTTGTCCTATGGACAGATTCCCCCACCTGAGCTGTAGATCTCTGCAGCTCGTCCAGAGTCACCATGGGCCTCTTGGCTGCATTTCTGATCAGCGCTCTCCTTTTTCGGCCTGTGAGTTTAGATGGACGGCCTTGTCTTGGTACGTTTACAGTTGTGCCATACTCCTTCCATTTCTGAATGATTGTGTAAGAGCCATATCGTACTTGTTATGAATTTGTTGTTGTGTTTATTTTATTTTATTTTATTTGTTGTTATTTCATTTATTCTACCTTGTTCTATTCATTAGTAAAGCATTAAGTTTGTTACATAAGCCATAAGCTGTAAATTTCTTAGTTATGCATCCATTTTGACAATCGTAGGTTGGTCTGTGATGTCATTCCACTATGACATGTATTTGTATGACTATCGCATGATAGAAAAGTCAGTTTAGATGCGGAAGGCTACGGAAACACAAGCTTTTGACCGTAAGCTAAGAATGTAAGATACAGCAACTAGGTTGTTGTAACCGCAAGCTCCCATTAGCTCCCGTAAGTAGGTGTATACAACAAGAGTGTTGTTATTTACGTAAGCTAAGACTGTAATTTATAAGATACAGCAAATAGGTTGTTGTAAAAGTCAGAGATTTGCACGATGCAGCAACTGGTGTCTGTAACCACAGTGGATTTACTCAAGACGACTGTATGAAGTGTTGATTCTTTGATGCTGACAAAATAAACTACAAGAGACAAAGAGATCGGACTTCTGTTGTGTGAGTGAAACTTTAAACCAAAGCTACGCATCAAAACTAGTGAAATAATATGACCACATCTACATAAGGTCAAAAGCTTTCCGCTGTTTGAACGAAAACAAGTGAACGCTGAAAGAGAAAGTAAAAGAGAATAGCGCGCCTTGAACTTCACCATGCCGAACAACGGGGACGACGCTCCCAGCAATTCGCTGGAGAACCTAACGGTACTCTATGAGACGAACAGAAAGAACCTCAATGAGGCGCTGGAAGCAAGAAAAGGCAAGCAAATTCTTCGGAATGCAATGTCTACTGCATTAAAGATGCCCATGAGCGATGCACGTAAGTTAGACATCGTTGAAACTGAGTACAGACCCGAATGCGGGAAGTTGAGAGAAGACTTTATGAGAAGTAACGTTGATGTGCTAGTATACACTCAAAAAGACGAACACAAATGCGATCAGGTCGCCTGGGGCGCACCTGAGGCTCAAGGCCGCACAGAATTCATAGCTAAGGTGGATCGCTGGATAGCGGACACCAAGGACACTAAGGGCCACTCTATGACATCGCGAACATACGAAGATGTCTCGCCAGGCAACAGCGTGTCAAAGATCACGGCAGCGTCCAAGAAGTCCTCCTCATCTCGCCGCAAAGAAGAAGCCGGCAGAGCAGGGAAAGGGAATCTCGTGTCTAGCTGTGCACCAGCGCTCAAACACATTCCATTTGCAATCGTAGAGAGACCTAGTTGATGCTGCTCTGGCGTTCTGTATGGTCTTGATGACACTGTCAGGCAGGCCAGTCTTACTTAAATTGGACCACTCACAGGCCAGGCCCATAGTGCCAGTCGTTCCGGGTGAGGGTGGAAGATCTCCCCCCCCTCTTGTGACAGGAGGTCTCTGCGCTGCGGGAGAGACCACGGTTCGTCGTACAGCATATGCATGATCTCCGCAAGCCAGTGTTTCCCTGGCCATCTCGGAGCTATTAGTATTATTTTCATACCTTCCTCCCTTACTCTGCAGAGAGTTGGTGATATCAGCGCTATTGGCGGGAACGCGTATAGGAGAGTGCGAGGCCACTTGTTTGCTAGCGCATCTATTTTTCAGGGAAAAGAACAGGTGACATTGGGCGTTGCCTTTGGACGCGAACAGATCCACTGTCGCTCTGCCGTATATGCTCCAGATCTGTTCGACCACTTCGCTGTTCAGTCTCCACTCCCCATAGGGGGGATTTCCCCTGGACAGCAGATCTGCGCCCCGATTCATCACACCCTGTACGTGTGTCGCTCTCAGGGATAAAAGGTTGACACTGCCCCATAAAATCAGTCTGCGTGCTAACGTGTGCAGCAGAAGTGATCTGAGACCCACCTGACGATTTATGTAAACTACAACTGTAGTGTTGTCCGTTCTCACAAGAACATGATTTCCTCTCAGAAAAGGAAGAAAATGTTTTAGTGTCAGAAAGACAGCTAGCATTTCCAGATAGTTTATGTGAAGATTGGTCATGTGCTGACCCCATCTCCCATTCACTATTCTGCCCTCGTGAATGCCCCCCCAACCGGACAGCGACGCGTCCGTTGTTATTATCTTTCTGTGTCGGACCACGCCCATCAATTTCCATCACACCATCAATTTCCAGCTTCAGACTCATCACCCTATCTGATACTCTCTTCACCTCTAAAACATTCCTTACAAACTCCTCTTTCAGAATATCTCCTACTCCATTTCTTTTCCTATCCGCACCATGGTAAAACAACAAAAAAAAGAACCCTGCTGCTAAGCTTCTGGCCTTGCTACCTTTCCACCTGGCCTCCTGGACACACAGTATATCCACCTTCCTTCTCTGCATCATACAATATCAACCAACTCTCTTCCCTTCCCTGTCATGGTCCCAACATTCAAAGTCCCTACTATCACTTCTAAACTCTTGCCCTTCCTCTTCTCTCTCTGCTTTTGAACACGCCTTCCTCCTCTCCTTCTTCGACCAACAGTAGCCCACAGAAGACACTGGATTGTGCCACCCCCCGTGGTTGCATTCAAAGAAACAAAACGAACACTTGTTTTGTGGCCTAAACATCGAGGAAGCTAAATATACAGTGGCCCAAACATTGAGGAAGCTAAACATACAGTGGCCTAAACATTGAGGAAGTTAAACATACAGTGGCCTAAACATTGAGGAAGCTAAACATTCAGTGGCTTAAACATTGAGGAAGCTAAACATTCAGCGGCCTAAACATCGAGGAAGCTAAACATCCAAGGTACTACAGCAACACTAGAGACGTAAACAGTACTTACAAAACCTGGTGATACACACAAGACCGAATCAGTTCCAGGTTCGGGCTTAATTAATATAATTTTTCACGGGCCCGGCTCGGGCTTGCATGGTCATGTGATTCGTTTTGATTAGCGCGAGATAAATGCAAAAATGGATTCTGAGGAGGTTAAACAGAGGCTTGCCACTGGCGATTACGTTTTGGTTGCACCAGCAACAAAGTCTGCGGTGTGGGAAAGTTTTGACCATGTAGGCTAATGTTGGCATTATTCTTTTATTAAATTTCAGCTGCAGTTCACCATCGCGTTGAGGCCGGATTGTGGAGGGAAGTGGCGAAACAAATCCTGCGGAGCCTTTATTTTAATTTCGTTATTGACAAAAACACATCTTAATTTTTTATTTATCTTATTTTAATTTGTAAAGAAATACTTATTTTTATGGGACTATTGTTGGCCTATTTATAGGGTAAGTGTATGCCTGGACTTATTTGAGTGCTGAGATGTTACAGAGGGCTTGTTTATTTTTTGTTCCAACTTCCAAGTTGCCTGTAGTTTATTCGTTAGTCATAAATAAATTATGTTAAAACATGTATAAATGACTCATTCTTGACCAAAGGCAAAAGCACCGTGTGTTTGCGTACTTTTGAATAATGTCGGGCGTCGGGTTCGGGCTTTTAAAAGGCTGTCAGTCAAAATGTACCTGTCGGGCCTAACTTTTAAGGCCCGATTATAGCTCTACAAAAGACTAACACAACTGGTGTCTTAAGACATGCTTCTAGGCAGAGGTGTCAAGTAACGAAGTACAAATACTTCGTTACATTACTTAAGTAGAAATTTTGGGTATCTATACTTTACTGGAGTAATTATTTTTCATCCGACTTTTTACTTCTGCTCTTTACATTTTTAAGCAATTACCTGTACTTTCTACGCCTTACATTTTAAGGCCTCGTTACTCTATTTTTATGATCAGAACGCGCATCCCCCCCCCCCCCCGGTCGCATGATAAGAACGCGCACAAACCACTTCGCCCCCCCCCCTTTTTCACCCCTCATGGTACTTTTACTTTTATACTTTAAGTAGTTTTGAAAACAGTACTTTTAAACTTTTACTTAAGTAAAAAGCTTCGGTTGATACTTCAACTTCTAAAGAAGTATTTTTGAACCCTAGTATCTATACTTCTACTCAAGCAATGAATGTGAATACTTTTGACAGCACTGCTTTCTAGGTTATGGTACAAAAAAACTCAAGAAATACAAAAAAAAAAAAAACTGCCCACATAGATGACAGTAAATACTAACAAACAATGCTCGATCCAGTTTCCCAGACTAACCAGCTATTTATAGAAAATTTAATGACCTGCCTCGGATCAGGTGAGCTTCCGCATCACCTGACCAAGGTGCGTTCTGGGAAACTGAGTCTGCAAACAAAAACTACAAAAAACAAAACAGTACCCTCTAGTGGCGATTCCTTACTAATATAAACACACCTGCCATAGGACTGTACTTACACCATAATTATACATGATTTGAATTGTGCATTTCGACTTTTATTAAATAAAAGTATTTCATATTTATGGACGACAAAATGTTCTGCACTAAAATATACCTGTAAGGGTTATCCCCTAGAGGGCGCCAAAGCGCCTGTTTTTTGTTGTGTTTTTGTTGTTATAGGAGAAACTTCAGTTCCCAGGCTGCACCTCGGTCAGGTGACGCAAGCATTCACCTGAACCGAGGAAAGCAATTATGTAAATAGCCTGACTGAAAGTCACTCAGGCGTCTAAGCTTTTTACTGGTATGTTTGTTATTGCTTGTGTTCGAGTGAGTATAGTTTTGTTTGAAGAATAAAGTAGCCAAGTAGAGGGCTCACAGAAGAGCTTGTGCTTTGGTGTTTTACGTTAATAAAAGACGATTCTTGAACCATCATCTTGCCTCCTGCAATTATGCCACATCCACACAGACACACCAAACGTGAAAATGGCATGTAAGTTCAAGTAAACATGAATGTCCAGACGTGAATTATATGTAACACAGGCATGTAAAAACCGCCTTGTGGAAATTCTACTACTACTAATAATAATAATACTTCACTCATCATTTATATCACCTATCATGTCTCATTATTATTAGTGTCACTGTCTCATTATTATTACAAAGTATACAGAGTCGCTGGGGGCCTGGAGCCTATCGTAAGAGTCTTAGAGCATGAGGCAGGATACAGTCTGGACAAGTTGCCAATCCATAGAAGGGCACACATACACCAAATATTGACGCACATATTCATTCACACACTATGTGCAATTTGGGAATACCAATTAGATTGTGGGAGAAAACCGGAGCACCCAGAGGAAACCCATCAAGCACAGGGAGAACGCAAAGTCCACGCACACAGACCTGAGGTGGGAATCGAACTTCGACCTTCAGGGTGTGGGGTCACAGTGCTAACCAATACGCCATTATTATTTACATTTACATTTACATTTAGGCATTTGGCAGACGCTCTTATCCAGAGCGACTTACATTTTTTTTATCTCATTACACATCTGAGCAGTTGAGGGTTAAGGGCCTTGCTCAAGGGCCCAACAGTGGCAACTTGGTGGTTGTGGGGTTTGAACCTGGGATCTTCCGAACCGTAGTTCAATGCCTTAACCACTGAGCTACCCCTGGCCCCCACAAATCTAATAAGTCGTCAATCAGATCACGAAACGTTTTGCCCTGGCACCAGGGGGCACTGGCTGACTATTTAGGTTTATTTTATATTTAGGTATAATTAGATTTCTATACAAATGTAGATAAGTTATAGGGAAGGTACAGGAATATATTACACTTATTAATTATTAATAAGTAATAAGTAGGAATAAGTTTCTATTTCTCATTGTCATCGATGTTGGCCATTATTATTATTATTATTATTATTAGTAGTAGTAGTAGTAGTAGTAGTAAACACTTAAAATCAAGTTATCAATAATAATAATTACACGATTGTGTGTGTGTGTGTGTGTGTGTGTCTACAGTTCACACACAAAATTCACATGTGAATCAGGAGTCATATCACATCTGAACAGTCCTCAGAGTTTTCCTCTCTGCACATCTGGCCCGTTCCAGTTTCCGCGCATGAGCACGTCACTCGGTGCACGCGATCGCGGCTCCAATTTCACTGTCCTCGCTCCATCGGGAACCAAGCGGCGCCGGAGTACCGTGCGCGCGCGAGTCACCGTCCACGAGTCCGCCTACGAGCCTCGAGAGCGCACGGGTCCGAGCTTTCACTGCCGTCCGCGTCTGGGCTCCTTCTGCACGCAGATAAAATGGGTTTCCTTACGTTTTCCGGTCGGAGGCACTGGATCCTCCGAGTTCTCCTGGTTCAGGTTCTCGCTTCTTTAGGAACTTTCGCAGCGCCTTCGCCTATCATTAAGTTCCCAGGAGATGATTTTGTAGCTCGGACAGACAAAGAAGTAGCGCTGGTGAGTGCTTTATGTTGTCACAGTTTTGGAGGTCAAAACGTAAAGATACTTAATTGTAACATATAATTATGTACTGTTCATGAGAAATTGTTTCTGTCACATTTTAAATATTTCTTCATGCATTTATTCAAGGCAAATGTTTTTATTGGCAAAATACAAAAACTGCCATTCTTCTGGAAAGACACACCTTTTTATATATTCTGTTATCCATTAAAATATATAAGTGTATATAGAGTGCATAAATGTATGCTTTCATTAAAATTTTCTCAACTCGAAATAATTTTTCCCCTTACATTTCTTATGTGGGATGTGGTAAGAGAAGGTTTGGAATGTGGTATGACTTCCAGTGAGGTTAACCTCTGAAAACTCTGCTCTTGTTTTCTCCTGTCTCCCCTTTCTTCCCTTATTCTCCCCCTCCACCCTCCTATCTGTCTTTATTTCTTAAAGCATTATTTGAATAAGTTCTATGGATGCCCTCAAGACCGCTGCAACCTGATGGTTCTGAAGGACACGCTGAAAAAGATGCAGAAGTTCTTTGCTCTTCCAGAGACTGGAGAGATTGACCAGAAGACGGTTGAGATCATGAAGAAGCCACGCTGTGGTGTTCCAGATGTGGCCAATTACAACTTCTTCCCGTCAAAGCCTAAGTGGCAAAATAATGAAGTTACATACAGGTGTGTATGTGTGTGTGAGCCTGACTGCTAAGCCAAGGCATTACTTAACCTCCTGCTGTTTGTTTTCTAAGATAGTGAAATGAGACTCTTCAAACGCTTTGTTCTGGGAAATAAATGCATGTTCAGTGCCCTTTTTGGATCCTAAAGTGTTTTTTCCTTTTCTAAATGAAAAAAATAAATAAAACAAAAGCCATATTTGGTGCCCCTTCAAGCCACAAAGTACGTACTGGAAAGCAACGACAGCATTAGCAATGCTAAAAGAATGTCCTGACGCTGCCTTTTGTGGCTAGAGCTGACCGGAATGATGGTGTTTGCATCACTAGCAACAGAATGAGTAAAAGACAGAAAAGCAAATATTTTGATAATATATCTAGATTATATTCTTATAACTAGACACAAACCCAACACCATAAAATTTTCATTACCGCAGTTATGTCTCATAGGTAACCATGTCAAACAGTCTATTCTAAGAGTACAAGGGTACCAAAGCATCACTCATGAGTATTGGGGTCTAACTACCTTTCTTCTTTTTAGGATCTTGGGCCACACTCCAGATATGGATGAGGAGACGATTGATGATGCATTCTTCCGCGCTTTTAAAGTCTGGAGTGATGTTACACCCCTTAAATTCACACGCATCATGACCGGAGAGGCTGATATCATGATCAACTTTGGGCGAAATGGTATTAAAAAGTACCTTTGGAGTGATGTTTCTTCTTTCTTGGATCTTTAGACACCTTAATAAGGATAACACAAGAATCACTGACGAGAAATGTTTCAAGTAATTTTGACGGAAAAACTTTTTTAAAGGACTTTATATTTATATGTAATATCTAATGCTATGTAAAGTTTATCTCAGGAAAGGAGTGAGTAAACAAACTATAACTGCATTGAGTTTCTGCACAAGCAGTGGCTCGGTTCAACTTTGCCTTTGTTTTTTTAAACAATATAATTAAAACCACAGCTCAGTTTTCTGGAAATTGTAGCTTATGCCAATGCATGAGTTGTCCAAAGAAATCATAAGACAATTACTTCTTTCCAAAACCCAACTTATTCCTGACAAGTTGAGAGCTCTGCAATATCTCTATCCTGCCAGTGAACCCAAAGTACAGAATATAAGAAACATTACTCAACATTGTTTTTTTTGTTGTTGTTTTTTAGAGCATGGTGATGGTTATCCATTTGATGGTAAAGATGGTCTCCTGGCCCACGCATTTGCTCCAGGTTCAGGCATTGGCGGAGATTCCCACTTCGATGATGATGAGCACTGGACTTTGGGAGAGGGGCAAGGTATTTTCACCTAATCATTTCCATCAATACAAAGGTCTTTTTCAAAAACTAAATTTCCTCTTACTGTCTCTCTCTCTCTCTCTCTCTCTCTCTCTCTCTCTCTCTGTAGTTGTAAAGGTGAAGTTTGGCAATGCAGAGGGGGAGTTCTGTAAGTTTCCATTCCTCTTTATGGGTAAACTTTACAACAGCTGCACAAATCAAGGACGTGATGATGGCTTTCTTTGGTGTTCAACAACGTATGACTTTGACACCGATGGAAAGTACGGGTTCTGTCCACATGAATGTGAGTACCATTTAGCTGATACTGCTGATGCTACTCTCAATATTTCAAAAGAAAAAAAATATTTTGCTAATTTGTATTACTTACTATACTTAGCAGAGGTGAGACCATGATATAAGGTTGCATAGGGTTGACTTTTTAATGAAATTTTTTAAGTGTATTTTGCATTTTACAGTGCTGCTCACACTGGGTGGAAATGGAGACGGATCACCATGTAAGTTCCCCTTTACGTTTCAAGGAGAGAAGTATGACAGTTGCACCACTGCAGGTAGAGATGATGGGTACCGTTGGTGCGCCACTACAGAAAACTATGACCAGGATACGACGTATGGATTCTGCCCAGAAACTGGTAAAAAAGATTTTTTTGCCATCTCATTATAAAAATATACATTATTTTTTATTACTAATAATAAAGTAATAAAAGGGATTGTTGCAATGTGGTTGTGAATTACAGAATATATGGTAGAACTTATATAGTAAATCTAGTATAATATTTTGGCTATAGAAAATAATTGCAAACAAAATGAGAAGAATAGTACAGCTATAGAGAGTAAATACTAGAGATTATATTATGTCCGGAAACATTGTCAAATGAAGCTTAACTGTGTGATGATATGACTATATAATACAAAATCATGTTATCCTTATTATGGTCACATATTCACATAGTTGGCAGAGAGCCATTTTACACAGCCATGCTCAAGAGATTAATACTAATTTAGCCACATAAATGGACTGGATGAAAAAAATGCTTTACGCTCAGTAGGAAAATGTGTCCACTGAGGTCAGATCCCAGCCAAAATCAGCAAAGCAGTTTAGTATCTTTTGAACGAGAAGATTTATGTGAAGTAGCTGAATGGTTAGTCATTTTTGCTAAGGCTTTGTCACTTTCCTACTGTAGGCAGACATATAAATTGTTCAATCTGTAAAATATAAAAAAATATTTATTTGTTATTCTAATGAACAATAGACAACTATTTATTTATTAACAAATTTTTGCATATTTTTATAAATTCATTATACCGTCCCCCAAGCACAATATACCGAGCTGCTGTGGCCTGTTAGTCTCCTTGAAGGCTATGAAAGTTTTTTTTCACTTTGGGCTGGCAGTAGCTTTTTTTTCCATTGTATCAAAGTACTGGCTAAAACTAAGAAAGGAGCAGGCCTCTTCATCTGGATTTAATTCTCTGGGAATGTTGCCCTGTGTGTTTCTGTGCCAGTGTGTTTTCATACTGTATAACCTCTGGCTAAAAACCAAAAGAAGCCTTGGGCTCCATCAAGTCCATCGTTCAAAATAAAAATCTGAGCAGTGCGGGAAAGGCAAAGCTTCATGTTTCACTGTTTTTTTTAGTTTAATTTCTTTAATATCATTGCCATACTAATGTTTAAAGTATCTGGTGCTGTGATAATGTTAAAAGCATCCTTGTCAGATTAAAAAAGAATGTGTTGTGAGACAGGGCAGCTCTTTTCACTAAAGAGATATAAATGCTTCTAAATATTTTTATATAATGTTTTTTCACTTTTTTGTAAAAAGCCATGCTTTCTTTCCATTAACTACCAGTGAGACATCTTAATGACAGACGCTCATGCCATTATTCTAATAAACCATTTCAATAAAATCATTTATAGCCAGCCTTCCTCTGAAATAGCCTTAGGAAAGAGGGGGATGTGTACCGTATAACAGATAGGTTGTCATGCTGTTTTGCACTCTCTTATCATTGTGAACAGTTTATTTTTAATCTTTTTTTTTCTTTCTAATGCAAAACATAGTGTCTATATTTTAAGGAAATTAGCAATCAACTAGTAATACCAGCCTTGGTCCCATTTTAAATACCCTTAAATTTGTACTGGGTAACAGAAAAGCGGGTATTTTACTAAATATATCAGTAGAATTACTAAATTCATGAAATTGTTATTAGAAGTATTTTATTGTGATATAAGGTTTAAAGTTTTGTAAAAGTATAATAGAATTTTACCAAACTTAGGTTTTAAGTATGATATTTAAGCACATTAAGTTTTAACCTGGAAAAGTCAGAATATGGTTTAGGACCATAAGTTAAATATAAAGTATATGATATTTTATGTATATGATATGATAAGTTATCGAGATAATCAGTACATTCATTATAATTCCCCACACCAACATAAATTGTCTAAGGTCTTTTTGTACCATACACTTAATTACATTTACATAAAATATAACCTACATAGAATGTCTAGAAACGTATAAATCACATTTGGGGAAAAATATCTGAAAGGGAAATTCCTGTACAATTGGTTTCAGATTAAAAAGGACCAGGTGGGTCAGTAAGGAGTAGGGATGTGATTTTTCATCTGCCATTACAGACATATTGCCTCTTTTTGTGAAAGTAGATGTATATGGCCATTGGTTGATTGACAGAATGTATCAGACAAGCAAAAAAAATATGGCTTGTTCTGCTTTATATCCTTTTATGAACATATTTTCTCCTTGCAGCCATGTCTACAATTGGAGGGAATGCTGAGGGATCTCCCTGTGTGTTCCCCTTCATTTTCCTGGGCAAAACCTATGATGCCTGTACCACCTCTGGACGTAATGATGGGAAGATGTGGTGTAGTGTCACCAAGAGTTTTGATGAAGACCGCAAATGGGGCTTTTGTCCAGACCAAGGTGAGATATAAAATATGCAATTCTTTGTCTTCCTAAACTAAAAATATGACACTGTTGCTATTGAACTTTAGTTTAGTAATGTATTGTATAATGACTAGGCTCAAGTGTTTTGACCCGGTCGTTGGTCACTATCCTCTAGGCTACAGTCTGTTCCTGGTGGCAGCCCATGAGTTTGGCCATGCTCTGGGTTTGGAGCACTCTCAAGACCCTGGAGCACTCATGGCTCCCATCTACACCTACACTAAGCACTTCAGGCTCTCCAATGACGACATCAGAGGAATTCAGGAGCTCTACGGTAATTATAGAGTAGAAAAAAGAAGAACAAATATGCTACAATAAAAATGTCATGTGATCGGTCAAATTTTTATGGTAACAAATTACATGTAGACAAAATTTAAAAAAAATATTGTTTATATGCTGCTTTTTCTGTAAGTTAGTCTTTCTTTTTTCTTAAACATTTATGTAAAAAGCCACCAGTGTCAATCCTTTTTAATAGTAAGAGAGAGGCTGGTGTGTCATGACAATAAATAAATAGGTCAAATATAGGCTATGTAAATGCAGCTGTTGGCAGATTGCTTTGGTATAAGATGATTAAACACTGTAATTAAGACAAATGGTAATTGGAAAAGTATTACCACATCAAGCCCCATAACACTACATTGGCATTGATTATTTACCTACAGTATAGCAGCACATCTTTAACCTATATACTGTAAGCATCAGAATCAAGAAACAGCATTATTTCTCTTCCTCACAGGTCCTCCAACAGGACAGCCAGTTCCTCCCACTATGGGTCCAGTCACTCCTATGGATATATGCAGTGAGAACATTATATTTGATGCTATAGCACAGTTCAGAGGGGAGACGTTCTTCTTTACAGACAGGTAACAATGATACCATCTATCTTTTTAATGGCAAAATGGCAAAATCAACGTCAGGATTAGATCATTATAAATAATTATTTTAGTGTGCTGATTAATAAAAATTAAGGCAATTATGTATCCCAAAGTATATCCCACATGTATTCCAAAGTATATTCCACAAAGTGTAAAGCAACCTCTAGAGAACCTATTGTTCAGGATCTTTATATTTTTAAATACACTCATGTATACATGCAAATATGCAAAATTACATACTGTACATACATTCATGCATGCACATGGACATGCATATACACAAACATATTTTCATGCCTGCATACCTGCATACTTACAGTACATGCATGTAAACAGGCATACATTCAAGCCAGTACGCATACATGCATATATATATATACAGTATGCATACTTACAGTACATGCATTCAATGCATTCACATACAGTGCATGCATTCAAACAGGCATACTGTACATTCATGCATACATACATACATGCATGCATATATACATACTACATATACATACTACATACATACATACATACATACATACATACATACATACATGCATAAACAAACGAACATTATTTATAAATAAATAATCATCCCAGCAAACGATGTTAATTTTATCGAAAACTATACAACTATTGCTGCATTTATGACTGCAATATACTGTATTTCAAAAATTTTATGGAATTACAGTGGAACCTCGGATTACAAATAACGCGGTTTACGAGTGTTCCGCAAGACGAGCAAAGATTTTTAATAAATTTTGACTTAAAAAACGATCATTGTCTTAGTTTACGAGCACCGAGTATCATGTATAACTCATGCGCTTCTTGCGTCACGTCATCACAACTGAGGCAACGGTTTTTCTCTCTCTTGCTCTGCGGTATTGTAGGTAATCGTCTCCCCTGCTGGGTGAATACACACACGCGCGCTATGAGTGAGACCGTTTTTAAAACCGTTTAAAAATTAGCAAGGAGTTTTTGAGTGTGCGTGTGTGTTTATGTGCGTGTGTGTGTGTCTGTGTAAGGTGGAGAGTGTGTGTGTTTGGGAACCTGAGAGAAGGGGGGCTGTAAACGCAAGCGAGTGTGTGTGCGTGTGTGCGTGTGTGTGTGTGTGTGTGTGTGTGTGTGTGTGCGCGCGCAATAGTTTTCGAACGGTCTTTCGGTTAACGTGTATTTTACACACACACACACAGCGCCTGCGTGCACAAACGGAAAAACACTTATCTGTCGGGATTTATTTTTACGTTTTTTTAAGGTAAAGTGAAGGTTAATTTGTTTTATTTTTACTTTATATTTTGTGTTAATTATTTTTATGTATTTATTTTTTTGGGCTGTAGAAAGAATAATTTGAGTTTCCATTATTTCCTATGGGAAAATTTAATTTGGTTTACGAGCCCGCTTCTGGAACGATTTATGCTCGTAATCCGAGGTTCCACTGTATATGAAATAAAGGTATGCTTTTAGGCTGGATTTAAGTGGCTACAACTGCTGCTTTATATGTTTGCATATGTCTGGACTTAGGATCCATATCTGTGAGTTTCTGTGTGTGTGTGAATTGGTGTGGCTAGAACATGAGCAGGGACCACAAATCTCTCCACAGATTCCAAAGCAAAATGTTGGATGGCACAAGCAAAAGCATGTTTGAACAAACTTTAAAACTGACTGTACTGTTTTATTATAATTACATAATCAAACCTCAGATGAAACGTCCTGTGGGAGACATTCCATCATGTTTACACTTAGTGTATTTGTCTGCTTTTTGCAATAGTCAATCTATTTGATGAACTCTTTTAGGCAGCTTGCAATAATGAGATGGGATCTAAATCACTAAACAGAAGTGGCCATAAAAGACATACAATGCTGTGACTCTGAGTAGACATCATGGTTTTACACACAGATACACACAGAGACATCCATTTACTCCAGATGTCCTCTCTTGGGGACTACAGTAGATTTGATGGGATCAGCTAACCCTAATAATGCAATCCTAAGAAAAAAATGTTTTTTTTGAACACACACACACACACATCTTATGTACATAATCTGGTCCGAGCCTTGGGAGAAGAGAGAGTGAGTGCTTAGTATTCTGAAAACAGACCCATCTTTAATATGAATAAATCCTTACTGCGCTGTGGTAAGCAATGATAATCAGGAGACCACACACACACTGAGGACTGTATTCAGATTTCTAGTAAGCACCGGTAGTGAGGAACTAATACCAAAACACCACATAGACCAATATTGAATCCTCAGAATTATCTATGGAGTTAAGCATTGATCGGACATCTGTGCATGGGGGTGGAGTTTTACTTAAACAGAGGTCTTTTCTTTATCCTGTATTCACACTTGGACTTTTTTCCTGTTCGAAATTCAGTCCAGCTGTCTGATAAGCCTTGTGGCACAGAGATAATAACCTTAAATTCATGCCTGGGACAGTGAAGATCATTGTTAAATATACAAATTTATACTAAAAAGTTGTATGAATTGTATGATTAATCAAAACTTCTGCTGTAATTCCCAATCAAAATGACAGTTTTCATAACACCAAAGGCAGCTTCAAAGGTTGTCATGACAACAGCATTTAAATCTAGAAGACAAAAAATTTTTTTTGGTTAAAATAGGAATCGAAAATGGAACAGTAATGAATAAATATTATAGTTGTTATTCTGCGGACACTTGCCCATCATAGTTATGTGTACCCGTTCCAAAACCATGGACATTAACAAGGAGTTGGTTCCCCTTTTGACTCCACTCTTCTGACAAGGCTTTCCACTATATTTTGGTGCATGGCTTTGGGATTTGCCTGTTCAGCCACAAGACTATTAGTGAGGTCAATCAGTGATATCAGTTGAAGAGGCCTGAGGGCCAGTGAGGTTAAAGTCAGTGTTTGGACCAAGTATGTTCCTCTATTCCAACTTTGAAAAACCAGGTCTTCAGGGATGTTGAATTGTGCACTGTGTGATCCTAAGCCCTCAGCCCTTTAGTTAAATACTGCAAATGGTAAAGGGGTATAAACTATGAAAATCTCATGACAGAGCTACAGAGTTTTGTTTCCCTTTGATTCACACTAATGATAGTGTTTGTTGTTTGTACCTTTTTCTGTGTGGTTTGTTTAGATTAGGTTTGGTTCAGGATTAGTTGCAGAATACATCTGTTATCTGTCAGTCTCTGTAGTATAAACAACAGCTGTTAAGGAAAATTACTCCATAGAGCCTTTCTATTGCCTCACAGGGATTGATTTCAGTAGAATTTTACAAAAGATATGATTTTAACTTTAACAAAAGGTCACATTCATCTTGGCCTTGAATGGAAGCAAATTTATATATAAAATGATCATACAGCCATCACATAATAAAGAGTTTCACATTACTCAGGGAAAGGTGAAATTAGACCTATTCTCATATCAGACCTATATTCACATAGCTGGGTCACATTCTACAGCTGTTTAAACCATTTGGAAAACAGACAGAGAGACTGATTTTTAATCTCATCTGTGTTCATTGTATTTGTGCAGCTGCAGTGGAAATTTCATTAATCTGATTTACTTTGCTTACAACACTTACTGATTTTTTTTTTTTACATTTTAAATCTTGTGAGTCAGTGGACCTTTAGGCTATTTTTCTGTAATCCTCTCTTGCAGTCCTGTTGGAACTTGCTGGAATATCAGACGGGAATGCTGACAGGTGTGTATTCAAGAGTGGCTGTTAACTCAGTGCTGGAAGGGAGTGGTGTCTCTCCCTTTCCAAGTCTAGATGTACAGTATAGACAGACTAGGAAGTAATAGCAACACAAATGCCTTAAAATTCTTGCAAGCCAATCTGGCCTTTTTTGCCTATTAGTAATACCACCATGATACAGACGTCTAATACAGAATTCTTGTGTGGCCAAACAGCATTTAAAACATGGACCCCAGCAGTATATGAGTAACTGTAGCTGTCCCCTGTGACAAAGAGAATTCAGTACAGCCCTTACTCTGATTATAGAATGTGATGCTGTTTATGTTAGGGCCAGGAGCTACTGGCTTGTGGAAGGAAACTTGATGGATGGAAATCTCTTCTGGATAATCATACTAACTACCCTGGTTTGGAACTGTTGTTGCAGAGCAATGTATGTCAGCAAATTCCTGTTGAATGACTGCTAGTTCTGGGCATCCCAGGGCTGCCTCCTCCCATGCACTTTTTCTTTTATTAAACTAAATGGTTGGTAGCATATTAGAAGGGTGGTAGAGGGTATATTCTGGGTATATGTGGGTATAAATGTGTATATATATATATATATATATATATATATATATATATATATATATATATATATATATATATATATATATATACACACATACTTGATACATTCTTTATACATCCTTACCCTGTCCCTGTGGCCTGGCATGAGACCCATTGAGACTCCGTAGTTTTCATAATTTCCTCTCAATACTTGTACTAAATTGAAATATGAATCGTTTGTCTGGAACTATATCCTGAGTGATGCGCTATTTCTTTGTAATGCGTGTGGTCTCATTTAGCCAAGGTGTGTGACATTTACACTAGATTTTTAAAGACTACACTGGATATTCCATATCTCTAAAGGAAACTCGCTTTCATACTGTAAATAAAAGAGCTTGGTAACCAGGAACTTAGGTCTAATAAGTCTTACATGTGAAAAGCGATATCAATATTTAAAGCAATGGAAATTCCTTAATGCTGTCTAATAATATCTGAGGCATCTTCTGTACATTGAAAGGTATCAGTGTGTTTGAAAGAAGCTGTTTTGAATGTATGGGTGGTCTGCCTGGGTTGTACAAAGTCTGGCATGTAATCTCTGTAGCAACAGAAACCTGTAGCAAATTCTTTTGTGTTATTTTCCCCAATGTTGGGAGTTCTTGTTCTCAGGTCATGAACACGAACGCTAAACAACTTGCACCCATACAGTAACTCAAATGCTCAAAAACCTTGTGGTTTTTTATTGTTGTTTATTTGTGGTAGTACAAATAACAAACAGGGGGTCTAGCAAATTATTTCAGTTCAATACATCATTATGAACAATTCATGGTTTGACGTGACTGATTTAAACTGTTTGACCAAACCATACTTCTGCGGATAGTACATACCGTTACAAGTCAATTAAATCCCCCCAAATTTTTATAGTTTCTGAAGTACACAGCACTGTGCAAAACTCTTGAGCTATCTCTTATTTCTTTATTTATTTTTTACTTCCAAAGAGACAGACTTTCTTGAGATTTTTTTTTATGTAGTCCTGGGTAATTAGCTTTCTGGTGGAATTTTTGCCTTTCATTTTTGTCAAGTTTTTGAGTCTCAGACGAATGGTTTTGTTAAGCCACACAGTGAAATCATTCAAGTATTTAAAACAAAAAACTTTAACTTAAGACATAACCCAGTGAGAATCAGGTGCAGATGATCAGGCTGGTGATTTGTATACCGGTAATGTTGGAACAGATGAGAGGGGAAATGAGGTTGCTGCTGAAGTTGTTACATAAACAACCAATTTTTAAATGTATCTTTAGGCACTTTGCAGGCTGTGGCAGTAAAGCTTTTGTTCCTAGTTCCTTTAATTTAGTCTACATGATTCAATTTAATTTAATATAAAGAAATAAAGGGTTGTTCAAGGGCTTTGCATAGTGATGTAAGGTAGTGTCCTAATCAGTCAAAATCTCTTTAAAAATTCTGATTTGGTCGGTGATGCATAAGAGTGTACTCTGATTTAATGGGTCTATGTGGTACAAAACAGTTCTTTTGAAAGTGACCTTGATTAATATGCACAATGGTAATTTTGGGGTTGCAAGTGGATTCACCACCTGACATAGCCTGCGTACAGTGCTGCGAATGCACGGGCAATAAAACTGAGCTTGTGTCCTTATTGCGTCCTAAGTGTCCTTGCCTCAGGTTATGATGAACTTCCTGCAATAACATTTTCTAGTCTCTTTGGGACCATCAATTGGCCCAATTTTTGGCCCCAAAATTTTGTCTGCATGTCCTGCAACACTAAAAAAAAAAAAAAAAAGAATTACTAATAATAAAATCTATTATTTGTCACATGTACCTTACAGCACAGGGCCAGGCAGGATACAGCACATCTGGGGCAGATAGCGTTAAAGACCTTGCTCAAGGGCTCAAAAGTAGCAATTTTGCAGCACTGAGGATTGAACCCCCAACCTTCCAATCAGTAATCCAAAGCCTTAACCATTTGAGCCACCTCTGATTATATTTAGTAACTGCAATGTATGAGTGGGAAAGGACAACTTTTGGGCTTTGGACAGTGGACCTTGAGGTGTTTGAGTTCCTCGCAAGACTGGCAGATCAACTCAGACTGTATTCTCGCACCCCAGATACAGAATCACCCACTTGTGGTGGGGAGCATGGCAGAGAGAGGATGAAGAAGGAAGGCAGAAAAACACAAGAGCAGGGGCACGGACCCCTGTTTTGTGCAGCAGCCATGGGGGAAGGGAGGGGAGGAGAATAGGAGGGATGAGAGAGGGAAAGAGAGAGAGAGTGCAGAGGAGGGATTATGCTGCCAGATGGTCTTCTGCCAGCTGGATTGTCTCTGCAAGCGAGGATGGACAGTGGCACTGGAATAACTCTACCTACCAGCCAGGCTACGAATTGATATTGTATTGATTATCTCATCGGTGTCACACTCCTCCATTGCATCCTACTAAATAATCATAGTGTCATGGTGTACTAAATGCTGGTTTATTGTAACTGCTTCCTGTTGGAAGTTTGTCACACGGAACACAAGTACAGCTAATACTCATACAGTATGAAGCTTCTGAGTTGGACTCATATGAAGCTAAATTTTAGTTAGTATTTGAAACTGGTGTATTTTGTTCAAATTTAACAATTAGTACAAATTCAAATTGTATAGATAACCAGAACTAGCTGTATGACTAACCAGGACCATACACTTAATTCCAGGAAAATTAAGGAGTTAATTTTTTAATAAACACACCATAACTTTGAAAGATACCGACTTGGTTTAGATCATTAATGTCTCAATGATATACTCCTCGTCTGTTTTACTATCAGGAGGTAGGGCATCACAACAGTCTGGAATAGTGACTAATGTGGGAAGGATTTTCAAAAGTTGTGGATGCAATGATTATGATATGGTATGTTAAACAGGGTGACACACTTCAGCTATAAAAACCTTTGAGGACGATTTAACTATGCATTATGCTGGTGTAGTGGGATAGCTTGACAGGTAATGACCTTCTCACCCAGTGATTTGCCATCCTGACTGCTCTTGTGGTGCTGATGACCACTGAAAGTAGAGTGAAGTGTAGAAAGTCTTGGCAGTAATGATGTTTATATATTAGGATATGGTTACTCTTCCATGCACTGTTATAGCACAGGGTATTTTCTAGTAGTTTGTTGTCAGAGGTCAGTTAATCACTGATATGCATTGTACAAAGCAACTGCAGAGGCATGCAATAAGAAACAATAAGAAAGGTTTCATAAACATGAAGGAGAATATTGGGATGAAGACTTGCAGAGCAGGACTCAAGTGGTGAATTTAAAGCGTTAAAACTTTGCTGCAGCCAGATTTTTTTTTCTTTTTTCGTATTTGCTTTTTAGTTGAAATGCACAGGCCGGATCTGCCTATTCAAGGTCTGAAATCATTTGGCCTTTGAAAAATAGATCTGCAGAAAAGGAGCTGGGGGAAGTGAGTATTGTTGCTGGGCTGAATGTTGGAAAAGCACAGTTTGGGCCTGTCCTGCTGGCTCTGCTCTCTGCTATAACGAGAAACAGATGCTTCAATGAATCACCCATTGTTGCCAGGAAGCAGATCTACTATTGCAGCCTCTCTTTCAGTCTCTCTCTCTCTCTCTCTCTCTCTCTCGCCTTTGGATGACACTTCTCTAAATTTTCTTAAGTGATGCTGGTCTGTTGCTCACCGGTAACACTCTTCACTGAATCCAAATGTATTTGTGTCTGAGTCACTCAAGTAAACAACTCATAAGTCAAGCTTGGGTCAATTTTCTCTCTATTCCTCCAGGTTCCTTTTTAGAACTACTAATGCAGATAAGAAGCCATCGGGTCCATTGTTGGTGGCCACGTTCTGGAGTGAGCTTCCTGAGAAGATAGATGCAGCCTATGAGAACCCACTGGAGGAGAAGTCTGTGTTCTTTTCTGGTAAAAATCGCACAGAGGACATTGTAAAATTAAAGAAATAACCATTTTAATAATATATGAATTCATAGGTTGAAAGAAAAAAAATTATAGAAACAATTGAAACTAGATACGAGTTTTTCATAATCCATGCTAAATTAAAAGATACAGTAGATGTATGTCAAATGTCAGAAAAAGAAATTGTTTTCACTGTTAACATTCACTGCATTTGTATTGTGTGTGTGTGTGTGTGTGTGTGTGTGTGTGTATAGTGCAAATTTGTGTATCTCGGCTGAACACTTTGGAGTATATATATGGTGTAGCTAGAAATGTTCTATGTACTTACACATGAGTCAGTCTCAGTTAATTTGCCACTGTCTAATTGTATGTTCAATCATAATGGAAATAAGTCATTATAAATATGGTGTTTACTTTACAGACATCTATACAGGTATGCATCTGCGTCCCATGGTGTAAAGTTTACCTCTAACTCAAAAATTCTAATACACAGGCACTGCATTTTTTAAACAGTTTTTGACAGATCTACAGTATGCATCTGTTAATTATTTGACGTTGGTGGTTAATGAGGAGAAACACCCAGTTTTATACTGTAGATAGCACTTCTAAAATGAGTCCTGCTTTGTCACACTTTGGGAAAAGTTATAATATACTGCAAAAGTGAATTATATTAAGCAAAATGTAAAACATTTTGTAAGGCAAATATAACGCTAAGGACAATGTTTGTAAACTTTAATTTTGTTAAAGAAAGAAAGAAAGACCTATAAATCTATTTCTTTTTAAATATTTTTTCTTATAAATACTTATATTCAGGCTCCAGGCATTCAGTCATATCAAAATATCAAAGGTGTGTGTGTGCGTGTGTGTGTGTGTGTGTGTGTGTGTGCGTGTGTGTGTGTGTGTGTGTGTGTGTCCTAGGTGATGAAATGTGGGTGTATTCAGCGAGCACTTTGGAGAGAGGCTATCCTAAAAAGATCTCCTCCATGGGCTTCCCACCAGACATCGATCGTATAGATGCAGCCTATGCCTTCCACAAGAGCAAGAAGACCTACCTGTTTTCTGGAGACAAATTCTGGAGGTATTTTCTCAACTGTATCACACACAATGTCACACTACCAATTCCAATGCAAAATATTGTACTGGGGATAAAAATGTGTGCAAAATATTTTATACCCATCAGGACAAAATAAACAAGACAAGACATTTAAATTCACAATAAAAAGACATGTTTTGTGTTTTGAATTTCACAGATGGTCCCAAATGGTTCGATAATGCAAATTGTGATGTATAGCATGTCTATGCATTTTTTCATTTCTGATTGGTGAGAAGGACAATAGCTTTATGTTAATTTAGCAATATAAATTACATGCTGTTATACTGAATATCAGCACAGACCGTGCAGACCTGCTTTCACCCATGCTAGTGACAGATAGTTAGTGTACATACTGTATAATGAAACATCCCAGTGCTGTTATGATCTACATCACCACTAATGCAATGCCTCTCATCCAATCAGATTGGTTGTTTGGAACTACGTAACTGTTGTATGATGCACTTTTTATAATATAGTATAATATCTTTATGATAACTTACACAGGGACTTCATGGCAAACACTCCAACTAAATAGACTAAAATGATTATTGAAATATTTTGTGATTTTGAAAGGAGAATCTGGTAACAATTAGGGGTAAATCTGTAAGTTTAGATTGCCCATTGCAAGAATTTCTTGGTTTCAGAGCAACATGACATCAAGACATTATTTCTCTTCTTCAAGAGAGAAATAAAAGACTAATGAGGGAACAAATATTGAAGGCTTTTTCTATAACATAGATAATAACAAGGTCTATATATAAAACAGCTAACAAATCCTGCAATACTTATGTTTAAAAATCTGAAATGTTTTTATACTAACTCAATAATAAAGTCATAAGAGTGTGCCTTTAAGCAGCACATGGTTTGTTTCTTAATAAACCTACAGGTACAACGAGGCCAAGAATAAAATGGATCCCGGCTTCCCCAAACTTATTGCCGATTCCTGGAATGGAGTTCCAGATGATCTGGATGCAGCGTTCAGTATGAACGGAGGCGGTAAGTGATTCAGTGGTTATTATACTGTATGATCTCATTAATAGATTAATAGAACTTGCATTACATTATATTATCTGTGGTGAACCTTCATAGAAGTCAGTTCTATCACTGCTCCATCTGTTAATTTTTATGCAGAAAACACACACAAGCACACTTTTTACCACACTCAGTCGGCTGACCCAAATACGCTCATACGCTGTTTACAAAAAGTATTAAATAGAGCAAGTGTGCATGGTGCATGAAACGAGCCTCTGTGTTTGGAGGTTACTACCTCAATGATGGACATAATTTTCCCCCCTATTTCCTGTAAATGTGAACGTCTTTTTTTACTAGTAGATTCAAAGTGAAAGTTGTCTTGATGACTACTTTTAGTTACTCATTTTTAGCTACAATAGAATGAAGTCCATAAAGCATAAAGCAGACAGACTCTCTTCAACCAAGACATATAAGAAGGACTTACACAAGTATTTATTTGAATGGTATCTTAATTTGAACAAAAGTAATAACTTCTGCCTTTTAATTGGATATACAGAAAATAATTCAGTGATCTGAACAAAAATTCCAATTACAGGACAAATCATTAGCATAGTCACCCAGGGTAAGCATATCCATCTATTATCTGCATTGCTTATCCTGTGTAGCCTTGCGGGGAGCCTGGAGCCTATCCCAGGGAATTTAGAGCACAGGGCATGATACACCCTTGATGGGATGCCAACCCACTGCAGGGCACACACACTCACGCACCCTTTCATTCACACACTATGGGCTGTTTGGAAATTCCAAACAGTCTACACTGCATATTGCTGAATTGTAGGAAGGAACCAAAGCACCCGGAGAAACCCACAAAGTAAGCGGTGGAACATACAAACTCTACACACATCCTTGGAAGTGTGAGTTGACCATTCTAGCCACTAAGTCATCATGCCTTTATGATGAGCATATTATCTGAAACAAATACATAAAAGCTAGTCAAACTCTCTTTTTAAAAACATGGGACAAAACACTAACGAAACTAAGCAAACATTACTGTGTAAATGTCTTTTTCCTCATTTTTTTTCTTCTAAAGAATCAGACTTTCTTGTATACAGTCTTAAGAAATAGTTCTGCAGGATTTCTGAAGGACTTCTTTGATCTCTCTTTTTTTTCCATTTTCAATCTAGTTGTACCTCATCGGTTTCAGAGGAATGTTTTTTGTTTGTTAAGCCACACAGTGACCAATTTATCATTCAAGCATAATCTTAAGGCATGAACCAATGAGAAGCAGGTGCAGATGATGACAGAAGATCAGGCCGGTGATTAGTATACCAGTGATGCTGAATGCTGAGTGATTGGAACAGATGAGAGGGGAAATGAGGTTACTGCTGATGTTGTTACATAACAACCAAATTTTAAACAGTATCTTTAGGCATTTAGAAGCCAATCATGGTAAAATATTTGCTCCCATTCTTTAATTTCGTCTACATCAATAAATGTAAATAAATATGGAGAAATTAGGGGTAAGCAGCATAGTGGCTTAGTAGTTAGCACTGTCACCCTCTAACCTCCATGGTTTGGATTTGATTCAAGGCCAGGTTTAATTCCCTGTACTTGGTGGATTTCCTCTGGGTATTCTGATTTCCTCCCCCTGCGATTGATGGGGACCCTGTCCAGGGTGTACCCCACTTTATGTCTCCTGGGATAGGCTCCAGGGATAGGCTCCCGGTGTCCTGTGTACAGGATAAATCAATATAGACATTGAGTCAAATGAAGGGTGGCTCAAGACGTTTGCAAAGTTCTATAAGTCCAGCAAAAAGCTGCAATTTAACACAACCTCAAAGCTTTTTAAATATTGAAAAAGTGATAATACACTTTAAGTGCAATGCAAGGACATGGTACAGTAGTCTTACAAAACAAGATATTGACCATTTAACCTTGAGGGTGCAAACCTGATGCACTACACAATCCTGTATTTATTTGTTTCACTTAATCTATTTTGACTCATTTAACTAGAAGATGAACTCACAATCCAAACTGTGCTGCACTGTGCCGCACACTGGTGCTTTTACTGTTTAGTTTGTGTTTGTACTGCCTCTGAATAAACATGCACTGTTTATAACATGTCAAATATTATTCCACATTCATTCCCTGTTTTTTTTGTTTTTTTGTACCGTACAGGCTACAGCTACTTCTTCAAAGACTCCCACTATCACAAAATGGATGAGAACTTTAGGATCGTCAAAGTGGGAGAGGTGAAAACAGACTGGCTGCACTGCTGAGCAGCAGCACCACCCTCTAGCCCTGACCCTTAAATTTGGACCATCTTATTCTGTGCCACTATGATGTAATGTTTTATTGGCAACACTCCAATTTGTCAGAATGTCTTCTCTCGCACAGATCTCTCCCGAATGAGATCAATCTGGTGTTAAACAAAAAGCTAACCAGCTTTACAAATTATTTGCATTGTTGCTGTTTATTTTCAGTGCTCGTTTTTTTTTTCTTTAGTCATGGCCTTCTTAAAGAAAATGTATTTGTGTTACACTAGATTTGCAAAGACATCAGGTATGTCCCCACTGAATATTCATGTAGTGTTGTATTTCATGTATTTCTGTTCCTTCATAAACCATTTTCAGTCAAGTAGGACTGTGATGTATGATCATAAGTATAAAAATAATGTTTTTTTTAATACATTTGCTATTTTGACTTTTGTTTATTATTCTATTAGTGGAAAATCTTAACTGGTGCAGCTTTTTGTTTTATATCATTTCATATAGGGTAAGCACTTTCCTTTTTTGTATATTAATTAAAAGTGTGTTCTGCAGCAGCACAGAAACCAAACATACAGTAACAGTAGCACATCATATTTTGTTCTGTTCTTCTTTCATTTTTCTCATGGCACTAGACAATTGAGGGCACGGGTTGCCTGAGACTGTATATGGGTTTGTTGTGTGATGGACTAATGACCGAAAAAAAAGTATCATGGAAAATACTGTTAATTAATCATATGTACTTTTATTTTGTTGGCATTGGCATTATATGTTTTTTTTTTTTTACTATTGTTTGCTTTGTGCACTTTGTCATTATGTGTAAGTCTGAAAATAAAGACAGATTGTTCTTTATGTCTTTTTTTTTTTTTATTGAATCAACTAAAAGGTGTCATTTATTAGTATGATGGAAAATAATTAACTTGGGCTAAGTTTATAATTAGCTTTTAAAACTCAAAGCATTTTAGCCATTTTTGTTGTGATGTTTTTTTTAAACAAAACAAAAAAAACATATACAGTATAGGGCTCAGGATTGTCCAGTATAGAGTGACATGTCCTTTTTTTCAGCACAACATAGGCAATATGATGAATTAAATTTTAGCCAACTACACAAACATGATTGAGCAAATAAATAAATAATAAAAAAGGGGCAGGCAAGAAATAGCACAATTGTTTTTATGGTGGTTTTTGGTTATTTCTATGACACTTAAGAATTCTACATTTTTGCAACATGGTAAAATTTGATATAAAATATAATGTGATACCAAATTTTCTTCTACCTGAAGACTCCCCATCAATACACACCAGCAAGACTTCCATATAAGCTATATATATATATATATTTTTTTTATCATCATTGAAATATGCCATGTTGCCAGCACAGATCTGTGCCACTTCTTGAAAATGCACATGTCCTCTAACTCAGATTGTCCTTGGAGATTAAGTATTAGTTCATAAATCCCTGTGACATATTTCAAGGGTATAAACATAAAATACCTAAAGTAGTTGCAAGAAAAGCAGGTTCTAGGTGTCAGTCCTCTTGTTTTACAGGACACTGGGGTGTCAAAATAATTTTATGGGAAACATTTATATTATACTTTATCCATGTACAGTATGTCCAGACCAAAAAAAAAAAAAAAAAAACCCACAGCATTTCCTTAAAACAAACAGATGAACAGACTGCAATTTGTCACGAGTTTGCACATCCCCAAGGTGGAAATGAATTTGACCTGGAATTATGCATTATATGGCCAAACGTTTGTGGGCAGTTGACTATCATACCAGGTTTGGTCATATTTGCGACAGTGGAAGGAAATAACAAACTATGCAATATTAAAAATACAGCACATAAAGACATCGTATATGTTACAATTTTTTAGCTTTCTAATGAAAAATGTTTACATCCTTGGCACATTTTGTCGTTAACAAAATTACATGATTATAATATGATTTCATGGCTCTGAGTTGATTGCTCTACTTTGCCCCCTAGTGGAAATATGTTTTTACGAAGCTTACATACAAACGTTATAAGGGTTAAAAGCGTTTAAATGAAACTGGCCACACGGTGTGAATTAATTGCAACAAAACAAGATATTAACCGTATTTAGGGTGCACATTTCGTTTCAATATACTTCGTTCTAACAAATGAAGCCATGTAAATGTTATTCCTGACAGACTGAGAACTTTCCAGAAGTCGGCTGAGCGAGACTTTGGGATTGGGTGTGTGCTATTCATATGTTGTAAAAGATGGCAATGCATAACTAAAATATCACATGATTAGGCAAACATTGGGAAACGTTATTGTATTATTATTTTTATTCAGAGCTGTGAGGGGGAAAAAATAGCCCTCAGAATGTAACTAGATTTAAGACAATTCAGCATTGATTTCTGCTGCCCTCTGCTGGCCATTTACACTCATCTCATTGAGTCTCCTTTCTTTCTTTATTTATTCATTAAATTCTCAGTGGAATCTGTTTAACAGGGAAGGATCATTGTATATACCAAGATGGCTTTTTTTTGTCACTTTCAACTTCTTTAGTCACACTATCTGAGACTGAGAAAATTAAACAAAAAAAGTACTTTTTGGTTTGATATCCAGTGGTTGACAAACTTTGTTGGTTCAAACTTCCGGTCAGGTCTGGGAGGCAACACACAATCTTTTAGGTGTTTGTATGATAGTGGTGTTTCTTAAAATAAAAAATAAAAAATATTTACTGCTCTGGCTTACAAAGATTACTCCTTGTTTTAAAATTATTATTTCATTATTTACGTCAAACCGATTCATCCCCAAACCTTCCGTAATGTTGATGTTATTACATTTCTTTTGTAATTAAAAAGAAAAAAGAAAATCAAGCAGAGAGTGGGATCCATGGCTAAGACAATTTAAGTAATTAAATGGTGAGAACTAGAATCATCTGCTGCCAGTTGTTATTTCTTCCATGTTGAAACGTGTTCCTGAGTGGTGAGGTATGGTGGTTAATAACATGGCACCTCAGAATCCAGGTTGTTGGATTAGACCCGGGGCAGAATGAGCTGTAAGAAATATGTTTCTCTGTATATTTGGGATTCTGAGAAAATTGTGACCTCATGAGTGAGAAATAATTTTTTTATTATTCCCAGAACGTACACACGTACAGAGGACCAATGTGTTTATCAGTATTTTCGTGTCCCTTAGCAGTGCTCTCATAACTAAACTTCTCATTGCTGAGAGAAACTATGAGAAAGTGATAAGCTTTGAATTGCAACCATTTATTTGGACAAAAGTCCAATTAGCCACATCATTTTCTGTAGTGTGGTGTTTTAGTGGTTAATATGATCTCTGTTGTTTAAGCTACCTGGTTTGAAGTTTGGCATTTGCTTTAGACCAGGGTTCAAATTATAGTGAAAATCTTTTAAAAACAAACTCAAGGTAGGCACCAGTGTTTGTGGGTTGAGTAGTTGCTTGTTTGCATTCTGAGCAAGATAAAGCAGCTAGTCGAGTGCTATAACGGATGCACCACATGAATGGATCTGGGTTGAGTGGTTGCAGGTTAAAATCCTAGCCAAGTCTCTATAATAGGAGTCTAGATGGTCCTTGAGTTGTTGTTGGAACAAATGATATGGAAGGTACAGAATTATTTACACATTACATCCCATAATTGTTTTCATAGAAATAAATAAGGTTTTAACTATAAAAAAAATAGTTTTTGAAAATATGTGTATTGGTTAAGTTTCTAAGGTGATAGATGCAAATGCACTGTTCATGTATATAACATTGATGTACAGTAAATTCACTGAAGGCATGAATTAGATTGTGGAAATGGTTTTTGCTTTGTTCACTTAACACTTGTTTCATATTATTAAATCAAGCAAGCAGCTAAAATGTATGCACAAAATAGTTCTTTAATTTTCACTTTTATTCATATTAATATAATCATATAATAATGATAGAAACAGTAAGTACATTGCCCATTCATATGACTGATTTTTAACTAGTTTCAGTGAGCTTTTACTATGACTAACATCTTGTGGTTGATTGGAGGAAATGCAAATGCCGTCCAGCTTGTCTGTCTTGTATTTGGGTGATTCCTGTCACGATGCGGGGTGTATCGGGCTGATGGTGTTGCCGTGGGCTTTACAAAAGGCAGGCATAAACGCAGAGGGTTCTTTGCAAAATAAAGAGTCTTTTATTAACAAACAAAACACACTAAAACTAAACGAACAAAACACTGGCTCTGGACACATATTTCACAGGGGGTCTGGTAACAAAACACACTCAGGGATTAGGTAAATGCAACACACACAGGGATTCAGGAAAACACATTAACATACACGAACTCTGGAAAGCTATAGCAATCAACACACGCTTACTGATGATACCCAGGCTCTAACACAGACCTACATACAGGTGACACTCTAAACGAACTTATAGGCTCTAATGCCATAAACATACAAACAGACAGGCTCTAATACCTCAGACATACATATAGCCTAGCTCTGTGTTAGATGCCCTACCATAGCTATGTGCTGTTACAAAGGCCCCAAAGCATTTCTTAAACAGATAACATTACAAAACCTCAAACAAACAAAAATGCATCACTTACGCGTATAACCAAAGCTCCTTAAGGTGGACTTAAACCTGGTATGCCTCTACAAGTGACACACTTACACACGCTCCTATGAGCTAAGCTCACACACACTGGATCCTTAGAGCAGAGAATTCACACATACCCGCTCCTATGAGTGCTACTCGCATACCTGCTCCAAAGAGTGCCATCCACACTCCTGCTCCTTAGAGCGGCGAACACACACATACCTGCTCCTATGAGCGCTACTACAGTAGCATACCTGCTCCTAAGAGCAACATCCACACTCTTGCTCCTTAGAGCGGTGAACACATACATACAGTACCCACTCCTATGAGCGCTACTAGCATACCTGCTCCTAAGAGCAACATCCACACTCTTGCTCCTTAGAGCGATGAACACTTACATACCCGCTCCTAAGAGCGCTACTAGCATACCTGCTCCTAAGAGCAACATCCACACTCTTGCTCCTTAGAGCAGTGAACTCACACACACACACTCGTAGAGCATACCTACTGTAGGCCTAGAGCTTTGATTCTTGATCAAACACAGGGAGATACATACATAAGAAACTAACAGGGTTGATTGGAAATTAAAGGACAATCACATTTTACTCACAAACAAAGGTAAAACCAAAGATACAATTAATCCCACCAAACACTGATAACAAACCCCCAGAGCCAGTACAAACATAAAACGTTTCAAAACAAAACAAATGCCCACTAGAATATTAATGCTCAACCCAGTTTCCCAGAACTAACAGCTTTTTATAAGGTCCCTAATGACCTCGGCCAGGGGTAGCTCAGTGGTTAAAGCATTGGACTACGGTTTGGAAGATCCCAGGTTCAAACCCCACAACCACCAAGTTGCCACTGTTGGGTCCTTGTGCAAGGCCCTTAACCCTCAACTGCTCAGATGTGTAATGAGATAAAAAATGTAAGTTAAACTTTTACTTAAGTAAAAAGCTTGGGTTGATACTTGAACTTCTAAAGAAGTATTTTTGAACCCTAGTGTCTATACTTCTACTCAAGTAACGAATGTGAATACTTTTGACACCACTGCACCTGACCAAGGTGCCTTCTGGGAAACTGGGTCTTCTAACAAAAAACAAACGTGGCCACAGTGCCCTCTATGTGCAGTCCCTTACAATTCCTAATTTATACATATTTTGTTATAGACATAACACCTAAAGTGATAAAAAAAAAAGCAAATTCTAGGTGTATTTTGTATTCAACTTAACATTTGGTTCTAGATATAAACCCTGTTTGTTTCACATAGCTTCATTAAAAAAATTATAAAAATTCTGAAAAAACCACATGAGTGTAAAGAGTGTGAGTTTGAGTGTATGAGTGAATGAGTAAGCAAACTTTTAAGCTTAAAGTGTGTGCTGTGAACCTACATAAAATTGGCAACAATATTGAAATCAGACAATACTGAGTACTTCTGCATTCCCTGATCATAGTCACTATGTACTGTATAAGAACAGGTTTAATCTTCCAGTAAATATTGCACAAACAAACAAAAAACATGGTATTATTTATGGCAAAAAAAAAATTATTAACTGAATTTGCAATTAAAGTTGTAATATGTAAAGGTTAAAGTATTGCAACTTTATTCTTAAAGGTTATTGCATTTTGGTGGCATCTTAATAACTCACCATAAATAACTTTTTTTGTGGAATATACAGTAGATGATTCTGTCCTCCTAAAGATTGAAAATAATATTTGCCAAGGTGCATAGAAGGGGTGAATGATTGGAGATAAAGAAAGCATTGTGATTTTTCCAAGAAATAAAAGCTATCACTGATGACCTTTATCTGTAATATGTCATTAGGCATTGTGCCATCACTACCACAAATTAATTGGCTTCAAAGATCCTGTAATTCAGAGGCTGATACAGCTGGGTGAAAAGTTGCATTGTAATACAGTGATGTTGCACCAGACATTACCTCTGTATCACACAGGAGGAATGCAGACATTGGTAGATAATGATAAGGATAGTAATGATAATAATGATAAAGATGATAATTGTTAGGACCATAGATTATATGATTACAATAATTTGTTAATTACATTATTATGTGTGCGATGTATACTCTACAAATTTAACTAATAATTTTGAATTGGCTTCTGCTTTTTATACATTTTATTCTTATTGGTCTACTGGAAGACCAGAACATTGGTTCACCTTTCACAGTTTACCTGTGGAAAGACATTGCACCTAGACTATGAATTAGTTTTTCAAAGAACACCAGGAACACTCTATCTAGCTATTTTGATGTGTTTAATTAAGTTCATCACTTTAAATATACTTTATGTTTTGTAAAATTTAAATTAGATTTAAGGTTTAAGTTTAGGTTAAATTAGATTTATGATTTAAGTTCCTTAATGCTTTACATTGGTCTTTAATTTGCTTTAAAAATTATTTGCTTTGTCTCTCTCTCTCTCTCTCTCTCTCTCTGTGTGTGTGTGTGTGTGTGTGTGTGTGTGTGTGTGTGTGTGTGTGTGTGTGTGTGTGTGTGTGTGTGTGTGTATGTGTGTATGTGTGTGTGTGTGTCATCACAGTATTCAAGATTGAGACAGAGAGATTAGATTAATTGGTTTTACTATTACTGTAGTGTGCACTGAAAAAAACTCTAAATGTTTAGCCACATAACTGTGGTATAGACCAAAGTAAAACTCTAACTTTGATGACATACAGACCTGGGGTTTGAAAAAAGCAAACAAAGATGTCATTTAATGTTAGTTGTGTTCCTGTTCCTTCACCAGTGGCTTGCAAAAGTATTCGGCCCCCTTGAACTTTTCCACATTTTGTCACATTATTACAGCCACAAACATGAATCAATTTTATTGGAATTCCACGTGAAAGACCAATACAAATTGGTGTACACGTGAGAAGTGGAACGAAAATCATACGGTACATGATTCCAAACAATTTTTAACAAATATATAACTGAAAAGTGGGGTGTGCGTAATTATTCAGCCCCCTGAGTCAATACTTTGTAGAACCACTTTGGCTGCAATTACAGCTGCCAGTCTTTTAGGGTATGTCTCTACCAGCTTTGCACATCGAAAGACTGAAATCCTTGCCCATTCTTCTTTGCAAAACAGATCCAGCTCAGTCAGATTAGATGGACAGCATTTGTGAACAGCAGTTTTCTTTGGTTAGTAATCCTTAACTAACCAAAACTAAAAAAAAATAATAATAATTTCCTAAAACAAATATTTCATTAAGATACAACAATTAAAGATTGCATATTACTGGTCCTCTACTCGCTTATACCATTAAATCCCAACTCAAGAATGTTTAATAGAAAGATTTAGGTCTATTCTTACAAGAAAGTAAAGCAGAACAGACAGATCCTCGCCTTTAGCTACAGCCGAGGTACAATATACATAATAGGCAATTCCTCCAGGTACACATAATATTGTATGTGAAACACAGTTTGTTTGAAATGGAGACATGCAGCCACACCAACATTTTGTGGATAAGACTGGTTCCCAGATTTATGATTTTGGTCTTTAGCAGTCTTCAGCAGTGTTCCTTTTCTTTGGGTATCTTGTGTGGCTGTGCAGCTATGAGGTTGTGTGATTGTAGAGTATGGATTGATACCTATCCAAGATTTTTGACATATAACATCTGTCGTGCTACACCTGGCGCTTCTGAGCTCCCAGTGATCCAGACCCCCTCTGCTCTCCGGACCTGTCGACTCATCCTGGTCTCTGGTTCTGGTTGGGGATCCTGTCGTATGGAGGCCCTGTGTGGTCTGCTTGGGATGTGATTGTGGCGACAGGGGACGATTCCACTTTACCATGGGGTCCGTTCTGAACTTGGCTGATCCAGACAGCTGTTCTCTAAGGACTTGTGACTGCAGTTTCTCAATAGTTCAGGACTGAAATTCCTACAGTTTTGTACCTTAGCTGGCAGCACGGTGGCTTGTGGGTTAGGACAGTCCAGGTGCTAACCCTCCACTGTGTATAGGGTCAATTCCTGCCTCAGGTCATTGTACGTACATGAGGAGTTTGCATGTTCTCCCAATGTTTGTTGGGCATTTCCCTACTTTACTTTTCATTCTGTAAAGCTGCTTTGTGACAATGACAAAATCTAAATATTCTTCTTCTTCTTCTTTGTCTTTCGGCTGTTCCCTTTCAGGGGTCGCCACAGCGAATCATCTGCCTCCATCTAACCCTATCCTCTGCATCCTCTTCTCTCACACCAACTAACTTCATGTCCTCTCTCACTGCATCCATAAATCTCCTCTTTGGTCTTCCTCTAGACCTCCTGCCTGGCAGTTCCAACCTCAGCATCCTTCTACCGATATGACAAAATCTAAATATCTTTGTGACAAAATCTAAATAAAATTTAATTTAATATCTAAAATGTTTTTTTTTTATTTAAAAAAGAAATCCCACATATTCACTGTGATCTCAGACTTTTGCTTCCTACTCTACATACAGTACAGTATAACAACAACTCTGGGTATGCATAGCAACAGTTTGAAACTGATGCACATCACATAGTGCATATAGTGGCTCGTTACTCATTCTCCTTGAAGTAAACTGATAAAGATCTGCCTGTGCAGGTCAGGAGAGGATTAAAGGCTTAGAGAACTATAGGCGGGTCGACGGGAGCCCGACACGGAGCAGTAACACCTTAAAAGGAGTAGGGCAGAAGGACATAAAGGTTGTACAGTAGAGTTGCTGTATGCTGTGCGAAGCTCCTGTTATTAATCAGGAAGTGCAGGGCAGCGACTCTGCGTCTCTTCCTGAACCGTACGGAGACACCGGAGCGCCGGGACATGGTCACGGACTGAACATGCCTCCCAAAAGAGTGTTTCCCAGACAGGAGTCCCTCCTGCTCCCAGCAGTGATCAATCCCTTCCGCGTGGACATCAAACTGACCAAATGGGACAAAATCAAAGTGAGTGCCGCGTTTGTTCTTTCTCTTTGATCTGTCAGCTGACGCAGACACGGTAGCGCGCGTGTTCGATGTAATGTCATGCATCTCTGACAGTGCATGTACTTACACGTGCACACGCACAAGTTATTCCAAAGTCTCCAGCTGTTTATATATATATATATATATCGAATGAACTGGTGAAGAAGGCTATAAATATACAGTATGCGTGCATTCTCTCATCTCAGCTGCAGGAAAGGCGTTTACTCACACAGTGCAATCATTTATCAGCGGCATTGAATGTGTAAAAGTAAAAGTACATAAACATCATCGTTAAACCTCATATATAGCACAATTGAAATATGCACCAACATGTATAGTGTCTTTTCTTTTTTTTATATACATGCAGAGCATGTGGTTTTAGTGTCACATGATTCTTTTCTTTCAAAACTCTAGAAATGTAAAAAAAAAAAAAAAAGGTGGGGGAGGGGTGGGAGAGAAAACTGTATGGAAAATGTCAAATATGGGTGATAAAAATCTCCAGTAATGTATTTCTTTTTTCACTACACTTTCTTTATGGCTGTATATGTTATATGGAAACTAAGTATCCGTTTGGAAATAATATACTTTTAAATAGTGTACTTTTTAAGCTTAATTCCAAAAGCAAACATACCATACTGTAGCATGATGCACTTACTAAAAGTGATAAAAATTAATAATTCTACAAAAAGATTCCCCAGCAATGCCATTTAAATTGCAGATTGCAGATTATTTATTTTCATGCACAGTTAATTGACTTCCCTATTTTTATTTTTCATATCAGTTTCTAAACTGAATACTTGCCTTTACACGTGTGCTTTACATATTTTATATATTCACAGCCCACTTTAATAGCAATTCATGTACACCTCCGCATTCATACATGTATCCAATAAGCCAATCAAATGGGACCTTCCAAACCATAGTCTAATGCTTTAACCACTGAATTACCCCTGACCCCATAAATGCTCTACTGAATGAATAGGCACACATTCTGACACAAATACTCCAAAATCTTGTGGACAGCCTTCCAGGAAAAGTGAAAGCTGTTATAGCTGCAAAAGGGGGTCCAACTCCATATTAAAGCACAGTATATGTATTTGGATACAATGTTATTGCATGTTTGCATATCTTTATCTATTGTGGTAATAAACACCAGACTGCCTTATCTGTTTCCCTGTGCATTTGTGTATTTATGTGCTCAGTGTTTTCTTCTGGGAATCATCATCGTGCCACTGCGGGTTATCATACTCTTCCTGGTTCTTATGGCAGCATGGCTTGTTTCTTCTCTAATCACGTTCAAGCGTCCTCTCAAAGGAGAGGTGGAACCTTTCACAGGCTGGAGGAGGTAAGCATCATTATCCTTTACAAATTTTCACATGCACTAATGATTTCTAATCTAATCTGTAATTATCATTAAAAATAAAATACATAGCACATGATATATAAGTAATCTTTCACACTCAGCATCACCAGGAATAAGGACGTGTTTATCTATTTAATTTAAGCCTACTTTGTTCAAAATGTAAATACTGTTTTCAGACAATTCCATGTTCTTTGCATATTGATTTCTAACATAGTCTGAGGCTGCCATGTTGTTCTTTAGAGTCAGATACAAAGTGTGATGAACTATCAGTGCAACACAGGTGACATAATAACAAACACAGAAAACAGAGAACTAAGCATCGATTGTCATTCTGAAAATTCTTAAATGTAACAAAGGCGTTAAATTGTGGGAAGGCCACTTCCTTAAAATGTGCAAGAACTGCTTTTAGGAAATCCCACATACCCACAAACTCATGTTTAAAGTAATGAATAAGGTGCTGTGTTCAAAATCAGTGATATGCATAAAATGTTTGCTGTGTAGAAATAATGAATTCCAAAAAAAAGAAAACGTACAAATAAATAACATACACTTAAAAATTAATTCACAGTAATCCTCTGAACTGAGGTTCACATATTTAACACACACACAAGAAAAAGAAATAAACATGTGAAAAGGATGAGGAAATTTTATTTAATAAGTATATCAAACCATCTTATCTACAGGTAAACTGACTGCTGCGCTAGTAAATGCACTGCATTGTAGAGGTACAGGAAGTGATGTGTTTCAGTCTCTAATCTGATTAATCAAATTATTACTGGAGGAAATTCAAAGGTTCTTCCACAGGCTCTCTGAGTGACAGAGTGAATGAGAGTAAGAATGAGAGAGAAATGTACAGTTAAATTAAGAACCGTCTTACATATTCATGAAAAGAAACAGATGCTCTGCTGAAAAAAATGTCACTCACTCACATCAGTCACTTTACCCCAAATAAAAGGTCTTTCTGAGTGTTGTAATTTTATTATAATTTTTTTTTCAATAAAACCAAGACTTTTATGAACTCAATTCTGTGTTCAAAACGATCTGTCAGGTTTGTTTATTCTCCATTTTCTCTGCTTTTCTGGTAGAGTTAAAAAAAAGTTTTGTGTGTGTAGTTTGACATAAGTTGCACATGAATCTAACATATTTACTTCAGCCATATTATGAATTCCCATTTCGTGCTTTATGTATTGTAAATAAGATAAATTAATTAGCTAATATATTGGTAAATATTTGAAATTTACACACATTTAAGAAGAGTGCTGAATCACTGCAAGTTTTCAGAAAGGCTTCAGACCCCTAAGGGATTTACTGTACAGTAACTGATAGACTGACAAACAACTAAATATAAAAACCAGATCTTCATAATTAACACGTGGGAAGACTGTAATAGAGCAAAGATAATTGGAACCAAGTCTGATGAACTGGACAATTTATAATAGGTGGTTTAGAAGATGGAAGCTGTAAAGGATTTTTTCCCCTTTAATTTATCTTTACTTTTGGATTCTTTTTAATATATTTATTTATATTTATATATACAGCAAATATATACTCAGCAAAAAAAGAAACGTCCTCTGACTTTCAACTGTTTTTACTTTCAGTAAACTTAATGTGTAAATATTTGTATGAACACTAAAAGAGGCAACACCATAAGACATAAACTAAAAATGTTTCACAATGTGTCCCTGAATGAAGGGAGGCTCAAAATCAAAGTACCAGTCAGTATCTGGTGTGGCTGCTTGATGTACTGCAGTGCATCTCCTCCTCATGGACTGGACCAGATTTGTCAGTTCTTGTTGTGAGATGGAGGGATTGTGTGTTCCTGGTGTGACTCGGGCAGTTGTTGTGGCCATCCTGTACCTGTCACGCAGGTGTGATATTCGGATGTACCCATCCTGTGCAGGTGTTGTTCCACGTGGTCTTCCACTGCGAGGATGATCAGCTGTCCTTCCTGTCTACCTGTAGCGCTGTCTTAGGCGTCTCACAGTGCGGACATGGCAATTTATTGCCCTATAGCCACATCAGCAGTCCTCATGCCTCCCTGCAGCATGCCTAATGGACGTTCACTCAGATGAGCAGGGACCCTGGGCATCTTTCTTTGGGTGTTTTTCCCAGTCGGTAAACAAGTCTTAAGTCTTAACGACCATTCCACAGGTGCATGTTAATTAATTGATTATGGTTAATTTGAACATGCATGGAAAACATTGTTTAAACACTTTACAATGAAGATCTGTAAAGTTCTTTGGATTTTTACAACATTATTGTTGAAATACACAGTCCTGAAAAAGGGACATTTTTTTTTTGCTGAGTATATAATATATATATGCAAAATACTTGAGCCACCCTTTATTTAATTTTATTTAATAGTAATAAATTATGTACTGTATATTAAATTAAAGAAATGGCAAGAAATGTTTTATTGTGACAATCTGAAAAGTCCCTAAAAACAATGCTAATGAACCAGCCTCAACAGCACCCTCATTTTCCCTCTTTTCTGTTCCAACCACATAGCATTCAGCATTACCAGTACACTAATCACCAGCCCATCATCTGCACCTGTTTCTCACCTTAAGTTAGATGTTTTTTTTTACAGTGGCTGAACTGAAAAGCCAAAAGCTTACTAAAAATTAAAGGCAAAAAGAGGATTCTTCCCCAATATTATATTAAAAACACAAGCAAGTCTGGGTCTTCAGAAGCAAAATATGAAGAAAAGGGGGATGGCTTAACACTTTTGCAAAGTACTGACTTCAGACTACTTTGGTATGTTTGTTGCATCTCATGACCATGTGCATGTTTGTGTAGCTTTTTGTGTCATAGAGTTATGGCAGTCCTGGGTCGTCTGTGTTTCTTTGCGATGGGCTTTCGCGTCATAGTCAAGGGGGAACGGGCGACCAGCAGCGAGGCTCCGATTCTGGTTGTGGCTCCTCATTCTTCATTCTTTGACTCAATCACATGCATTGTATCAGGCATGCCATCTGTAGTATCCCGCGCTGAGAATCTACTTGTTCCCATGTTCGGCCGTGAGTAAAACAAGTGCTTGTTTTTTATCACCATATACTGTATACAATATATACACACAACGAAATCAGGCTAAATAGGCTAACCATGCTAAAGAAACTGCACAGTGCTACAGTACGAAGACTAAAACTGGTTTCCAAGTAATGGACCTTATTATGCGTAGTGCTAGACTTTAACACCCTTCACATAAATAAATAAAAATTATCACTTTCTGTTCTTTAATAAAATATAAATAAATCATTGGCAAAGTGATGCGATGTAAAAGGAAAAACACTTTAATTACTGTAAATAGTACAATTCTGACAAGTACAAATTCATATCTGCCTGTCTCACTGGCTGTGTTGTTCGTTATATTCCTAGCTCCAAATCTTTTATTTCTTACTTACCTTTCTTAACTGGTATGATTTTTTTTTTAACAATTATTAATATTAACAATAATATACTGTAAAATACATAAGAAAAAGAAAATTAATAAAAAAAGAATTTAAATTAAAACTCCACACTCCAATGATCAATATTTGTGAGTTTACACAACGTTTGCACAAGTTGTGTATCAAATTTTTGTACTGTAAATTGTGAAAGTAATATTCTCTGAATTCTAGTAAAAAGTGTAATTTTGTGAGAGTGTGCCTTCTTTTGGAGACAAGACAGATAGAAATTCGCATTCTCTGAACTGTATGAACTATTCACTATTCAACTATTCAAAAATTTTCACACCCTTATACCCCCTCTACTCCCTCTTATCAGTCACCTTCGATAAGGAAACGCCCCATGATTTGCTTTTTCCTTCCTGTGCAATGGGGTGTGACTTGATTGTCCAAAAGACACTTTTACCATAATATTTCACTGATATTTCATTAGAGAGTCTGAAGGTTAAAGTTCCATTGGGCTTTGACATTTATTATGCATATTTATACAGATTATCTGCACAATATCCATTTCTTATATACTGTATAAATGGATGTCCTTTAGGATTTCTGCGCTCCCTACAGCCAATCGCTGTTTTACGGGAAGACCCAGACTCACGGAAAAACACAATCATGGCAATCAACAACCGTGCCAAATCTGAAGGCCTCTGGCCACAGGTCAGAATAACACACGGCATTTCATTCTACTGTTTAATTTTTTATCTCATTTCATTTCATTTCATTTCATTGTATTGTATTGTATTGTATTGTATTGTATTGTATTGTATTGTATTGTATTGTATTGTAAGCTAATCATAAAGATATGATGTAACTGATTTCATCAGTTAAACAGGGGATTTCAGAGTTGAGTCTTTGTGTTTTGAAATTAGGAAATTGCTTCGAAATTCCTTTGGAGAACGACATTTCCTGTATAAGAAGAAAGAATGTCTAGATTTTTTCCTGCCGTGGACGAAATGTCCTTCACTGACTGTTGTATTCATTTGCAATTCATTTGTGAAAATAGTATGAAATGTACATTTTTCATGATTTAACACACGCTACCTTAACACACGCTAATCAGACTGATTCTGATTAAAACATAAGGAAACTTATTATGCATAATGCATTCTAAATCTGCATATGCTTTATCTTATTTTTTTAGCTGCTGATTTTTCCAGAAGGAACATGCACAAACAGATCATGTCTCATTACTTTTAAGCCTGGTAAGAAGGCACACTTTTATGTAAATAATTTATTTGTTAATTAATTAATTTATTTATTTTTGTCTTATCAGGGATGTCTGCAAGTCATCAAGAAAGAAAGAGAGAAAGAAAGAACTAGTGGTCAAAGTTTATACATGCAATAATATGAGAACATCTCTTTGCTGAACAGGGGCATTACAACATCCACATTACTGTAACTGAATTAAATGTATGTGAGGAAACCAAATTTAGGGTTTATTTTTGTTTGCAGAAGAAGTTAAAACAGGAACAGATCTTTCAGATGAGACCTTCATATCAGACACATTCTTCCTTTATGCTTTACAGAACAATGGCTACATATATTTAGTTTTATTTAATCACACTTTAGATTATTTAAGAATTGCGTACAGTCAGTTCAAATGCTTAAACAGATTGAACGTGTCCTGAGGCTATATACAGTAATGTAATCTACAGCATTTGATTGATTAAATGAGATAATTAATACATAGTTCCAGAAAAGCATAGAATTTTTACTTGCAGTAACAGCACTGTAGTAAGTATAGGGTTAACTATGGTGCATTTTGTACCCTTCTATTTACACAGTGTGCTCAGTGGGTGTGAATCTGTTTGAAAATGAGAATAAACTCTCCAAATTTGTGTGTGCTTCTGAGAAACAGAAGGCTTGTCACTATTTTTTTCTTTCTTTCTTTTTTTAACAGGTGCTTTCTTACCAGGGGTCCCTGTTCAGCCAGTGCTAATTAAATATCCCAACAAACTGGTAAGTGACCTGTTTTAATGTGCTGTTTTAATGACCTGTGCTGCTGATTCTATATATTTCTAGCTCCAAGCCATAAATCTTTTATTTCTTACTTACGTTTCTTAACTGGTATACAGTGAGATATACTGTACACAGTATATACATCGATCAACCATAACATTATGGCCACCTGCCTCATATTGAGTAGGTCCCACTTTTGCCACAATAGCAGTGATGCACTGTGTATTCTGACACCTTTGTATTACAATCAACAATAACCTTTTCATCAATTTCAGCTACAACAGCTCTTCTATTGGATCAGAAGGCACGGGCCAGACTTTGCTTCCCATGTGCATCAGTATGCTTTGGCCACCCATGACCCTGTTGCCAGGTCACTGGTTTTCCTTCCTTGGATTACTTTTGGTATGTCATGACCAATGCAGACCAGGAACATCCCACAAGAGTCATCTAACCATCACAATCTAAACCTTGGCAAAGTCACACAAATACTTACGTTTCCCTATTTCTTCTGCTTCCAACTTTAGAAAAAAAGGTTCACTTGCTGCCTAATATATCCCACCCACTTCCAGACAACATTGTAATGAGATATTGAAACTGTAGCTACTATAAGAAGGACTAAATTGTTATGGCTAGACAACTGTATCAAAGCAACTCCAAAACTGCAGTTCTTGTGGGATGTCCCCAGGCTGCAGTGTTCAGGACAAAATAAAAAGTCATCCAAGAAAGGAAAACCAGTGAATTGGCCAAGGCTTAATGATGTACATGGAGAGTGAAGGCTGGCCTGTGTAGTCCGATCCAAAAGAAGAGTACTATTCATTATTGCACTACTCTGTAACATTAAATAATGATGCTAATTCAAAAGTGTGTATATTACTTTACTTTGTAATAAAACACTGAATTTTGCAATGCAAGTATGATATAGATCCAAATAGAATGTGCAAATATTTATGTTTTGCACAAAAAATGCCTGTACCAGCTATGAATGGTAAGAAAAAAATCTACAATCATACCTCTATACAAATAAGAGTTTCTGCTCTGTGTAATATTTGGGATAAAGAGTAGGAAACTAAGCACATTTCTATCTAATAGAACTACATTTACATTTAGGCATTTGGCAGAGGCTCTTATTCAATTCAATTCAATTTTATTTGTATAGTGCTTTTAACAATTGACATTGTCTCAAAACAGCTTTACACAATCAAAAGAATTATTTAAGTTTGTATGGAATGTGAATGTGTATGAATCAAAATGTTCAGATAGGCCCTGGTGAGCAAGCCGAGGGCGACAGTGGCAAGGAAAAACTCCCTGAGATGGTAATAGGAAGAAACCTTGAGAGGAACCAGACTCAACAGGGAACCCATCCTCATCTGGGTGAAACAGATAGCAGGAAATGATCTGCATTTATACAGTGTGTTAGGTGGCAGGCAGTTCAGCTATAATAGTTGATCTTAATTGATGTTAAAATGGAGTCCAGGTAGTTATTGGAGACTCAGATAGACTTGTAGAAAGTTCCAGTCCTGAACTATCGAATTGTCAAGTCCTCAGAGAAACAGCTGACAACACCAGTCGAGGCCAGAACCATCTTCTAAGTAGATAGAATCATCCCCAGACACCAGACGCATCCCAAAGAGACACAGGGGCATCCATGCGACGAGACCTCCGACCAGAAACGGGGCACCAGGATGGATCAGACAGGTCCGGAGGGCAGAGGGAGTCTGGATCACTGGCAGCTCAGGAATGACATATGTAGGTCGACAGAGAGAGAAAGGGGGAGACAGCGGGAGAGAGGAAAGAGAAAGAGGGGGAGAAAGAGAAGAAGAGGAGAGATGGCAGTTAGGTATGGTCACAGTCACATAATGTATAATGTGAATGTATATTTACTGTAGAGTGCAAGCAGGGACCCCGGCAGGACTACTGTAACTATGACAGCATAACTAAAAGGGAGAGGCAGAAGGAAACACAAACATGAGGGCTCCCTGAGATGTAAATCAAACAATCACCTCACCGTCAACAAACCTGAGTGATCAAATGAGAGTGAGGAAGACAGCATCTAAACATACCAGTTCACCATAACACTCTACGTCCATGAGTCCCCCAGATCTGCTCCTTTACCTTATGGCCAATCTATTTATAAAAATGATTGGCTAAATAAATAGGTTTTGAGCCTAGACTTAAACACTGAGACTGTGTCTGAGTCCCGAACACTATTTGGAAGACTATTCCATAATTTTGGGGCTTTGTAAGAAAAAGCTCTTCCCCCAGCTGTAGTTTTCATAATACGCAGTACTGACAAGCAGCCTGCATCCTTTGATCGAAGTAGGCGTGGCGGATCGTAAGACACTAGCAGTTCGCTCAGATACTTCGGCGTGAGACCATTTAATGCTTTATATCTCAAGAGTAGTATTTTAAAATCAATGCGAAATTTCACAGGGAGCCAATGTAGTGAAGATAACATGCTCATACTGTATCTTCTGGTTCTAGTGAGGACTCTCGCTGCTGCATTCTGGACTAGCTGAAGCTTGTTTATGCACCTAACAGAACAACCAGACAGTAAGGCATTACAATAGTCCAACTTAGAAGTGATAAAAGCATGAACTAGTTTTTCTGCATCGTTTAGCGACAATATATTTCTTATCTTGGCAATATTTCTGAGGTGAAAGAATGCTATCCTGTTAATATTATCTACATGAGCTTCAAATGAAAAGCTGGAATCTATAATCACGCCGAGGTCTTTTACTGTTGCACTTGACTGAACAGAAAGGCCATCTAAATTTACGGTGTGATCTAAGATTTTACTTCTAGCTGTATGCGGTCCTATGACTAGAACTTCTGTCTTATCCGGATTAAGCAGAAGGAAGTTAATTAGCATCCAATTTCTTATGTCCTGCACACATTGCTCAACTTTAGGAAGATGGTTTTTCTCATCAGGTTTTGTTGAGACGTATAGCTGTCGTCAGCATAACAATGAAAACTAATACCATGCTTACGGATTATGTTGCCCAGAGGAAGCATGTAAAGGGAAAAAAGCAGTGGGCCTAAAACTGAACCCTGCGGAATGCCAAACTCCACTAGAGAACATGCAGAATAATCACCATTTAAGTCTACATACTGATAACGATCGGTCAAATAGGATCTGAGGCAGGAGAGGGCTGTACCCTTAATTCATACTACATTTTCTAATCTGTGAAGAAGAATAGCATGATCAATGGTGTCAAAAGCTGCATTGAGGTCGAGTAATACAAGCATAGTTACACAAACCTGATCAGAGGCCAATAGGAGGTCATTTACTACTTTAATGAGTGCTGTTTCTGTGCTGTGATGAGGCCTAAATCCTGACAGTTCATGTATGCCATTTCTATGTAGATATGAGCATAGCTGCTCCGCTACTATTTTTTCCAGAATCTTAGAGATAAAGGGGAGGTTTGATATTGGCCTATAATTGGACAGCTGACAGGGGTCGAGGTCAGGTTTCTTAATTATTGGTTTGATAACTGCTAATTTAAAAGATTTTGGAACATAACCAATGCTGAGTGAGGAATTAATTATTCTCAACAGCGGTTCTGTTATTACTGGTACTATCTGTTTAAGAAAATTTGTCGGTATAGGATCTAATATACAGGTTGATGAATTTGCAGAAGAGATGAGTGAAATTAGTTCATTCTCTTCAAGAGGAGTAAAGTATTCCATTTTCGAATCTGACATGGCTAGGTTAACATCTGTATCAATTACATTGTTCGGTTTCAAAGCCTCAATTTTATTCCTGATATTTACAATTTTATTATTAAAAAAGTTCATGAAGTCCTCACTATTGCATGATGATGTTGTGAAGATGTCTGTAGTGGTCTTATTTCTGGTTAATTTGGCTACGGTATTAAATAAAAATCTAGGATTATTTTTATTTTCTTCTATAAGAGTGCAGAGATACGTTGATCTAGCTACACTAAGAGCTTTCCTATAGTTCAGGATGCTCTCTTTCCATGCTATTTGAAATACTAACAATTTAGTTTGACGCCATTTACGCTCTAATTTCCGAGCGGTCTGTTTTAAAGTGTGCATGTGATCATTATACCAGGGAGCGAGTTTCTTATCTCTAATAATTTTTCTTTTAGCTGGAGCTACATTATCTAAGGTACAACGAAATGTCGACTCTAAATATTCAGTCGCCTGATCGAGTTCTGTGGGGTCAGACGGTGTCGTAATCGAAGTTGGTAACTCTGGGAGATTACTGATAAAACTCTGTGTGGTAGTTGATGTGAATGTACGCTTAATACGGTAGCGCGGTGCTGTGCGTACATTATCACTGTGACACACTTGAGTGGAGACAAGATAATGATCTGAGATAATTTCAGACAGTGGAATTGTGAATACATTTCTTATACTTAATCCGAAAAATATTATTAAGTCTAAAGTGTGACCTGCTTTATGAGTGGGTCCTACTACACACTGATTTACGCCTACGGAGTCCAGTATGGACATAAATGCTGTTCTCAGAGGGTCTTCTGCATTCTCAAAATGAATGTTAAAATCTCCGGCAATTAACGTTTTGTCTACAGAAATGACTAGGTTTGAGATTAAATCTGCAAATTCACTAAGAAATTCAGAATACGGCCCTGGAGGTCTGTAAATTATAATTAGTGGAATCGACTGAGCTGACTTAATATACTTAAATACACTTATGTTACTATAAAGAATTTCAAATGAGTTAAATTTGTATCCGTGTTTTTGTACGATAGACAGATTATCATTATGAATAACTGCGACGCCTCCTCCTCTACCAGTTAGCCGAGGCAGGTGTATGTAGCTGTATCCAGGAGGACTAGCTTCATTTAGAGCTACATACTCGTCCTGTTTAACCCATGTTTCAGTTAAACAGAGTATATCAAACACCTGATCTGTGATAATTTCATTAACAATAACCGCTTTTGATGCGAGAGATCTAATATTTAACAATCCTAGCTTCAGATCAGAGGTGCCGGCTGCGCATTCAGTATGATCGGAGTTTGTGGACTTTATGTTAATTAGATTATTGAAACAGACTTTCTGAGTCTTTCTACATTTTTGCATAGATCGGGGAACAGACACAGTCTCAATAAGGTGAACCCTGGGTGACGACTCTATGCAGCTAGCAGACGGTTGGTTTAGCCTGTCTGTCTGCTCCCTGGCTTGGGCTCTGGATTGTCACCGATTAACTAGACCTCTACTGAGACTATGAGCTATACTACAGGAAATGAGAGCAGCACCTTCCCGAGTGGGATGGACACCGTCCCCCCCTAACAGGCCAGCTTTGCCCTCAATGGTCTTCCAATTATCTATAAAGCCCACATTATTTTTGGAGCACCACCTGGACATCCAGCGGTTCAGCAACCATAACCTGCTGTAAGCTATGTCGCCACGTCTCATTGGGATGGGACCAGAGCATACTACTTCATCGGACATCACCTTCGCTAATTTAAACACCTCTGTAAAGTTACTCTTACTAACCTCTGACTGACGAAGGCGTATATCGTTAGCTCCAGCATGTACCACTATCTTAGAGAACCTGTGCTGTCCTAGAGCCCTAAGATTACCTGTTATGTCCGGTGCTCTGGCTCCCGGGATACACCTAACCACTGCCGCTGGCGCCCCTAAAGGTCTAGCTAATGTCACGTGCCTCAGTATAGAGTCTCCTATAACCAGAGCTCTTTCAGGTTTCTCAGCGGGTGCATCACTGGAGAGAGCAAACCTGTTGGACACGTGAAGCACAGAGGAGGTGTGCTCCGGTGGGCTAGCCTTAGCGATAGCTTTGGCTGAACGAGTATGCCGCCGAGTCGTCACCCACTCGCCCCGCTGTGAGAGCTCTAATGCCGGAGTCGGGGGCTGTTTATCTCCGACTGTGGCACCCAGACTGTCCGCTACAGGAATAACGCTGCTCTCACCCTGTCTAACCCTCTCTAAAGTCTGGATGCGCTCCTCTAACACTGATATCTTCTCCGTCAGAGTGCTCACTAACACACACCTATCACAAGTAAAATTATCGCTAATGACGGAGGAAAAATGTCTAAACATCCTGCACTCTACACACTGAACAAGCTGAATGACATGATAACGTACCTCTGCGTTGGAGTTTAGTTGTTTGGAGCTGAATTCCGTTTGTTGTTCTTAGACGAGGAAACTCGCGCGTTCTCCAGAAATTGCAGAAAAAAAGGCGAAGCCGAATAGTATGGAAATGTAAAAGCTAGTTGCTATTAATATTGTTATTGTATAAAGCGATGTAATTTAAACGCTGATACAAACGCAAAACTTTCGCGGCAACGATACCAGAAGTTATAAAATGCCAGGAGGTGACTGGAAAGCACCATCCAGAGCAACTTACAAAAAGTGCTTTAAAATTTACATCACTGGATAGATACTTACACTGGGTTAACTAGGTTAATAACTAAGTGCCATTAGTCAAACACAACTGGGAACAGGGTTTTTTTTTTTTTTTGGTGTGTGTGGGGGGGGATTAATCCACGTACTGGAGAAACAGTTTAAAGATCGTCAAAGTCTCTGTTATACGGACATCTATGTGTCCGTATCTATGAACTAATGTGTGTAATTTGTTCTGTTCCTCAGGACACAGTAACATGGACATGGCAAGGCCCTACATTGTAAGTGCTAAAGATTTAGTTAACAGTTTACAGACGTATGTTGTTTGATATGTCTATGTCCACATCATATGGCTTACTGATCAACCCTCAACATGAAATATCTTCTCAGAGTGTTGCCATAACTCGTTTGTATTTCAGTTTTGTAATGTGCTCTGAGAATTTTCATACTTTCCAGTCCTAATTTCCAGGGAATAATCCTCACTGGACAGGCAGCACAAGCATTTTCCTATTTTGTGTGTTTTCACAATGTGCTTAAATACAGAGGTGGAACAAAGTCCCTTTTTGAAATTATTATTATTATTATTATTATTATTATTATTATTATTATTTAATTATGTATACAGTCGCATGAAATCCATACACCAATACAGATTTCTGTTTCTTGGGAAATCTAAAACTGGCAACTATTGAGCCAATGTCATGCTTACTTCTGAATACATAGTTTGGTTTTAGTTCCTTCTTAAGGACATGTAGTAACGTTATCACTGCTTCCTGTTACAGCCGAAAACTGGTCGCCCTCACCCTGTGTCAGCTTTATACGACAGTGCAAATTGAGGTTAACCATCTTCAAGTCAACTTCTCTATTTTAATGTCTCTTGTAGGCCTCCTATCTTTAAAACATACATGCAACCAGCATCAAAAGAAATACAACATTCTTTTCAGATAAAGATTTCTTTAAATATTACGTGAATGTTTACTGCTTAAAATAAAATGCTCTAAATTATGATCTGTTATAAGTATGTTTTTTTTTCACTCCTTCAGTTCCTTCCCCCATATATTCCCAATGAAAAAGAGAAAAGCGATCCTGTAAAATTTGCACAGTCTGTGAGGACACAAATGGCAGAGTAAGTACCGAAGGATGGTACAAGTAAGTTAGCGGGGTAAAATGAGTCAGACAGTACTGATTAACTTTGTGTTTTAACAGGGCTCTGGGCGTGCCTGTTACAGATCACACTTTTGAGGATTGTCGACTAATGATCTCAGCAGGGCAGCTGACTCTGCCCATGGAGGCGGGGCTAGTGGAGTTTACCAAGATCAGCAGAAAGCTTAAGTACAACACATGTTTACACTTTCCTGTTTTCTCCATAACACTTAATATTGTGTGTACTGTACATGGCTGCATCACAAAACATTATAATGAAATGAGTCAATATAAGATCAAGCCATATTCAATGTGATGCCTGTGCAAGGTGAAGGTAAAACTGAAAATGCAAAAAAAAAAAAAGTCAGGACTTCTGTAAGTATATATGCTTTGGTTATGATAATTATCAGTGATAAAAAGAGATAAGGTTGCAAGTACAGGCCTCTCTTTATGAAAGACCAACAAATAGAAACAGGAACGGGGATTTATCTAGGAACTTTGACCTGAAAACACTTTATTATTATTTTTATTTTAACTAAATCTGAATACACACATCATGAGTATACTGTATGTAGTCAGAAACAAAAATTTGTGTTGAAGCACATAAACATGTGATGAGTGACATAAGTAACTTTACATACATGTAGTGCATAGGAACAATCTCTGACTGAAAAAATAGAAGCCAAAACATGCAGTTGTTTGAATGTCCACTAGTGGCTCCAAAATCAATCCTAATAAACACCCTCTATTGTTAAAATGTTCAATAAGTTTTGAACAATTTGCAACAGAAAGGGGATTATGAAAAGATATTTACGTATTTGTATTTTCAAACATTTTATTAAAATTATGCAGCACAGTGGTGTATTGGTTAGCATGTACATCACAGTTTTTTCTTTGCAGTCCCAAAGTAAAACTAAGTTAATATATGTTTTCTTGTTTTATAATTTTTTTTTTATCTTCCCAAAGTCTAAAATGGGACAACATGCGGAAGGAGCTGGAGAATTTTGCTGCCATTGCCCAGTCTTGTAAAGGAGGCCGAATCAGGATCGAGGAGTTTGCCAGTTTTCTCAAGCTTCCTGTCAGTCCTGTGCTTCAGGAGCTTTTCCATCTTTTTGACAGGGTGTGTGTGTGTGTGTGTGTGTGTGTGTGTGTGTGTTTACTTAATTTATAATTAATTTACTTATCCCCTTTATCCTCCTCTAATTCTTATTCTTTTCATCTTCTTATCCAGAAATGTATGTTAGAGTAGGTCTAATAAACTGTTCACCCTGTTACACTGTAGAACGGTGATGGCACCATTGATTTTAGAGAATATGTCATCGGTATGACAGTGTTGTGTCGACCAGCGAACACGGAGGAAGTCATCCAGACAGCATTTAAGGTACATCCTCAATTCTATCGAGTATTTGACCTATTTGAACTATCCCAGAGCTTAAATATTGGACTTTGCATTTGTGAATGGACTTTTAATTTGTTTATATTGTAACGATGCTGGAAATATGATACATAACAGTATACTAACCCTGTGTGATGATTGGCCTCAGCTTTTTGACATAGACGAGGACAACAGCATCACTCGAGATGAGTTTACTAGCCTGCTTCGCACCACTCTCGGTGTCTGTGATCTTGACGTCAACCAACTCTTTGATGAGATTGATATTGATGGATCAGGACATATCACATACGGTATGCAGTTTATACAGAGCAAAAAGTTTGCACGTATTTGAAATTTCCCTCAGTTTAAACATGGTAGCATGGAATTGGTTTAAACATTACATTTAATAGTTTATGGAAAACTCAGAATTCTGTTTATGTCATGTTCTTTTATAAAGTGTTTCCCTTTTATAACGTCAAGTCAAATAAACTTTTATTGTCATTTCAATTATATACAGTTCAGTACACAGTGAAACGAAACAGTGTTCCACCAGGACCACTGTTTAGGATAAGTGCTGCATACTGTACATGCAACGTAAATCATCAGAAACTAACTGGCTAACTAGAACACCTAATTAGCTGACTATTTAAGACAAACCAAATTTACACTATAAATAAATAAAAAAATTACCCTAAAATACTATACATATAGCTTTAATAAATAAAAAATAAGACGAAAGAATAAAAGAAAAAGAGCAAAGTGTCACATATACAAGTACAGTGTAAAATGTTGATCTAGATGGAGATCTAATCTAATTTACAAACAAATTATCATATTATTAATACACTTTGTGCACTAATTTTTGTAGACTGTTAACACTTTCTTTTTTAATAGGCGTAACGTCTTCTACCTCCACTAAAATACTAAAAATCTAAGAATAGCCAAGTGCCACAAATATTTAGTTAATATTTAGACCCTGATGAAAGCTCGTGTGACCTGAAATTTTTACATTTTCACATGAAAGCTCATGTGACCTGAACATTTTGAAATCTTTGCCAAGCCATGGATTAATAAAGGCTTTTTAACTTTTGGAACAGTGTCTTTGTCTACCAACTAATAGTCCACTAATGAATTAGGAGGCAATTGATTTGTTTTTATGTATACCCATTGCTGTACCTATCACTTGTTTATTCTTAATTAAGGATTTAGGAATTAAGGACTCTCAAGTTAATATATTTTTTTAAGCGTTTAGCTTTGTGTAATTTTTGCTTTGTATTATTTTATTTTATATGTTCTGTGCAATAACAGTGATAAAACCGTTGTGGTGATATATCCAGTTTATACAGTACTGTATGTTTGACAGGCTATAACTAAAATAGTTTTTTCCCCTTGCCTTCTTTACATTAGATGAGTTTCTCTCTTTTGCTTACACCCACCCCGAGTATGCTAAACTCTTCACAACATACATTGAGTTCCAGCGATACCAGTGCTTCCTGGGAGAAGGACCCCTCTCGAACCTTATCTGCTCCTCTACGAATCCCCCGAGCGAGCAGCAAGAAGACTGCAACTTGGATAAGAAGGATGACTAAGCACCTTATGTCAAGAGCAAAGTCATGTCCATTACACTGTGAGACAATCTGGAAAGCAGACTTCTGCTAAAAATAATTGGCCTTTTTTTCTTCAATGCAATCAGTACTTTGGTTAAAATCTTGTGACTCTCGTGCTTCTGCAGAATCCAAAGGAAAATATTGCTGTGGATCAGTACATTAAGTATATGCACATATTTTGTCCCCAAATGTAGATGAAGTTACTACATACTGTAACTAGCATTCAAATGCTGGTGTGTTTCTGCAACTAGCTGATGATTATACTGTACCACTGTGACTTTATTAATCCAGAGAAAAAAAGTTTACAACTTCGAACACTGTAAACGCCAGCTATATACAGTCACCCAAAAAAAAAAAAAAAAGGCATGCACACTTCAGCATGTAGCATGTACTGTAGCATGTAACTACTGACATCTTAAGAGGAAATAATACTACTTAGAAGTGGGTTCTGATCTACATTGCGTTTCCCTTCCTTTCCTTTCCTTCTCACACACTTTATGGGCCTTGGTGTGTAACAATTGTTTTTTATATCCATATTAATATTATAGAATTAGCATTCTTCATTCTCTCTTGGTCACTTACCCAGTAGTGGTCAAATCTCTGTTACTATTTACAGACTGTTTTTTATTAAGAACTATTTTAAATTTACAATAAAGCTACATTGATTCTAATAGTGTCATTTGTGTTCAGATGCACTGGATAAACAAGATTTTCCAGCTGTTTAAACAAATGAACCTGTTGTTAAGGATATCAATTTTAATGCTTTTATTCTGCAGTCTTCCACCAGGTGACAGCAGAAACCCATTTTTCTTCTCCCACATATATCCTAACTGAAGATCATTTGATAAATCGTTGATCTTTGAGCTCTTCATGTATTTGTGCCTGCAATCGGCACTTTATTATTAATCTTGCAGAGTGAAAGAACAAATGTTTAAAAATTTTAGTAAGCCAAGCATATCATGTAATTTATCCAGAGTGTATCCACTCTGAGAGTCTATGCAGATGGATCAAAAATATCAAATCAATACTTGGATGAAATGGATCAGATATTTTATGGGTGGTTAGGAATAATATAATGTGACCCCAAGGAGAATTCTCATAGTCATGCTGCCTATTAATCCTTCTCTGTTTCCGTCTAATCCATAACTCCAAATTGAAGCAGGGACTGGAGCAGAGTTCTTAATTTGGGTGAATGCACTATATGTGTACAGTATGATACATCATGGAAAAAAAACAAAAACAAACAAAAAGGTGTGACCATGCACAAACATGGTCATGGTAAAATGACATTGCATTACAAGGAAAACACATACTTCCTCCTTTTCCGTTGTAATGCAATGTAATTTTACCACCACTGTGTTTGTGCAGAAAGTGTCACACCATTTCCTTTTTTTCTGTTTATCATACTCATACTGTGCATTCATCTAAACTATGAGGTTATGAGAATCAGTTTGTTTAGTTAATGGATTGAACTAATATGTGGGAAAACTTTTCAACTTGCTCAAACCAGGGTGTCCAACTCTGGGCAAAAATGATTAAGACTAAAAAGTGATAAGGAACATTCCTGTACATTAACTTAAGGAATTAATTAAGCAGGATTGAGCATGTGATGACTCTGTGGCCAGCCGGGTCCAGTACGTTTTGAATAATAAAGGACTTCATATGACTTCATAATCATACTTCATGATTTTTATATAGGCGATGTGGAAGGCCCAGGTTCGATTCCCAGACAATGCCCAAACCCCAGCCACTGTGCCACTGATGCCAGTCTCTAGCCCAGATAAAATGGTGTCAAAAAGGGCATTCTGCATCAAATCTGTGCCACTTTGTTGTGCAGATTGGACAGTCTGCTGTGCCGATCCCTTGATGGGAGCAGCCGAAAGAAAAACAGCAAATATAACCATTTCATCACAACCAATTCATGAATTATTTTTATTACATTGATTTTTAGTGATATTTTAAAAAAAAAATGTTCTCTTGGCCACCTCTTTATATTCAATCAATTTCATTAAAGATTTGAAAGTTTTTCACATGTCAAAACTTCACTTAAATCACTGATTTGACATGAGCACAGTGTGGAACAATCTACATGTTCTACAACCTCGCGTATGGAAAGCCTTTTGTGATTTGGCCTAACTTGGCTGATCTATCACACAATTAAGCAAATCTTATATTTGCATGATAAAAATTTTATATTGATTTATCAAGAGAGCAGAAATATTACTCTTAATACACTGACAAGATGGGTAGCCAAATGGTACATGGACAATGACAAAATATTGGACAGGAGATTTGTTACCAAGCCATACAGTGGTGTGAAAAACTATTTGCCCCCCTCCTGATTTCTTATTCTTTTGCATGTTTGTCACACAAAATGTTTCTGATCATCAAACACATTTAACTATTTGTCAAAGATAACACAAGTAAACACAAAATGCAGTTTTTAAATGAGGGGTTTTATTATTTAGGGAGAAAAAAAATCCAAACCTACATGGCCCTGTGTGAAAAAGTAATTGCCCCCTGAACCTAATAACTGGTTGGGCCACCCTTAGCAGCAATAACTGCAATCAAGCGTTTGCGATAACTTGCAACGAGTCTTTTACAGCGCTCTGGAGGAATTTTGGCCCACTCATCTTTGCAGAATTGTTGTAATTCAGCTTTATTTGAGGGTTTTCTAGCATGAACCGCCTTTTTAAGGTCATGCCACAACATCTCAATAGGATTCAGGTCAGGACTTTGACTACGCCACTCCAAAGTCTTCATTTTGTTTTTCTTCAGCCATTCAGAGGTGGATTTGCTGGTGTGTTTTGGGTCATTGTCCTGCTGCAGCACCCAAGATCGCTTCAGCTTGAGTTGACAAACAGATGGCCGGACATTCTCCTTCAGGATTTTTTGGTAGACAGTAGAATTCATGGTTCCATCTATCACAGCAAGCCTTCCAGGTCCTGAAGCAGCAAAACAACCCCAGACCATCACACTACCACCACCATATTTTACTTTTGGTATGATGTTCTTTTTCTGTAATACTGTGTTTCTTTTACGCCAGATGTAACAGGACACGCACCTTCCAAAAAGTTAAACTTTTGACTCGTCGGTCCACAAGGTATTTTCCCAAAAGTCTTGGCAATCATTGAGATGTTTTTTTTAGCAAAATTGAGTCTTTTTGCTTAAAAGTGATTTGCACCTTGGAAATCTGCCATGCAGGCCGTTTTTGCCCAGTCTCTTTCTTATGGTGGAGTCGTGAACACTGACCTTAATTGAGGCAAGTGAGGCCTGCAGTTCTTTAGATGTTGTCCTGGGGTCTTTTGTGGCCTCTCGGATGGGTCGTCTCTGCGCTCTTGGGGTAATTTTGGTCGGCCGGCCACTCCTGGGAAGGTTCACCACTGTTCCAAGTTTTTGCCATTTGTGGATAATGGCTTTCACTGTGGTTCGCTGGAGTCCCAAAGCTTTAGAAATGGCTTTATAACCTTTACCAGACTGATAGCTCTCAATTACTTTTGTTCTCAATTGTTCCTGAATTTCTTTGGATCTTGGCATGATGTCTAGCTTTTGAGGTGCTTTTGGTCTACTTCTCTGTGTCAGGTAGCTCCTATTTAAGTGATTTCTTGATTGAAACAGGTGTGGCAGTAATCAGGCCTGGAGGTGACTACAGAAATTGAACTCAGGTGTGATAAACCACAGTTAAGTTATTTTTTAACAAGGGGGGCAATCACTTTTTCACACAGGGCCATTTAGATTTGGAGTTTTTTTTCTCCCTTAATAACGTAAAGCTTCATTTAAAAACTGCATTTTGTGTTCAATTATGTTATCTTTGACTAATAGTTAATGGTTTTTGATGAGCAGAAACATTTAAGTGTGACAAACATGCAAAAGAATAAGAAATCAGGAAGGGGGCAAATAGTTTTTCACACCACTGTACATCCTGTCAAATAAAGCTAAAAGAAAGGTAGTGACTGAGCATGTAGTGTGTGTGTGTGTGTGTGTGTGTGTGTGTGTGTGTGTGTGTGTGTGTGTGTGTGTGTGTGAATACTGTAATAAATGATTTTCTCAAAATTAGTGCATGTACAAAATTAATTTCCGGGGGTCAATGATGATGATGATGGTGGCGTCCTACAGAAGACTGATGTTCTTTCCTGTAAGGGCCTGCTTGGATGAATGATGGCACGCAGCTCACTTCATTAAATCCCTGCTGTTCGGCGCACTGTGCTCTCCAGCTGTGATTTCCACCGTCAATTTGTTGTAACCTTTTCAGACAAAAAAAAAAGCCCATTTCATTTTAACCTCAATTGATGAGATGGCATGAAATCAATTAAATAACATTGTTGCCTCTTTCTCCTACTTGCCTTCTATTTCTTAGTGCTTCTCCTTTATATTGCTGGACCCATTTTGAAGCAGCCTCGGGTTAAAGCTCTCTAGTCAAATCGTAAACAATCAATGTCACTAATTAGGTTTGATTTGCACCAAACCACATGAGAATTGGATAAAAGGGTCTGGGCAAGCTGGTATCTGCCTACATGGATGAAGAAGAGACTGATCTGATGCTCTTCTAAAGAAAGGTCAAGACTGACAAGATGAGGAGTTTAATTGACAAGTTGCCAAATAGTCACAAAATGCAGCAAGCTAATTGTATTCACCCTGCAAGTATAGGAGATGCTGCATGCATCCGTTGGCTTCTCATTATTTGTATTGAGTCGTGAGCCGCATATGTTAAAGTTAATCTTAGAATCTCGATTGTAAATAAAATTCCAACTTAATTTTAAACTGGCATGTGGGCATCTTTTTATTAACCCATAAGCACTATGAATCAAATGGGGGTTTGTACATTTTATATTGAACCAAAACTAGTACATGACCAGACTTGTGTATTCTGCCTGCATAGTAGAGGTGTATTTGGGGAGGCCTGCTGTGACTAGATTTGCTTTTTTTAATCTGTGGGTTTGACCTTGGAATACAAGGCCTCCAAATATCTTGGTACAAAACAATGGTAAGTGTTTCTCATATACTATTACACTAGATGAATAGGCTTGGTTTCAAAACTCCCACCTCCCCGTTTTAATTGGAGCACTTGGAAGTAGATGTGACGTTCTGAGTACATTAGCACACACCACCAGCAGACACATGAAGACTGGGATTGAGTTAGCTGGTTTAGCATTATTAGGTAAGGGGGGGGGGGGGGGGAATCATCTTCTGGTAGTAATGTTTGGTTGATTAGATCTATTGATATACATAAAAGCATGAAAACATAAAAGCCTTATGGTAGCCATACTTTAGCTTATTTAAAAAATATATAATTTAACCAGCTTAGCACTATGCAATAGGAAAAACTGGTGTGAAAGCAACTAAACCAAATCTGACGAAATGGTATAGTTTAATGCACTTTGTGTATAAGAGATACGGGGATGTGGGTAAAATTCTTTTCACTTCCTGTTGACTCCATTAAATTTTTCAAGCTATCGACTTGCGATGAAATCAAACCGCGGTGAAACATGGAGTGCCGAAGAAATTAAGTGCCTCTCTGTATTCACATTAAAGATGAAAAATGTGTGGCTGGGCTGTTTTGATAGGATTACCTGATGGATCAGCAGGAAGATCGCCGGCTAATAACAAAATGATCATTCAGGAGGAGGGCACGTCTCTCCCTGAAGTGGCGCGCGATGCGCCGTCGGCGAGATGAAAACCAGGGAGCTGGTTTGGAATCGCAGCCGCGAATCGTGTTCGAAATTAATTATCTGAAAATAATGATTTGCACGTACAATGTTGTGCGCGATGATCAGCGCCATGAGCGCAAATCAAAGCTGTTCCTCCATGATTATTGAAAGTGGCGCGATTTTCTGAAAATAGTCTGTTTCCGGTGCCGATGGGCTTCGCGGTCTATTTTGGTTCGTTTAGAACTCTGCATATGTGAAAGCAAACCGTACCAACGTCTGTTTACTACATTGTAACATTTTTCTGACTGGTGCGGACTAAAGCAATCGAACTATACTGTAGGTGTGAAAGCACCCTTAGAGTATGTTGAGTTAGGAAAAAAAAGCTAATTACAAATGAGAGCAGTTCCAGTTAGGTGATGAAGAAATAAAGTCAGAGGAGGCAAAAAAAAAAAGGTTAAAGTAGAGCTACTGTAGAAAGAGAAAAGCTAAAAGTTGAGCAATTGAAATTGGAGTTAATATGAGAATATATAAATATAAAATGTATAATATTATAAATAAAGTGTGGTTTCATGGGCAAGACTGAATAATGTTCTTCTTCCTTCAGTTTTAGTGGAAATATTGATTAAGTTAATGCTTCTGTACTCAAAACATAGACAGAATCATACAGACAAAACTTTTGAAAGGGTAAGAAATGTGAAATCCATCTCATGCAGAATTTGTTCCTGGGATTTCGGATCATTTTGGTCAGTGGTTCTCTGAAAATTTGTGCAACCTGATTGTTTCAGAGCTGTTTAGAAGTTCAGTGCTAGACCACATCACCGCTTCTATTAATGAAAAGAGTGCATATTTTTGATAGATTCGTGACTCATTTGAGTGACTAAACAATTTAATTATGTACACAAAGGGAAGATTTTAAATTGACTTCAGGAATATTGGATAATTCTTAGGAACATTTTTTCCTTTCTTGCCAAATATATATATATATATATATGCAGGTACAACCACACAGGTTGTTGGCATTGGGTCAGTTCCAATAAAGATTACTAACACCATTTGTTTCTTATCGTTTGATCTCGTATGTGGGGATCTAGGTTGTTATGGGTGTTTGTCTTTCTTTGCCTATGTATACCATTGATACTGTATCATCCTCGGAAATTATTTAGTAGATGACAGAGTTTTGAAAAATATTTCTCTACCATTAATGCTTATTTCATCTCTTTTGTGTCCAAATCATTCATATGAGGGTTTAAAGAAAATACATAATATTTACCATGCATAGGCTGTTGCCTAGGCAATGAACAAATCTAACCCGCTAGGGGCGGATGGGCCTGCATTTTTAGAGTTGTTCAGTACTCATCTTCATTGGTGGACTTTAACGTTAAAAAATAAATAGATTAACCACTTTTCTTACATTTATAATCAGTTTCTAAGGAAGATCTGAAAAGAGAGCAAATTGAAGATTGCACAGTTTAATATTCAGAGTAGTAATCACATCACCTTTCTTCAACATTGTCTTGACCAATTAATTCAAACAAAGAACAATTGCTATTGAGAAAATGTACCCTTGATAATTTGTGTGTAAATTGAGTAAGTCTAGTTGTTGTACCTCATAGTAAACCTATAACTGAATACTCTACTGTAGCATTTTGTTTGGCCACAGTTGAAACAGGATGTCTCCAAATACTGTACACTTTTTCATACATGTCAGCTGATTGGAAAACCCAAGCAAAAGCTTAAGCCAGCATTTTTGTATCATATTCCAGTTCTGCAAACCTCTTTTGAGGACATTACCATGGACTATGTTGGCCCTTTACCAAAAAGGCAATCTGGTAGTCAATGGTTGTTGACTCTTATGGTTAGAAATACCTGCTGTCCAGCAGCATTTTTCTTTGTGCTCTATCATGACCAAAGTTGTCCTATAAGCTTTAACCTACTTTATATCTATGTTTGTCATGCATAAGGTAATACAAACTATGTAGGGGAGTAATTTCATGTTGTGCACATTTATTCAAGATGTGAGTCAGTTTCAGGTGAAGCATAACATTTCTAGTGCTTCCATCAGACTTGTGAGCGGCTCTTAAGAATTTTGGGACTGCACAAGGAATGAGTTCATCCTAAAAACAAACATCATCATCATTATCCACTCCACTCCAGTTTTGGTGGTCCTTATGATGTAAAATGCCAGTTTAACTGCTACAGAGTTAACTATTTGAGCCATACACCTGATAGTTAATAATTTGGATTTGGTACATGAGGTGTTCCATTGCAGAGGGTTGAATTAGGGATGGACACTCCCAAATGCTTATTTTTTTTAACCTAAGATCAAATGACACCAAGTGAATTACTCTGTGGTGGAATAAGAGACACTTCCCCTAATCTGACCATTCAAAGCTTTATGGTGTTTTTTGTGTTTGTTTGTAATTTTTTACTTGAATGTGACAAGAGGTTAAACTCCAACAATTTTATGTGCAAAACAATAACCTGACACTGATGTGTTGGCTTCCGTTCTCACAAGCATGCAAACTCAATACTTGTTATATTAACAGCAACAATAAAGTCATAGCTGAAGTTCTCGCTCATGGGTTGGGGTAAAGTTTACATAGACCATTCTGGGCTACCATTTATGTGGGGGTGTGCAGTAGTCTTGGATGGGTGCCATCTGTCCTCTGTCGGTTCAATTTTATATGTCTAGACTCTCCCTCTCTCTCTCTCTCTCTCTCTCTCTCTCTCTAGCATTGCAACCTGTCTACCTTCCAGACCGTTATGTCCATCCTGACTGGTTGACATTAAAGGCAATGCAATTAAGGCTAGACCTGCTGCTCTTCCCCCTACAAGTTTTTTTTTTTTTTTTTGAGTGGGGCGCGTTCATTAATTTATTAATTAATTCATTAATTTTCTACCCTGCTTAACCAGTATACGGTTGTGGAGAGCCCAGGCTCATGGAGATCAGCGCACAAGACAAAGGACACTTTGGATAGAGTGGCAACACAATGAAGGGCACAGACCCACATTCTCACACCCATGGGTAATTTGGAAACACCAACTGGCCCACAACGGATTGTGTTTACAAAGCATGCAGAGAAACAAGCATCCTTGTTTCTTTGTTTTAGTATGCATAATTGGGGTATAACAATACAAAGCCTTTTATGGCAACTGTGTGCCTCATCATTTCCTTCCAAGTTTGGGCAAGGTCCAAGTATGGGTGTATGGCAGGTGTCCTAATACTTCCGGCCTCTTAGTATATCTTGGCCCTGCTGACATTGATTGGGGGATCAAATGGATATTAAACTGAATTACACATAAACCTATCACCATGCCCCAAAGAAACTTAAACAAGGAAGTCACTAAAGAGAAGCAACACATCATAATAATAGTTTAATGTTTAATATTTGACCAGCTGCAAAAACCCATTGAAAAGTAGAAATGTCCCTGGTTGCATTCTCTGGTATCTCAGTTGTTCATCACAAGCAGATTCACTTAAAATTTTTAATAGGTCACCTCTTATTTGTATTTATATTTTTAGAACACATTTTTTTTGCTCAATCTAAATGTTGCATTTGTATTTGGTTACATCTCCACTTTATAGAATAAAAGAGACACCTATTTTTCCTACTCTAAGTCTCAACATACAACGCCAAGGAATTATTGTATCATACCACGTTATAGTTCACTCCGCATCCATCACATTGGATTTTGACATCAAGATGTCACATTTATCTGTGTCTCTAAGATTGGGAGTTTTCTGTACTGTACTTGGTTTGTGCTATACAGTACAACCCACAGCTATGCACAGCTTCCCCAATCCCAGACTTCTTAAGTAAACACAACGTGTAGCACTCTTACTTGTCTTTGATCTGAGGAAAAAGTCTTGGCCTTGAGCAGCAGGGACAAAAGCCATAACGGCACCTCCTGGAGGGTGAAACACAAACACAGGACAGCCCTTCCTTAAAACCTCTGGCTGACACCATGCTGCTTCTTGCTGTCCTTTTCTTCTGAGGAAAAAGGTGAGGACATATTTATGCAATTTATGTCCAAATTTAAGGAACTCCCAGACACAAAAGAGGAAGCTAAGCTGCAAAAGTGTTGAAAAAGACGTCATCGTTCATGTATGAGGTTTTCCACTTGTGGTTACGTCTGAGCATTTTTTCCCCTTTATTATAGAGTTTCACTGAAGATAAAATGCATGACTCAAAGTCATTACTTGGATGAAGTTAAGGTAACAGAAAATAAATAACCAATAATGATGAGTCAAAAGATGATAATCTTATGAGACATTGGTATAAAATTTAATCAGTACAGTGATCTGGGGAAAATTAGCTGTCCCTCTCCTTTTGGTTTTGTCTGCACTCTTCACAAAGAATGAACTCTTTTCACTTTGAAAAATGTGATACAAATACTTACAAAACCAGGCATAGGGCATAAAACTGACTGCTGTCAACATGCTGCTTAATTATTGAATCTAATTTATTTAACAGCCAGCAATATGGCCAAACAGGTTCATCAAAGCACTTCTTCTCATATATTTTTGTTTCTATAGTAAGAGATAATTCATAGTGACAACAGTATTTGAGTAACATACAATACTAATTTCCTCTAAAAGCTTTAGCTAAGCTCTGTTCTTGTATCACTTTAATTCATATAGTGGCATCAATTCCCTACCCCTGTGGATGGAAATAAGATAATTGGCCGCATATATATACTGTAGTCAAAGACCCTTCTCAGTGGTGTCAGTATGTTACACTGCATATTAATGCATATTAGCATTATTATGTTGTCACTTAATTAGAAATGGAGTAACTAACAATAATAATCAATGTTTTAATATAATCTGCAACATACAGTATAAATAAACTTGGTTTGGACAATGAGACACAGGTGAAGGGTTTAATATGTTTTCAATGCAGAACAGTGCTTGTTTTTAGAAATGCATGTCATCAAATTAAAGGTTTGTTGGTTTTTGCCTAGCAGAAATGTTACTGGATTGTGTCTTCAAGTCATGAATTTTAATTTAGAAGAAATTTCTCGCTCTCTCTCCTTTCTCTCTTAGTATACAGTGGTGTGAAAAACTATTTGCCCCCCTCCTGATTTCTTATTCTTTTGCATGTTTGTCACACAAAATGTTTCTGATCATCAAACACATTTAACTATTAGTCAAAGATGACACAAGTAAACACAAAATGCAGTTTTTAAATGAGGGGTTTTATTATTTAGAGAGAAAAAAAATCCAAACCTACATGGCCCTGTGTGAAAAAGTAATTGCCCCCTGAACCTAATAATTGGTTGGGCCACCTTTAGCAGCAATAACTGCAATCAAGCATTTGCGATAACTTGCAACGAGTCTTTTACAGCGCTTTGGAGGAATTTTGGCCCACTCATCTTTGCAGAATTGTTGTAATTCAGCTTTATTTGAGAGTTTTCTAGCATGAACCGCCTTTTTAAGGTCATGCCACAACATCTCAATAGAATACACGTCAGGACTTTGACTAGGCCACTCCAAAATCTTCATTTTGTTTTTCTTCAGCCATTCAGAGGTGGATTTGCTGGTGTGTTTTGGGTCATTGTCCTGCTGCAGCACCCAAGATCGCTTCAGCTTGAGTTGACGAACAGATGGCCGGACATTCTCCTTCAGGATTTTTTGGTAGACAGTAGAATTCATGGTTCCATCTATCACAGCAAGCCTTCCAGGTCCTGAAGCAGCAAAACAACCCCAGACCATCACACTACCACCACCATATTTTACTGTTGGTATGATGTTCTTTTTCTGAAATGCTGTGTTACATTTACGCCAGATGTAACGGGACACGCACCTTCCAAAAAGTTCAACTTTTGTCTCGTCTGTCCACAAGGTATTTTCCCAAAAGTCTTGGCAATCATTGATATGTTTTTTAGCAAAATTGAGACGAGCCTTAATGTTCTTTTTGCTTAAAAGTGGTTTGCGCCTTAGAAATCTGCCATGCAGGCCGTTTTTGCCCAGTCTCTTTCTTATGGTGGAGTCGTGAACACTGACCTTAATTGAGGCAAGTGAGGCCTGCAGTTCTTTAGATGTTGTCCTGGGGTCTTTTGTGGCCTCTCGGATGAGTTGTCTCTGCGCTCTTGGGGTAATTTTGGTCGGTGGCCACTCCTGGGAAGGTTCACCACTGTTCCATGTTTTTGCCATTTGTGGATAATGGCTCTCACTGTGGTTCGCTGGAGTCCCAAAGCTTTAGAAACGGCTTTATAACCTTTACCAGACTGATAGATCTCAATTACTTTTGTTCTCATTTGTTCCTGAATTTCTTTGGATCTTGGCATGATGTCTAGCTTTTGAGGTGCTTTTGGTCTACTTTTCTGTGTCAGGTAGCTCCTATTTAAGTGATTTCTTGATTGAAACAGGTGTGGCAGTAATCAGGCCTGGGGGTGACTACAGAAATTGAACTCAGGTGTGATAAACCACAGTTAAGTTATTTTTTAACAAGGGGGGCAATCACTTTTTCACACAGGGCCATGTAGATTTGGAGTTTTTTTTCTCCCTTAATAACGTAAACCTTCATTTAAAAACTGCATTTTGTGTTCAATTATGTTATCTTTGACTAATAGTTAACGGTTTTTGATGAGCAGAAACATTTAAGTGTGACAAACATGCAAAAGAATAAGAAATCAGGAAGGGGGCAAATAGTTTTTCACACCACTGTATATTCTGTGTGTGTGTTCAAGCAAAGTGAAAAATAAGGAAACATACAAAAGTGAATTCTAATCCTAAACTTTAAAGTATCCTTACATATAACTTGCATTGTGCAGATTATAAAACTGCATAGTCCAGGAAAAAATAGGCTGTTTCCTGTTTAGGATAGCTCTTCGGCTGATTCTGCAAACTTGTGATTTTGATCTAAAAGGCCAGAGGACGTAATGTAATTTAGGGAAAAGAACAAAAAACATGCACATGTCTGCTCTTTGTTTCGCCTAATGATGAACCTTTCACCCACAGCCCCAAGGCTCTCCAGCACCTGCCATGTATACCCTTCCGGAACCAGTGTCAAGTATTCCATGGACCATCTCCTGGAGAAAAAGCTAACATTTACCAAAATGCTAATTGGCACATACCCTACAGGCTTTGCTTAAGGTTATCCTTGAGTAATGTTCATGACCGCACAAAAAAGTCTACACCTGGATTTAACTAAGCAAATAGTTAAAAGCCTTCCATTAGATAATTACTGCAGTGATTAATATTGTTCAGCTGGCAACAAGTCATTTAACCCTAACTAATGAGTACCTTCTCATCCCTTAAACAACCACATCAGAAGATACATCCTGTGGTCAAGATGTTTCTCTGTTTCAGAAGGGTCAAATTTTTGGCCCGAATCAATCAAATAAAAAGGCAATTGCTGAAACTACTAATGAAGGATAGTGGTGACCCATCATCTGCAAGGACAAAATAGAAAAACAGTTTGAATGATTGTGATGTGAGATCACTTGAACGTTTGGTGGAAGAAAAAAAACAGTGGATATCATGGCTATGATTAATACTGAAAGAAAGACATTTATACTCTCACAGTGCAATGAGAACTCAAGGCATTGGGACTGAACAGTTCTGTAGCCTTACGAAAACCACTTATCAGTGGGGCTAATTGAAAAAAAAGGCTTCAGTTTGCTAGGGAACATAAAGAATGGATTTTGAGGCATTGAAAAAAGGTCACGTGTCTGATGAGTCCAGATTTACCCTGTTCCAGACTGATGAGTACATCAGGGTAAGAAGAGAGGTGGATGAACAGATGCACCCATCATGCATAGTCCCTATTGTCCCTAAAAGACACTAAAGGCAGTATTATGATCTGGGGTTGCTTGGAGTTGGTCAGGTCTCAGTTCAGCAACATTATATGTCCAACAAATGAGGTCAGCTTTTTCCATCAATGGATTTTTTTCCCCCTTCCCTGATGGCATGGGCATATTCCAAGATATTCCTTCATTGTGCTCAAATTCATAGATAAATCATAGCATACAAATTGTGCTTCATTGTGCTCAAAGAAAAGTCACCTTGCACTTCCAGAGTTCGCCTTGCACTTCGGGTTTGCTTGGTAGGTTTCCTTTGGGTGCTTCCTTTGGGGGCTAATTTGTTTTTCCAAATTGCCCGTAGTATGTGTGTGCATGCATGCCCTGCGATGGATTGGCACCCTATCCAGTGTGTACCCCGCCTCGTGCCCCAAGTCTCTTGGAATAGAAGACAGGCTTAAGCAGTACAGACAGTGAGTGAGTGAGTGAGTGAGTGAGTGAGTGAGAGTAGTCCAGGGAGCATGGAGTGGCCTTCACAGATTCCAGACCTTATCCCAATTGAAAATTTTTGGGATATCCTGGAGAAGACTTCCAAATTAATGTGACTCTGGATGGAAATTATTTTTGTGACATTGAATGCATGCTGTAATCTGTAATCAAAGTAAAAGACAGTCCAAAACATTAGTTGGTGACTTTTTTTTAAAGAAACTGCTACTCCTACTACTGCTACTACCATATTAAATTCTTACCACTTTTAACTATTATGTTTTTAATATTTACATAAGAGCAGCATGATTAAAACTGTTGTTGCCCTTGTCTTATAAAAATGCTCACCAGGATTTATAAAAATGCTCACCAGCATCAGCACAGATTTTGTTGAAATGGACAGCGCTCACAGGATTGATGATGGAGGAGGATCAGTGTTTGGGGTATGCTGCTGTGCAAGGACATCTTGTTTGTTTGTCCTTTGCTGGGGTCGCCGTTTCCCATATGTATGGCAACTTCCTGAAGTAGTATGAACAAATTTCAGTTCCAGAGAGAACATGTCCTTAATCAGTGCATAAATCAGTACGTAACCAGGTTCCATATATTATCTAATCTTTTCCAGCGTATCAACAAAAAAACTGCCCAAAAACAGGCCCGTAAAGGTTTCATAAAAGAAGCACTGGAAAGCTTTAAATGGACATTCATTGACTTTAATGGGATGAACTGATCACCCATATCTAATAGAAATCATAGCCTTTGGCTAAAGCTGTGCAAGATTTGATTACACATGGAACACAATGCTTTTACCGCTTCTTAGAAAACAGGTAATTGGATCTATGAAGAAAAGAGAAGAGAAACATACAATTAAAGGGGAGATTACAACATTTTAAGAAGGACTTGTTTTTATCTATTTACTTTTTTTTTTGCAGAACTTTGGGTGAGAATATAGGAACTGGAAAAAGGTTTAACCCATACTGAACCTACATTCTTACTCAGATTCATCTGCTCCGCTCCATAATCTCTCAACTTCTATTTAAAACACTTAAGATGCAAAGCTGGCACATTTCATTGATCATCTAAGTGTGATGAAAATAAGATTGTTTGCTTACTTGACACAAAGTATAAAACATTTCAAGACTAGTCTAATTAGTTTAAAGCAAAATGTTTGAAGTGCACAGGCACACTTCATCACGCTTCATTTTCTAAACTATTAAACAGCACTTGCTCTGACAAAGCAACCAGATACACAAATCAGCTGAAACTGCTAAAAAAATCTAATATATAGGCAATAAAATTTTAAGTTGATTGCCAGTGCCAACTACTGTAAATGTATTTTTGCCAATAGCTGAACCTGGGCTCTTGTGATAAATTTTGGACTGCTACATAAGTATTACGGTTCTAGCTGGTAAAAAAAAATAACATTGCCTTTTCATGTAACATTACGTTGGATTATGGGTTAGCACAAATGTCTTGTCAGTTTTAAACCAGAAGTCAGCATGACAAATCAACATGCTAATCCAGGTCAAACCAAACCATGCATATTTGTTGGTTCAAATTGAATCCAGAGCTGGGTTTCCAAATTGACACAAATTGGATTACTTTTAGCCCAGCTTAGCAGAGTCACCTCACACCGTGGTCTGTGTGCATGCTGGTTGCATGTTCTCGCTGCTCTTTGTGGGTTTCCTTTGGGTATTCCAGTTTCCTCCCACAGTCCAAATATATGCATTGTAAGCTGAATTTCCAAATTGCCCAAATACAAAATAAATCACAAATAACATTAAAAACCAACAGTCAACTAAAAATTTGCAATAATTTATAGCATTTTCACAAATCAAGGTATACATACAGTATAATTAATTTATTATGGTAAATGTACAAATAAACTAGGCAGCACGGTGGAACTGAGCCTTGCATCAACAGAGTTCAATTCCCATCTTGAGTCTGTGTGTGGAGTTTGCATGTTCTCCCTGTGCTTGGTGGGTTTCCTCAAGGTACTCTGGTTTCTTCTCACAGTCCACAGACATTCAGATTAGTCTAACTAACATTTCCAAATTTCTTGTAGTGTGTGAGTGTGTGAGCGAGTATTAGGGTTGGGTATCGTTTGGGTTTTTTTCCGATACCGGTTCCAAATCGATACTTTGAAAACGGTACCGGTGCCAAAACGGTGCCTGAACCGATACTTTTAAGCCACAATATTATAGTGGATGACTCAAGAATTAATTTTTATTGAACAAAAAATGTTATGCTTAAAATTTAACAATATATTAAAAGTTTAAAGTATATATGAATATGTAAGCTTCAAATTTTAGCAATTCTTTTGCAGAAATTTCACCATATTTGCCTTTTCTGTCAAAATACGACACCTTTCCTGACTTATTGCCCTGCACAGGACATGTATAGCCTTCTTTGCAATAGTAAATGGGGTCACTGTTGTAGTACTACTAGTACTAGCTGGAAAGCCATAATTATAAACAGAATCCATGTTACAGTACATTAGTTTTTTACAAATCGTTTGACTATTTGTTAGCATGAATGCAAGATTTGCATTTTTCTATTAACATTACATTATCCTACTACTAACCTGCTTCCGCTGTCGTCATCATAATCGGTGGACTCCTTTTTGCTACGGTTGATACTGTATGACTGGGGTCGTCCACACCGATAGTACCAGCTGTTGTCCACAAGCTGTCAAACACGGTGCCTCCCTCTGCTTTTAACTTTATTCCGTCTGCCCTCGAATGTTTCATTAGATTTGACGTGTTTCCCCCTTTGCACGTAACTGCTGTAAAACATTCGCTGGACGTTGCAGTGTCGGAATACTTTCTTGTGAAATACAGCCACACTTTCGACCGTTTAGTTTAAGGCATTTTAATGAAAGTTGTTTAATTTAGCATGCTAAGCTATCGGTAGACTGCCTGCTGCCATCAGAGCGAGTGTACATAACGTTAGTTACTGCATTCACGCGCATCTCGGATGGGCTCTCATTTCCGGATGATTTGTGCTTTAAATTTTTTTATTTAATCTAATAAACTATTAATCTACAAAAATATAAGAATCTAGAGAACAAATATTTCAATTGACAGTTTTTAAGTGGCACCGAAATGAGGCACCGAAATTTGCGTTGTTTCGGTCTGGTATATACCGGTTCTATAGGTACCGGTGCTGTATTGGCACCGGTTGTCGGTACCCAACCCTAGCAAGTATGTGTGTGCTTGTGTGCCATGTTCCCCAAGTTCCCTGGATATAGGCTCTAGGCCTGCCGCAACCCTGTCCAAGATAAGCAGTATAGAGAGTGGGTGAGTGAGTGAGTGAGTGAGTGAGTGAGGGAATAAATGGACTCTGATGAAGAAATATTGCACACTTACAGATTAAGATAAATGTCATTTCCAGTTTAAGTGTGTGTATATATCTTTGGACAGGGCATTCATTCATTCATTCATCTTCTATACCGCTTTATCCTGTATTTAGGGTCGCGGGGACCTGGAGCCTATCCCAGGAGACTCAGGGCACAAGGCAGGGTACACCCTGGACAGCGTGCCAATCCATCGCAGAGCACACACACACACACACACACACACACTCACTCATTCACACACTATGGTCAATTTGGGCACGTCAATTAGCCTAATCTGCATATCTTTGGACTGTGGGAGGAAACCGGAGTACCCGGAGGAAACCCACCAAGCACGGGGAGAACATGCAAACTCCATGCACACAGAGACGGGAATTGAGCCTGGCCGGGAATTGAACCCGGACCCTGGAGGTGCAGTGCTAACCACTACACCACCGTTGGACAGGGCACACACACACAATTTGGGAATGCAAATTAGCCTAATCTGCATGTCTTTGGGTTGTGGAACTACACCGGACACCCAGAGGAAACCCACCAAGCCCGGGGAAAGATCCGGGTTCGATTCACGGCGTTTGCTTGGTGGGGAATCAAACAAGGACCTTGAATGTGCGAGGCAACAGTGCTAACCGCTAAGCCACCCTGCTGCCCCCAAAGATATGCAGATAAGACTAATTAGTGTCTCCAACTAACTTGTAGAGTGTGAGTGTGCAAGAGAGTGTGTGTTGTGTGAGCTTGTGTGCCCTGAAATGGATTGGCAAATCATTCAGGGTGTGCCCCGCCTTGTGCCAAAAGTTTCCTTGCGCAACTCTATACAGGATGAAAGATATATAGAGTGAGTGAGTGAGTGAGTGAGTGAAAGAGTGAGTAAATGCACTCACAATTACTCACTCACTCACCATCTATACCTCTTTATCCTGTATACAAGGTTGTGTGTGTGTGTGGGGGGGGGGGGGCATTTTCCCAGCTGACACAGGACACCTAACGGGGTACACTCTGGATGTTTTTGCTTTCTGGTGGTGCAAAAAGAGAAGAGAAAAAGTATTGCATTCATTACACCATGTGATCAAATCAAGTTTATTTTAAGAGTTTCTAGCACTTTTACCTTATACAGTGTCCAGATTCTGTCCATGTATTAAAGTGGTAAAAAAGTGCAAAAGACAAGTTTATTATTGGAAAAAAAAAAAACTGATATAGTTCTGATCTGCTTTAGAGTTCTAAACTGTTTTATAACATAATGTTCTTGAGGTACGTTTGGTGAGGCTTTATGTTTTTCATCCATCCATCCATCCATCCATTGCAGGGAACACACACACACACACACACACACACACGCACTCAATTTGGAAATAGCTTACCTTGCATGTCTTTGGACACCCAGAGGGAACCCAGGAAGAACGGGGAGAACATGCAAACTCCATGCACACAGACCTGAGGCAGAAATCAAACTTTTTAAGAAACTGCTAATCCTATTACTGCTACTACCATATTCAAGTCTAACCATTTTTAGATGGTGCAAGGCGACAATGCTACAGTATGTAATCATTACACCATTGTGTCATCCAAATAATAATTAAAATATTATAAATAAATACAATAGGTTTAACATTGGCAGGTGGACAATAAATAAAGACTGCCTGAGTGAAAAAAAAAAGAAATTAATAAATACTTAAATAAAGAAAAATGGTTACTCTTAGAAAAATATAGACTTTTTTATAATATATGTTTAAAATAAAATATTTATGATGTTTATGTTTATCTTATTTGTTTGTTTGATTGTTTGTTTATTCCACTCTAATAATAATAATAATAATAATAATAATAAATAAACACGCCGATCCGAAGCATGCTGAGATATAAAATATCACGTGGAAGAATAGGAGGATGCCAGTTTAAATAGTCGTGTGCTCTGAGGGAGGGGACACACTCCGAGCTCGTGTGAGAATGTGCAGCAGACTCTCATTCCCGTCCGGAGCGCACGAGCAGCCGGGCATGGACCATCAACCTCCGACTTACAAGTACGTACTTTAAACTCGATTTTAGTAGAACCTATGAAGTGAACTTTAATTCCTCGATTCGTAGCGGAGCAGCTAATCGGCAATGCATGGAGTAAGTGTTAATAGCGCGTGCACAGCGGCGTGCGCGAGAACTCACTGCGCCGACTAATTAACATCTGCAGATGTGCAGATGTTAATTCTTGAATGCGTGTCGTTTTATTTTATTATCATTATTTTTTAATCCACTAAACTTTAGTTTTACCACGCGAACTTTTGTGTAACCATGTAACTTTATATTTAGTCATTTTTCTCCTGTTTCTCTTTTACAGCTGATGAAGCAGAGGAGTGGCGTTGTCAAGACCAAAAACTCGTCCTTATCGCACTGCTCTTTCTCAAAGTCCTTCTCTTCAGCATCATCAGCATCTTTATCATCATCATCATCATCAACATCGCAAGTGCCGACTCGAGCGCCGGCCATCCGTCCCCTCTTTCTCCAGGCACCGCCGTCATGAACGTGCAGGTGATGCCCGAGCACAAGCTGGCATCGGTGGCCCCTCTGAAGCCGTACGCCGTGGAGAAGAAGGATGTGGAGCTCATCCTGGTCAAAGAGCGCAACGGCTTGCAGTACACGAGCTCGCGCACGTGCACCGAGACGCCGGAGCGCGAGACGTGGGGCAAGAAACTGGACTTCCTGCTCTCCGTCATTGGCTTCGCCGTGGACCTGGCCAACGTCTGGAGGTTCCCTTATCTGTGCTACAAAAACGGCGGAGGTGAGTGCTCTAGAAAGGTGCATGCTTAACTACTATCGTGCACTTTATATTATGATCTATGAGCACTAAACTGGTAAGAAGTGTTCAGAGTGCAGTTTTTCAAATGTCTTGCACACATAGGACCTCTACTGTTCAGAAATGTTTGAGCTGGTTCAGGGCAGGGGTAGCTCACTGGGTAAGACATTAAACTACTGATCAGAAGGTTGCAGGTTCAATCCCCAACAGTGTCAGCTTGCCACTGTTGGGCACTTGAGCAAGGCCCTTAATCCAAAAATAATATGAGTTAAAATGTACTGTAAGATGTTCTGGTTAAAGATGTAAACGTTTGCAAGCTGTGAACAAACCTAATTTGATCACCTGTTCAAAACTACCATTATATAAAGAGGTCGAACACTGACAGACAGGGCTGGACTGGGACCAAAAAACAGCCCTGGCATTTTTGGCCATAGCGGCCCACCATGATTATTTAAACAATATGCTGAGGCATATGACACATCAAAGGGTATATGCGCTCACTGTTTTGTTTCAAACGTTAAACCACAGTAACCTGCATGGAAGCGAATAACCTTGGTAAAAAATTATTCTTAATTATTATTATTGTTATTATACAGTCTTTTATTAGCAATTCTCTCTCTCTCACTCACACACACACACACACACACACACACCCGGTGAGTCACCTCCAACCTAGCAAGGATGAAGTTCTGCACAAAACTCAGTCTAGTATTAAATGTTTGACTGCAATAATTTGACCATTTGCACAGTGTTAGCCTACAAATCCTCCAGATAGCTTACTATTTAGTGAAGATGTCGGCTACACTTAACATTTTCATTGTTAATTCCATGGGCTATCATCATTCTGCATGTGTGTAGGCTTACAGTATGTGTGTCTACCTAGAAATCCGATAGTCAGCCATGTCATTTATATAACTCTGGGGGTTTATTTGTTGTACTGCGTGAAAATTGACAACAATTTCAATCAATCGTGACAGACGTAAGACCACTCGTTAATTTGATGTGGATGGCAATGTACCTAAAAGCAGTAGCTAAATCAGCATACTATCATCTCAAAAACATTGCAAGAATGAGATGTTTTGTTTCCAATCAAGATTTGGAGAAACTTGTCCATGCCTTTATCACCAGCAGGGTGGATTATTATAATGGTCTCCTCACCGGCCTTCCCAAGAACACCATTCAGAACGCTGCTGCCAGGATTCTAACTAGTACCAGAAAATCTGAGCACACCACACCAGTCCTCAGGTCCTTACACTGGCTTCCTGTAACATTTAGGATAGATTTTAAAGTACTTTTACTTGTTTATAAATCACTTAATGGCCTAGGACCTAAATACATTGCAGATATGCTCACTGAATATAAACCTAACAGACAACTCAGATCGTTAGCATCGAGTCAGTTAAAAATACCAAGAGTTCACACAAGACAAGGGGAGTCCGCCTTTATCCATTATGCTGCCCGCAGTTGGAACTAGCTTCCAGAAGAGATCAGATGTACTAAAACATTAGTCACTTTTAAATCTAGACTTAAAACTCATCTGTTTATCTGTGTGTTTATTCAATGAGCACTGAGCTACGTCCGAACCGACTGCATTATTTTATGTTTATCTAATATCTTAAATTGTTTTATTTTTATTTTTAAATATGTTTTAATTAGTTTTACTTAGTTCTCTATTTTTATTTTAAATTACATTTAAATTAGTTTATAGTTTTATTGCAAACTGTTTTTATTTTTATTTTTAATTAAATTTAAAAGTTTTCGTTAAAAAGCTTTATTGCTATTATATTTTATTTCATTTTATGATTATTTTCTTTTCTTCTATGTAGAGCACTTTGAATTACCATTGTGTATGAAATGTGCTATACAAATAAACTTGCCTTGCCTAATTGGCAGACGGTTCATTTGGGAGTAGCAGCTAGGTAGGCTAGTGGTGCAGGTTGTCGAAACACTCAGCCCTCGGAAAGCCCTCGGTCCTCCCTACATAAATGTCCCTCCCTTCACTCTGCCAACATTTCGGCTACTTCTTACCGGACTCGTAGCTATTCTGAAGCCTTCCTCAATCTGGCCCTGCTGGGTCACGTCTCTCACCACCATCTCCTCTTCATCTGTGTAACTAACGTTGACGTTACTCTGTTCTACACTCCCTTGTGCCGCTCCGGCAGCCTGAGCACTCTGGACTGCCTCTGCACTCTTGCTAGATGTTGATGGCCCTAAATGTGATTTTCGCACATTTTGCTGCTTCCACTTGTAGGCTTTTGCGTCTTTTTTCCCGCAGCGTTTTGATTTTGTCACAGGGAGATGAGGGCTGACCAGGAGGGAGGCGGGGCGTGACCTGAGATTTCATTGGACTAGCTCCATGTCTTTTAAGACAGTCAACCAATGTCCCGCGATTCGTGTCTCAGATACTGTACCGTTGCGGTAATAAATAAATTGGCCTAATAAACTTTTTAAAAAAATATAAAATTATGACTGACACCCCTGGCCCAAAAATGTGCGTCGGCCCACTGGGCATTGCCCGGTATGCCCTATGGCCAGTCCAGGCCTGCTGACGGATTCTTATAATTAATAAATAAAATATAAGTTGACTGGATAAAGTCGTCCGCCAAATGCCGTAAATGTTTGCATGCTGACCTACAAACTTGATCTCATCACCAGTTCAAAACTGACATTAGTATACACACTGTTTGTGTATAAGGAGGTCAAGGGTTATAATCAAAACCTTAAAAATTACAATGAGAAAAACAGAATAACGAAGGTTCTGGTCTAGAAGGTGTCCAGTGTGTGTTGAACTTTCCCATATAGATATATAAAATGCTGTGACATTTAATAGTAATAAGAAAAACATAACATAAACATAACTTTGCAGATCATTTAGGATTGCCCTCTAGCATCGTATGCTGATCTATTGTTCAGTCAAGAATTAAATGCAAAATACATGCTAAGATAAGTTACACATGTTTGGATGACATATTGTAGGGGTAAACTGTACTGTAGGTATTAAATCGGACATAAACGTAATTTGCATTGGACGCAGATTTTGTATTATGGATAAGGAATATTCTTTAGTGTTGTATGGATTTATCTGTAGCGCCAAAGCAAAGGGAAATTGAGTAGATAAGACGAGTGGTGGTAAATGCATGGACCAAAGTTTTAGTAACTTTTGTGCTCAGCTGTTGGAAGAGTTGAGCAATACTGTGAAGGTGTGAGGAAACACCTCTTAAGTGTATACCCTAATGTGGAATTACGATGTAAATGTCAAAACTAATACCCTGAGGGTCTATTCACAACCCACTAATGTATTTCTACACTTATATTTTTTATATTTCAAAATGGATATATTTTTCTAAACATGCAAAGATTTGTTTCCTAGTGGTGCAAAAAGAGAAGAGAAAATTACAGTATTACATTCATTACACCATGTGATCAAATCAAGTTTAGTTTAAGAGTTTCTAGCACTTTTACCTTATACAGTGTCCAGATGTATCATCTGCTTTGACACAATGACCATTGTTACAAGCGCTATATAAAATACATTATTCTGTATTAAAGTGGTAAAAAAGTGTAAAAGACAAGACAAGTGTGTTATTGCAAAAAAACAACAAAAAAAAAAAAACAACCCAACCCTGATATACACTACCGTTCAAAAGTTTGGGGTCATTTTCTAACTCCATGATCGTTCCTGATTTTTATTTCTTTCTACAATGTAAAGGAATGCTGAAGGCATCCAAAAAACACATTAATCTCCTACTGTCCTACTGTCTCCTAATGTCTACTAATTAAGCTCTGTAAAGACTTCATAACGCCTCTAATCTGAGGTGCTGTTAATTGGTCATTTTTCAGGCTGATAACTCTAAATGAACTTCTCGTCTGGGCGCACAGGTAGGTTTTGGTCTCGCCCTCCTGGGATGGTCTTCATGAGAGCCAGTTTCATTACCGTGCCTGACGGATTTTGCAAATGCACTTGACAATACTGTTCTTGCAAGAACTATTACAGACAGGCTGACCTCTGTGTCTTAAAATAACTGTTGTTTTTGTTGTTGTTATGTAATTACCTAATTCCATATGTGTTATTTTTAAAGTTTTGAAATCCCCAGTATTGTTGTAGAATATAGAAAATAAATCACTAAACAAAAACAAAGAAATCTGCAAGTGACCCCAAACTTTTTGAACGATAGTGTAGTTCTGATCTGCTTTACAGTTCTAAACTGTTTTATAACTTGATGTTCATGAAAGACGTTTGGTGAGGCTTTATGTTTTCCATCCATCCATTATCTATATTGTTTGTCCTACTGTGGGTCATGGGGGTCTTCAAGCCTATCCCATAAAACGTTGGGCACAAGTCAGGGTACAGCCTGGATCTGGTGCCAACCCATTGCAGGGTAATTTCAAACTTTATGTGGTTGAATTGTTCAATTGATTAAAAAAAACTGACAGGACACAATCTATTCCTGGCAAGTTATTTTAGTGTTTATTTTACTGATAACCAATATAACAAATTAAAAAGCTTTTCCGCTGGACGGTGTGGTGCAGCTTGATAAATTTCCCATAATCCACTTAACATTGTTGTTATTTCCACTACCAGTCCATAAAGCTGTTAAGTACTGCACTCTTGCCTTTCCTTTTTTCCCTTGTATAATGCAAATACTAGCATACTCACATGAATGGAGGCTTAAAATAAATGATGCAAATGACGATTTATCAGTCATACAGCCACCCTTATTAATTTCTGCAATTAATTAGTATTCGCAAAGGTTTCTTATGGTTTTTTTTCTTCCCCAACAAATCCACGGTGGCTTCATATTCATTTAGTTTGAGCGAATTTCTCTTTTTTGCAAAAGTTTTAAGTATTTGTGGCATTTTCTGTGTTTCAAAAAATGACCAACTTTTAAATACATGTTTGCAACTCTTTATTTTCACTAAGAATTATAGTAGTATATTTGTATACTGTCATTAATACACGCTCAGGTTGTCTCATGCTTAATTTAACTAAATGCACTTTAACATAATCAGAAACAAGCCTGCGTTCACCTCAAATCATTCACTTGAATTTTATATGATATTTTACTAATTATGCTTATCACTTCATCCATTAATCTCCAAAGAGAGTTATGCCCACTTCAGATGTGACTGATGGGAAAGCCAGAGATGATAGTGGCTAGTATACAGATAGCCATGACCCATGCTGCTTTTAAAGAAGCATTGGAGTGTTGCTGTGTACTTATAGGGTGGTATCAGTGGAAACATACTGTAGTATCTTTTTATGCAGTAGCTTTTACAGATCTGTCTATTTAGCAGAGGTGTCAAGTAACGAAGTACAAATACTTCGTTACTTTACTTAAGTAGAAATTTTGGGTATCTATACTTTACTGGAGTAATTATTTTTCAGCCGACTTTTTACTTCTACTCCTTACATTTTTAAGCAATTATCTGTACTTTCTACTCCTTACATTTAAAAAATAGCCTCGTTACTCTATTTTTATGATCTTATCGCATGATAAGAACGCGCACAACGCCGTCACATACCCCCCTCCCCCCCCTCTTCCCGTCGCATGATCAGAAAGTGAGACCTTAATGCTTTTGTCGCCCCTCACGGTACTTTTACTTTTATACTTTAAGTAGTTTTGAAAGCAGTACTTTTAAACTTTTACTTAAGTAAAAAGCTTGGGTTGATACTTCAACTTCTAAAGAAGTATTTTTGAACCCTAGTGTCTATACTTCTACGCAAGTAATGAATGTGAATACTTTTGACACCACTGCTATTTAGGTCAGAGTATCAAAAGTGAAAGTTTTGTTTAGTGATACTGTGAAAGCAGGATATAAGGCTTTGATATTTTCCGATCAAACACTGTGGCTCATCTGTATGCAACATCTGTTTTCTATATAAAAAAAAAAAAGATATGAGCACAAGATCGGTTGGTGTTTGAAATCAAAGATTATCCCATATACTGTATCAAGTAGTGCTTTAGTGCTGATGGAAGCTTGTTGGTTAGCACTCTGTAAGCACTGTTTGCACCTCTATAATGGAATTAGAGCTGTACAATATAGAAAGATGATATAAAATGCACACAATCTAAAAACACAATCCAGAACAGATTTATTGTTTTACTGTCCAAATGCAGTGTGTTCACTGATTATCCCTTGGCTTTAGATAGAGTGTGGATTCTTGTTTCTCAGTTTTGCCACGTTTAGTCTAGTGTACGGATGTAGACAACTCTTGAGTTGAGTTTTTTTAATTCTTTTGATTTTAAGTTTCTGCAATTATAATGAAATAATAATGAAAATCCTTTCTCCAGGGGCCTTTCTGATCCCGTACATTACGTTCCTGTTCATCGCGGGAATGCCGCTATTTTACATGGAACTGGCTTTGGGTCAGTATAACAGAGAAGGGGCGGCCACTGTGTGGAAGATCTGCCCAATTTTCAAAGGTGCGTTTTTAAAAACTCTAATTAATTTATTAATTTCTTACATGGACCCTCAGCTTGTTTATCAAAAATGAAATGCACTGTTATAAGGTTACCTAATTTCTGACATGTGTCTCTATTATAAAATAACAGTGATTTGTATTTACAAATGTACATTCATGATTGGAATAGTAATTGTATTTCTTCCTAAGGATTTCTTGCATACAAGTGGCAAATTTAAACTGGTGGCTCCGTTGCTCTTTTGTTTGTATCATGCATTTATTTTGCTGGTATATTTAGCGATCTGATGGAAGCTTGTTGGTTAGCACTGTAATCTTGCACTTCCACAGTCCGGGTTCGATTCATGGCCAGGTTCGCGTCCCTCCTCTGTGTACATGGTGTTCGCAGGTTCTCTCCATGCTTGGTGGGTTTCCTCCCACAGTCCAAAGCCATGCAGATTAGCCTAATTGCCGTTCCCCAAATTGCCCTTAGTATGTATGAGCTATGGATTGGGACCCCATCCAGGGTGTACCTCGCCATATGCCCTAAGTCTCCTGGGATAGGCTCCAGGCCTTCCGCGACCCTGTATACTGTACGTTATAACGTGGTACAGATGATGAGTGAGTTACCCAGCTGATCCTTTTGAATGGATTTCTAAAAATATTTCTACAATTATGGTCATAGTCTTCTCTCCTGGATGACTCACAAGGCATACTATTTCACAAAATAGGTTGATGAGGATGAAGTTATGTACATTACTTCCTCTAACCATCATAGTCACCAGATCGATCTGTTAGACAAATATGAGAGTGTCTGAGTAAGATGTTAGACAGCGCTCTACACTACAATCAATCAAAACACTTACTGAGGGAATTTCAGTAACCACCAGCAAATGTTTCTAAAGATAATGCAGTTAAAAGACATTCCATATCATTTTCTAGTTTTATCCAATGCATAAAATAGCATAGTTTTGGCATTTTGCATAAAAAGAAGTTAATGCACCGGTGAGTTTCCATAGAAACGACTCTGAGCTCCATTCTCAGAGCTGCCGTCTTGTAATTCTGACATGACATAAGCACACTATAGAAATTTTTAAATGCCTAAAATAATAAAAGACTGTTTTTTTTTTTTTTTTAAGAATGTGCAAAATTCTCTGTCCCGTCTACCCACAGGCGTAGGTTATACCGTGATCATCATAGCATTGTACGTGGGCTTCTACTACAACGTCATTATAGCATGGTCTCTGTACTACCTGTTCTCCTCATTCACGAGTGAGCTGCCATGGCAGAACTGTAACAACACATGGAACAGCCTCATGTGCAAAGACCCCAAGCTCATCAATGGCTCTTCGTTCCTGGGAAATGCGACCTATGCCAAGTACAAGCGGACGCCTGCTGCTGAATTCTATGAGTGAGTCTTATTGCTTCCCAATGTGGAATCTTATATTATGCTTAGGATTTGTTCTGGTACTATTGCATCATTGAGCGGTGGGCCAAATAATTTTTTTTCATCTTTCACTTGCTTCAGACAGCTTTTCCACTCTGCATTCATTTAACTGAATTTATTCTGTATCGCTTGTCATGCATTGTACAGTGTTCATAGTATAATTCGAGTTACCAGTTAACTTTCAGTATGAAAAATGTATGAATTAAGTTGTTGTTTGGATGTCTGCTACATTAACCCTTTCAGGCTCAAATTAAGTTTTGAGGATTTGAGATATTGGGTTTGTTGTTGTTCTGCCACTGAAAAGCACTTTGTTACATTGTTTAGGTAGTTGCAAATCTAGTTGCAAATCTGCAACTACTTTTTTAGTACCATTTTGCCCCATACGGTCAGTTTCAACCAAAGCTTCCACTCCATGTCAATTCACTATTTCATTTTCCATCTATTTTGTGTTAGCATCACTTCCATTAAGCATCTGTCAGCAGGTTAAGATGTGTTTCTTTAGATTAACAAGGACTAGAAAGCAACCTGTTTTAAATCAGAGCCTACTGTTGATGGGATGTGTTGAATGGTTTCAGGCGTTAATCGTTAACAGTAGTAGAGCGTGGAAGGTGCCATAATTGATTCAGTCTAGCCAAAAGCATTGGGGCGTACAAGCACTGGATGGCTGTTTGGAAGTAGAGCAGTTTCAATTCCAACAATCTTATGTATAGCGAAACCTATGTAGAATCGAACATTTCTGTCCAGCAGGAAGAATAAGGTGCGAGGTGTTCAGAATGTTTGTGTTGGTCTCATTTAAATAAACCTCATAATTATGAGTACAGTGGTGTATGATTGTGGGATAAAGTTGCTGAATCCCTAATTAAATACATATAGTTAAAAGAGGATCCACTACAAATATTTCTGGCTTGATATTTAATCGTTGTACATAGTCGAATTCTGTTGAAATTGATCACTTGCTTAGGAGTATTTTGTTTAAAAATTGTTTATTTCTCCATTCTTGGTATTAAAATGTAATTGCAAACAACAATTTTTTAAATGTATTTTCTTTTCTGCCAGTGGGTCTCTGTGTACATGTTGATCTTTATGTACACTACCGTTCAAAAGTTTGGGTTCACTTTCTAACTCCATGATCGTTCCTGATTTTTATTTCTTTTTACATTGTAAAGGAATGCTGAAGGCGTCCAAAAAATGCATTCATCTCCTTTGAACAGTTGTGTCTGATTCTTATGCTCTGTAAAGACTTCATAACGCCTCTAATCTGAGGTGCTGTTAATTGGTCATTTTTCAGGCTGATAACTCTAAATTAACTTCTTGTCTCGGCGCAGAGGTAGGTTTTGGTCTCGCCCTCCTGGGATGGCCTTCATGAGAGCCAGTTTCATTACCGTGCCTGACGGATTTTGCAAATGTACTTGACAATACTGTTCTTGCAAGAACTATTACAGACAGGCTGACCTCTGTGTCTTAAAATAACAACTAACTGTTGTTTTTATTGTTGTTACGTAATTACCGAATTCCATATGTGTTATTTTTAAAGTTTTGAAATCCCCAGTATTGTTGTAGAATATAGAAAATAAATCACTAAACAAAAACAAGGAAATTTGCTTTTGAACGGTAGTGTATATATTAAGTATATTAGGAAATACAAATTTGTGCATGTGTTACGTGCATAGCAAACCTCAGAAGAAAGTTCCTGAAGGCCAGCAGTTTAAAACAGTGATTCATGTTTCCTACAAAAGCTGCCTAATTATAAAGTGAGGATTGCCTGCAGTGAAAAAATACATATTTACAGATGTTCAGTCATAATCCAAACTATCTGAATTCTTCATACTTAATATGCTGTGGCATCTGAGCTATGTTTTTCTTACTTGTGGAAGTGTGGTTGTCTTTGGAAAATTAGTATGTTAGCAAGGGTTATATTTCAGTTCAAACAGACTAAGTGAATATTAGTGTTCTCTATTTACAGTGTGTATTTGAGTGTGTTTCTGTGAGTCTGTGTTGGAGGAAAGGCATTTAATGTGTGCACCACGATCTACTGTACAAGAGGTTAAACTAGGACTTTTGATTTGGAAAAAAGGGGAACATAGCTATAAGAGTTAGACTGCCTACTTCATATCAGAAATGCTGACATCCCAGGAACTCAAACTCCTTAAATGGCCCAAACATGTAGAAAAGGCTTGGAGCAAAATCAGGACTATAGGGGTTACTATAAGGGTAAGGATGGGGCAGTAACTTTCAGCTGAGTTCCTGTAATGCACAAGTGGTGCGATGGCCAGTATAAGGTCATAATCCAAACGTTATCCTGCAAAAACAGAACACCCGTGGTGTTCAAACCAGGCTGTTTTTTACTGAGAGACTCCAAGTCATCTTGGTCAAAATCGTTATTAATGGACAAACAGCTTCTTGTAAAACCTTTGCACCATTCAAATGTTTTCAAATTTTACTGTGGCTAAGAGAAAGTTCATCTCAAGCCCTGATCATACATTTAAGTGGATCTAGTCTTTGTTTTTAAGAATTCTGAGTCATTCATCAATATCCTTTATTTTAGATATGATATATTTTCTTATTATGGTGCCAAAAAGATGTTTGAGAACTTTGAGTCAACTAACAATGAAAAATCTATTACTGAGTTTTATATTTGAAAAGTCGACACAAGAGACTCTGTCCAAAAAAATCTAAATGACCGTCTCTCCATCAGAAATGATGAATAATCCCATTTCTAATATGTTTATATGAACCACCTGTCTTAGACAGTCGTGTGTAATGAATTAAGGCAAAAATGTTAATATAAACTTGTGATTTCATTTGTTGTAGAATGTAATAAGCATGCTCTGTCCATTTAGAATTATTTAGAAGTACTTTGACTTGTTGTCCCAGATGTTGATATGAGTGGGTTGAAAGGCATATCATAACCTTTCTTTCACAGTTATCTATTCCTTGCTTCCTTCCTTCCTATTCATCCATCTATCCATCCATTCAGAAACACATCCACAACAGCAATTGTTCCTGGAACATTGGGATATACCATGGTTAGGATTCCAGTCTATCCCTTATAGAGTAGTTACCAACTACTGATATTTTTTATGGTGAAAGGCAACCAGATAACCCAGAGGAATTCCCCACAGAGTGAAATAATTGAAGCAAGTACAAAGGAGTTGTCTACTTGGACAAGGGTTGTAGTTTTTACTTGCAGAAGCATTCCAGAGGTTGAGAATTATGTGGAAAAACTCATGAGGCAGAATTCTTCCTCCGATAAATATAGTTTTATCTAAACAGGGAAAGGTGCTGTTTGATGTCTTTGTTAATGTGAATTTCAAAAGACTCACCATAAAGCTGTTTAATACTATACATGAAGCATACTGAAAGCCACAAGAGATAAACTCTGGGCTTTTAAGATGATTCTACTACTCTGAACTTACAGGCAATAAAACATATGCCCTTTGAAGTAAATGTTGCAAGTTTAGTCTAGTTAGCATATTTTTAATTTCTTGCTCTTTAATTCCGTCTCTATGTTTTTCTCCTTTCATTTTTATATTGCAGTTTATTTTTCTTTCTCTTACTGTACTGTATCTTGTTCTCTATTGTTTGTTTCATGTATACCTTTTTTGTTTCTTTGTAGTTTCTTACATAATGATGCATCATTTTCTCTTAACCCTGATATTAAGTCCAAAAAAACAACAACACTATGACATGATTAATTTCATTAGTGTATCCCTCAGAAGTTCTTTTCTTTTCAGATCCCCTTATTAGAAAAGGATTCTATGAATCCCATAAGTACACATTTATTTAAGAATCCTAATCCAAACATTTAAATATTTAATACAAATCAATTAAGCAAGCATAGATACACATTTTGGCAATACGTCTGTTTGTATCTGATCTTCCTTTGCCCATTCTGTTTTTTAACCTGGATTCGCTGATTTCCTCAAATTATGCCTGGTGATGCCGCTAATTTTGAATATTAATTTACATTGGACGCAGGTTTATGAATCATAACATACCAGATATCGAATGGATGGTCCCATTTAGGGGGGACTTGTGGTCAGCAACTACACAGAAAGAAAGAAATATTCACTGACAGACATAATGAAAATTTATTCTGTTGATGGATTGTGTTTTGAAAGTCTCAACTGATTTGGTTTTGAAGGCATCTCACCGTATAGTAAATTTAAAAAACTGAAAACAATAGATAAGCTTGTCAACCCCAAAATTAAGAAAGTTGTTCACTGATTTACTTATGTCACATGTCACCACCACTATGTCTTTCTACAATAAGTAATCAATTATGACTTCTAGATAATGGCAATGTCAAGATGAGGAAGTTTCATCATCCAGCTTACCACCCACATTTCATTCCAGTCCATTGTTTTGTCAGTCAATCTTTGTCTCTGGTGGGCAGAAAGTAATAGTAGCTGTCAAAAAATTCTTCCAGACACAGATTAAGCATAGTCATGAACGAATTGTTTTGTCAGTAAGGATTCTCTAGTGGAAATTTAATTTTAGTTGAAAATTAGCCATTTTCTCATTTTGGAATGGATGTCAAATGGAGTTTCTTTGAATAATGACTTTAAAGAATGAAGAATATCAGCTTGCAACTAAGCATATTGGTCCCATTACTTTTCCAAATTGGTGGAAAAAGAAATTGGTTGAGCAGTTAGAGAAAATGATAGAGCAGTTATAGAACATTGGTAGTTCATGTTCATTTACATCACTAAGAATTACTCACATTTCTTTTTGCTTTTGCATTAAGAATTTGGCAAATATTTATCTGAAACTTTGCTGTAAAATGGAAAATTTACATAAGTGTGATTGTTTATTGTTGAAAAAATTTTTTTTTAATAGTCTTGTGTTATTGTTTTTATAAGGTCTCCTATAGCAGATGGTCTGTTTATGAACATATCAACATTTACAGTGCTAGAAATAACACGAACTAACTTGTTCAGTGGATGTTCCATATCATTAAGCATAACTACAAACTATTAAAAGAGTCATGGGTTGGTAAATCACTCTGGTATAAGACTGTTATTCCTTACATAAGGATAAAAATACTTGCCTGAGCAAATTTTATAGGTCAGAAATGTCAGAAAATTTCTGAAGCAAAGCAAATATTCTATTCTTGCAATCTGTTAAATGGTGAGGCATGTTTGTTTTATTCATGCTACCTCTTTCTTTCCAATCCATTGCCAACTGAAGTAATCTCTTAAAGGCGCAGATATATCATATTGACTTAATTAGTGCAGCCCCCTAAGCACCATGACTTGTCTTGACCAATAAGTAGTTTCTGTAAATAATTAATAAGCAATGAATAGGGACTTTACTTACAGAAAAGTACATAGCCATAATAATTCTTTTTAATATATGTTCCAGAGTGATTTGTTCTGTTAGAACCATGATGACGTTCTAGCAATTATCCATTTTTCTCTGTTAAATAATGTCATTTTTATTTATAATGAGTGATCAAGTCAAATGGGACTTTTCACATAAATGAGAGGCGTAAAATCGAGTAACATTTACAGATAACTACAGTGATAGAAATCTTAGCCATAGTACAACATTTAAATGGTGCAAACATTTTTTTAAAAAAGTCTGTAGTTTGTGAATGATGACCCCAACAGAGGTGGCTTAGGACCCACAGCAGTCACAGTTGCATGGACATTCAGCGTTTAGGACATCTGATACTTGAAAATCTGAGAAATGTAGACACAAATCATTTATGGGCACCAATTACACACATTAATGGTGTAAGGAACTCAGCTGGGAGTTATTGTTGTACAGTCCTGATTATGTTCCATTATAGAGTTATGTTATTTTGCACAATCAAAAGTCCCAGTTCAACTTGAATGCCCCTCTTAGTTGCATTTAATGTAGAATGTCCACTTGTTAGCACTTGCTATAACATATTTTATGCATACTGTAATAGCATCTATATTATGACGTTACCTACAGTAACAGCATTTAATTGTTCTCCATATGCATTCTGCATTCTCTTTATAGAGTAAATTGTCAAGACTGCAATGTTTTTAGCTAAAAGTAAAGGGCAACTGGTAAACATCATGTAAAGTCACGTGACTTACTAGAGAAAAGACTTTAAAATGAAATTTTTATGTATTTTATATGTTTTTCTGTTATCCGTACTGTTATAAGAAATTATTTGGTGTTTTCTGGCCAGCAAGAATCATTTAAGAAATATTATTTTATGCAAAATCATTGGACTCACAAAACTCATGGTCACAAACTAACCTGTGTTGACCAGACGACGTAGCTTTAACGGTTAGCCCTTTGTAGCGTGAATGGTAAACCCAAACGCGGAGTGTGCTGCGCAATCTTGTCTCCTTTTATGCGTCCTAGTGCTGGTCGCGGACCGAGTGTGCATGACAGTACCCCCCTATCCAGGACCGGCTCCAGTCCATCATAGGTGAAGTGATGCAGGGTTTTAGTTGGGATGTGTGAAATATGGGTTGAATCCAGAGCGCCGCAGGTAGCTGGAGCCGGTAGGTGACAGGGTTTATCCTTAGAGTGATGCGATATGGGCCGATGAATCAGGGTGAAAGTTTTTGGGATTCGGTGTGTAGATGGAGGTTCTTTGTTGATAGCCATACCTTGTCACCTACTTTGTACAAACGTCCCGGAGAGTGTCGACGGCAATGCTGGGTGATGTAGCTGGTGTTGGCATGTTGGATGACGGCTGTGATTCCACAGCTGTCGACACCTACGGACCAACTGTTGGGCCAATGGTACGTCAACCTCCGGTTCTTGATGGGCGAAAATCGCAGGTTGGAAACCATAGCACACCTCAAACGGGCTTAGGCTGGTGGCCGTTGAAACGTGAAGATTGTGAGATAGTTCAGCCCATGTGAGGTAGCGGGCCCAGGAGCGCTGGCGATCAGCCACAAAACCGCCTTCAATGAAGGCGTCTACGCCTTCATGTAGTGCTCCAGCTGTTGGTTGGTCCGTTCCGTCTGACCATTAGTCTGGGAATGGTAGCCGGAGTACAGACTACTGGTGGAATTGATCAGACAGCAGAAGGCCTTCCAGAACCGGGCGGTGAACTGAGGCCCCCTGTCCGAGACGATGTCCGAGACGAACCCATGCAGTTGGACTATGTGTTCCAGTATCAGCTCAGCTATGTTTTTCGCTGATGGGAGTCCGGTGAGGGCCACCAGGTGCACTGCCTTGGAGAACCGGTCAACGATGGTTAAGATGGTGGTTTTTCCTTTGGAAACCGGCAGACCCGTGATGAAATCCAGGGCGATGTATGTCCAGGGCCGTTGAAGAACTGGGAGTGGTTGTAGTTCTCCAGGTGTTGGTTGATTTGCATCTTTGGCCCTGGTGCACACCGGGCACGCCTGAATGAACTCAGTGATGTCCTTCCTCATGGAGGGCCACCAGAACGCTGTTTGATGAACAGTAGGGTTTGTCCCACTCCAAGTCCCAGTGGAGGGGTGCGATGATCTGTGAGGAGGGAATGACAGGCACGGGGTCCGCCCGGGGGAGGTCCTCCTCATGTTGTCATGATAGGGCATCGGCCTTATGGTGGTATGACAGATAGAAGTTGTATTGTTCGAAAAATAATGCCCACCGTGCCTGTCGTGGGTTGAGCTATTTTAAATTTCTGATGGTGATGAGGTTCTGGTGATCGGTCCAGATGATGAAGGCTTACTAGCGCCCGGGAGCCAGGTCAGGGAGGCGCGTCCTAATTGCATTCCCCGTCTCCGGTGTCAACCACGGCAGGAGGTGGAGGTCCGACATATCCAGTAGTGGAGGTGGGGTCAGGCTTTCCGAAGAAGGCTTCCGAGGACCCTCTTCAGGGCTGGCTTTGGACGAGAGAGAAGGCGCTGATCAATGTGGAGGGTGAGCTGGATCAGTCCGTCCAGTGTGGTGGGGAGCTCTTGTCCGACGAGCTCGTCTTTTATTCGTGAAGCCAGTCCCTCGTAATAGGATGCCCGGAGCGCGACGTCCCCCAGGCGGTCTGCACAACGAGGGTGCGAAATTCAGCGGTATAATGGCTCACGGACGATCCTCCCTGCCGCAGGTTGTATAGCTTGGTGTCGGTCTCCACCTCGCACGCGGGGTGTTCAAAAGTGAGTTTGAGCTGGCGGGTGAACCCATTATACGAATGGGCGGTGTCCAAGTCTGATCGAATAACTGCCGTGGCCCACTCTGCTGCCTGCCCGGATAGCAATGAAACGAGAAGAGCTGTGCGCATCTATCCGATCGGTGGAGTACTTGGTGGAATTGAACTCAAACACCAGATCTAAAGCTGTCAGGAACACACTACATTTCCCGTCCGTGCCATCCCATTTATCTGGTAGAGAGTGGAAAACATTAGAAGGGGTGGGGGGTTGCGGGGCCGCAATGTCTTTGACGCTCTGACGCAGAGTAGCAATCTCACGAACTAACATGTTTTGACCAGACAACGTAGCTTTAGCGGTTAGCCCTTTGTAGCGTGAATGGTAAACCCAAACGAGGAGTGACACGAGTAGGCAGGATAATCACGCGATTTAATCTGAGGACTCTCACAAATGGGGAACAAGGAATAGACACAATCTAACCCGTGTCCTATAAACACACACTCAATCTGAAAGCAAACCCAAGAAAGTGAGTACTCACGAATTGGTGAACGAATCCGAAGCGGCATGGGCAAACTCAATGAATGAACTCAATGTGCTGCGCCATCTTGTCTCCTTTTATGCTTCCTGGACCGAGTGTGCATGACACTCTGCAGTAAAAGAAAGCTGTTAATTCATATTGGAAGCTGGAGGTTACAGTTTTAAACCTTGCCTGTGGAAAGTTTAGTAGTGTCAGATAAGATCTGTTTTAGATTATAAAAGAAATATTTTCAGATGTTTCACAGAGATAACTATTTGGGCATCATTTTAAAATAGAAATAGACATATAAAGTAATCCAACGTTTCATGTTAAGTCTAGACCTACTCAGTAGATTGACAGTAGTTTAAAATGAAAAGGAAAAAATGAAAAGGAAACAATAACTTCATGTTTTTATTTCGGAAGGAAAAGCACAAAACAACAGGAGTTTGTTTAGCATTTTTGTCTTTTTCTTGAATACTTGGACCTAATATTTTGTTCTGACACCCAGAAAGAGAAAAAACAGCATGAACAATATTTACCTCTTCTAAAGTGAGGCCCCATGTCTGGGTGGTACGTTTCATCTTTTCTTATTTATGCAGTAATAAAACTCTAAAACCGTTGGAAACCCACAGAGAAGAACTGAAACGTGATGGAAGATAAAAGTCCCAAAGGGACGTGTACTGTATGTGTTCAACTAAGGAAACGGATTATATAACTGACTGTATGAACAGGAGCAGTACCTGGGTATTTCTGAAATTATAAACAATCCACAAAATTATATTCTGTGTGAAACTTGCAGACAATGTGGAATGTCACACAGTGGTGTCATGACAGCCTCATGAAAATGATTTCATGCATTGAGGATTTCAACACAAAACATGTAACTAACATGGCAATTTCAGGAGTGGACAAATTGATGACAGCTTGTGAGTGCAAAACATATTAACAAACCAAAACCACTGCAGGAATTTTTCGGGAAAAATACAAATATTACGGCAAAAACGAAACAAAAACATAGCAGCAAATTCAGAAACATGACACTTGCTCACTCACTCATCATCTATACCACTTTATCCTGTATACAGGGTCACCAGGGGCCAGAAACCTATCCTAGTAAACTTGGGGCATGGAGCGGGGAACACGCTGGACGGGGTGCCAATCAATCGCATGGCACACACACATAAACACACTCACACTTACAACATGACACATGAGTGCAATTATAGAAACATAGTAGCAATTGAGCAGCACCTTACACCAAGTGGGCTAGCTAACGAAGTTATACACTTTTAATTGTAAACTCCTAACTATTTCCAAATGTACTGCATGCTTTCCACTATTTTCCTGACATAATCTTCCTTGACATAAACTAACGACATAATCCCAGTGTAGTTACTGCTTGCAGATAATAGCTTCACAAGCTCAGTGATCAACTCACACCACAGTCATGCTTGAGGTCTTCTGGACAGACTACAGTCACTTTCAGTTCTTATTAGATTTGAGGAGTTCCTGAAAGCAATGAAATGCACACTTGTTTGAACTTAATTTGATAAATAGTCTTTGCCAGGACAAACTGTTCTCATGTAGTCCTCTGATTAACCTGGTGGTGGTTGTCTCATTGTTTTGTTCTGTTTGAATGTGCTGTTCTGATGGTCATGTCTTTAAATAGCAAATGAGACATTCCTGAACACTCTGTGACTTCTGCCACATTCAATAAGGATGAGTTACAGCATGATCATCAGTGGTTGTTCACCGCACTGCACAGTTGTGCAGATGTTAATCCTAACCTTTAAAATATCACTGTGTGATATTTTAATTTGATTGAAAAAAAAATTCTGCATACCGTAATAAAAAAAAAATCAAGTAATACTTTGAATTGCATTTTTAAATTTGTCAGACTTATTACAATACAGGTATGTGTTCCTTGCTTAGACGAGAAGTACTGCGCATCCATGAGAGTCAAGGAATCCATGACCTGAAAGAACCTCGCTGGCAGCTGTCACTTTGCCTCATCGTGGTCGTTTTTATTCTCTACTTTAGCCTGTGGAAGGGTGTAAAGTCATCTGGAAAGGTACCAAACAGCCAGAGTATAATAATAAAATTTAAAACAAAATATTAAACGACAATGCAGTAAAGGCTATGTGTAGTAAGCTGTAACTGAATGAAATCACAGATGTTTTCGGATGCCCAAATCTATGGATGCCATATGTAATATTTTACTTTTACAACTTTGTTAACTTTTTTATTAGTAATTTTTTTAGATTTCATTGTCTAATTTGCATGTTACTTTAGTTTAATGCAGTCATCTAATAAGCTGAATATGGTTTATGCATGAAAAAGTTGTAAGAAGATTGCTGGAGGCATGAAATATTTATGACATTCAGAAAGGGAAATGCAACATTTCGTATAGTTTATTATGATTCTTAATGAATGTCTGAATGTGTTTTTACTTTTATCTTTTTATCTTGATTGGACATTTTACTGGACTTTTTTTTTTTAAATCTGGCGTAGGTGGTGTATATCACTGCCACCATGCCCTATATTGTACTTCTGGTGCTGCTGATCCGAGGCATCACACTACCAGGTGCTATGAATGGAATTCGTGCATACCTCCACATTGACCTCAATAAGCTCAACAATCCTCAAGTGAGCATATGATGAACTTCAGTTTAAATTAACTGGGAACTAACTGTCATATAATCAATTTACTATATAATATATAATATAATATATAATAATTTGGTGACATACAGTATAGGATATCCTTTTAACATTATACACAATATTATCCTTGGAATTAGCTACAATCTTTTGATACAATTTCTATATTATTATTTGTATTGCTATCTTTAATTTATCTTGTCCCGTGTATGTATCATTGTCTTTTGTATGTTTCAGGTTTGGATTGAAGCCGCCACTCAGATTTTCTACTCTCTTGGGGCTGGTTTCGGTGTGCTTATCGCCTTTGCCAGCTACAATAAATTTGACAACAACTGCTATAGGTAAGACACAGTCACTGATGTGATCTGTTGGGATTGGATATCACAAGCTCCATCACCAGCACTATAGCATGGCCACTGCAGCTCTGAGAGTTTAATTCCCGTCATTCTATGCCATTAAATAGACAGCAGTTCAGGTAAATGATGGCTATCTTCATCTTTCTCCTTGGAGCTGTTGCTTAATTGAATAAGAGCTGTGGCCAGTGTTAAATTTATGCTCTTAGTAGGCAAATGTCATCTCTGTTTTGTGTCACTGTCCAAAGGACATGTCGGATAGAAGGACCCTTAACCCTCATTAATAAGAGTTTGTGTGTTTCTGCTCGGGCCATGTATCTCAGTGGGGCATTTTGATTAAAATATAAATCTAATGAATTGAAGAACTTGTGGGTTTGAAATTACAAACAACATCAAATATATAAATGTCCAATGTAGTGTTACTGCATATTCAAAGAAATTGAATGAATTAACGTCAAATCGTCAGAGGAAAATACTGTACTACTGTAAATGTTCTGTTTCACATAAATGAGCTCACATACTGTATACCTACAGTTGGTTAGCTGTGCTTAACAGGTGTGACAGTAAAGCCACCCCTTTCATTCAGACAGCGTGGCTAATGTTGACCCCCTGACTTAGTACGCATGGTGGATTATTGCATCAATCAGATATGATTTATGGATAGGGCAAATGCTTTTCTATTCTACCACTTACCTACTGTAGGAGAACTTGCAGACGTTTTTAATTAAAAAATACAAATTCTACTTGTACAACTGATCAGTTGCATAATCACAACAAATAACTTCTGAACTGTTATAAGGCACTGTTGCAGTTTAAGCTGGTCAAGTGTTTTACTTTAATTGTATTTCTTTGCTTATAGGCTACAAATTGGCCCCATTTGGCCATGTTTCTGGCACATAGATTACAAAATCACTGGGCCACACTCCAATGACACTCTGAAGTCATTTGTTGAAATGTGTTAACAGTCTGAGCTCATGCTAACTAGGCCAGATGATACCTTGATGAGGTAATTAAACTTGAGCTGTCCCATTCATCATTAACCTTATTTTTCTTTATCAGATGAATGATAGCTTGACTCCATGCTAGTGGGGAAGCAAAGCTGTCTTTTCTTTGGATTAAATGACAAAATGTTGCACAGAGCCAAGACATGATTATAACAAATATGTCTATTTATATTTAGTGAATGTAGATTTTGTAATAGTACAGATTGACATACTGGTGGGATCATAGTAGTTATTAATCTTACAATAATTTCTACCATCATTGCAAAGAAAAAATGAATAAATAAATTATGTAAGTTGCAAATGGTTTCAAGTCACCCAAGCATTTAAATGAATCTGTGAAACCCAGAATAGATTTTTAAAACAATATTATATATAGATGCAGACTTCGCTTGACCTATAAAATTACATGTGTTCATCTTCAGTAACCACTTTACCATCACCGGGTCATGGAAGATCAGAAGGTTGTGCCTCGAACACTGATTGCAATGCAGGAATACACAGTAAACTAAATACCATTCCATTGGAACTATTGTATTATAGGAAATTAAATTAAAACCATAAAAAAATAAAATAATAATAAAAACAATAAAAGCATTCAAAAGTCAGGAGTGTATATCTATCCTGGTGACACAAATTTTTGATTGATGTCAAATCTGTGTGTCAAATTCTACATAAAAGCATTTATAAAAGGATGTTTATTACATATTAGTTTTGATTATATTTTTTCATAAGTCTATAAGCAGTCACCTTTAGTTTGTGAACCCCTACTGTAGCTTTAAGAAATATTATTTATCTTAATAAATACAGAAATACAGTAGTAACAGTTTTATATACTTTAAATATGGGGGAAAGGACCAATCTAAGACAACCATAATGTAAATCCCAAATAACCCATAGGTGCATTTGTACCGTTGCAGGGATGCCCTCCTGACTAGCACCATAAACTGCGTCACCAGTTTCTTCTCAGGGTTTGCCATCTTCTCGGTGCTGGGCTACATGGCTCATGAGCATGGCGTCAGCATTAAGGAAGTGGCCACAGATGGTGTGTATGTCACATCTCTTTATCAGCTTTAAAATGAGTTTGGATTGAATGCTGTGTTCTCGATTCCATAAGTAAATAATGCTAAATCATTAAATAATGCTGAATAACAACCCTGTCCTGATCATCAGAAAATCCAATACCTGAAATTCTGTAAATGTAATACAAACCGGATTCCAAAAAAGTTGGGACACTAAACAAATTGTGAATAAAAGCTGAATGCAATGATGTGGAGATGGCAAATGTTAATATTTTATTCAGAATAGAACATAAATCACGGAACAAAAGTTTAAACTGAGAAAATTTATCATTTTAAGGGAAAAATATGGTGAATCAAAATGTCATGTTGTCAACAAATCCCAAAAAAGTTGGGACAAGGCCATTTTCACCACTGTGTGGCATCTCCCCTTCTTCTTACAACACTCAACAGACGTCTGGGGACCGAGGAGACCAGTTTCTCAAGTTTAGAAATAGGAATGCTCTCCCATTCTTGTCTAATACAGGCCTCTAACTGTTCAATCGTCTTGGGCCTTCTTTGTCGCACCTTCCTCTTTATGATGCGCCAAATGTTCTCTATAGGGGAAAGATCTGGACTGCAGACTGGCCATTTCAGTACCCGGATCCTTCTCCTACGCAGCCATGATGTTGTGAATGATGCAGAATGTGGTCTGGCATTATCTTGTTGAAAAATGCAGGGTCTTCCCTGAAAGAGATGACTAGATGTTGTTCTAGAACCTGAATATATTTTTCTGCATTGATGGAGCCTTTCCAGACATGCAAGCTGCCCATGCCACACGCACTCATGCAACCGCATACCATCAGAGATGCAGGCTTCTGAACTGAGCATTGATAACAACTTGGGTTGTCCTTGTCCTCTTTGGTCCGGATGACATGGCGTCCCACATTTCCAACAAGAACTTCGAATCGTGACTCGTCTGACCACAGAACAGTCTTCCATTTTGCCACACTCCATTTTAAATGATCCCTGGCCCAATGAAAACGCCTGTGCTTGTGGATCTTGCTTAGAAATGGCTTCTTCTTTGCACTGTAGAGTTTCAGCTGGCAACGGCGGATGGCACGGTGGATTGTGTTCACTGACAATGGTTTCTGGAAGTATTCCTGAGCCCATTCTGTGATTTCCTTTACAGTAGCATTCCTGTTTGTGGTGCAGTGTCGTTTAAGGGCCCGGAGATCACGGGCATCCACTATGGTTTTACGCCCTTGACCCTTACGCACAGAGATTGTTCCAGATTCTCTGAATCTTCGGATGACATTATGCACAGTTGATGATGATAACTGCAAAATTTTTTGCTGGGTAACACCTTTCTGATATTGCTCCACTATCTTTCTGCGCAACATTGTGGGAATTGGTGATCCTCTACCCATCTTGGCTTCTGAGAGACACTGCCACTCTGAGAAGCTCTTTTTATACCCAATCATGTTGCCAATTAACCTAATTACTGTTAATTGGTCTTCCAGCTCTTCGTTATGCTCAAATTTACTTTTTCCAGCCTCTTATTGCTACTTGTCCCAACTTTTTTGGGATTTGTTGACACAGTGAAATTTGGAATCAATGTATTTTTCCTTTAAAATGATACATTTTCTCGGATTAAACTTTTGATCTGTCATCTATGTTCTATTCTGAATAAAATATTGACATTTGCCATCTCCACATCATTGCATTCAGTTTTTATTCACAATTTGTTTAGTGTCCCAACTTTTTTGGAATCCGGTTTGTAAATACCAGGTTAAAGTATTATTTTTTAAAGTTTATCTGAGCAATATTTTTTTTTTAATGTGCTATTTAATATTGAAAAATTATTTCTATGCGTTATGTGCCATGACTTGATATATGACCTTGTATTACTGAATTTCTAATGTGTGTTTGAATTCAGGGCCTGGACTTGTCTTCATTATCTACCCAGAAGCCATTTCCACTCTCCCTGGCTCGACGTTCTTTGCCATATTCTTCTTCATCATGCTTCTAACCCTAGGCATTGACAGCTCTGTAAGTCTCTTACTGAGAAAGACATAAAACCTAATCTTAAAGCTGACATCAAACATCCCTTTTTCAATGAATTATCTCTCTTTAGTGCTAAATATAAAAATCTAAGTTTATATATATATATATATATATATATATATATATATATATATATATATATATATATATGGGATTTTCTTTGCATATTTTAAGTTGGCCACTGAAGCATGTTTATATGTTTGTATGAAAGTAAACAGAAGGACGTCATTCAAATCAATATACTGTTCATTCGCCAACCATCTGTCATTAACATGATGATAACAGAAATTCTTTGAGACGAGGTAGCCTTAAGTAGGACTTCTTAATGTTCTAAATATTGATGGCTAACACTAGACCACTAGCTAACTTGCTAATGTGACAGGAGTTCTGAGAGGAGGTTTAATGTGTTAGCTAGCCTGAACTCTGAGAGAATGTTAAAATCAAAAATGTTCTTTATCTAAATTGCCAGCTCTAGCTTTTTAGATAACATGGGATAACTTGACAGAATTTCTAAGAGAATTTTAAGTTCTACACAAAAATAGAAACGATCTTAACTGCCAAGCTATCATGAAATAATCTGACAGGATTTCCGAGAGAATTTCTAATTTAAATTGATACAGAAGATAAGTATTATGCTTATTGTTAGTGCTAACTACTATGCTAACATGAGCAAACATAACAGGATTAACACAATTTGTCATTTTTTGCTTTAAATAATCATTAAGACAGACAGGTTTGATAGGAATAGAGAAACACTTCTGAAAAATAATAATTTGTGATAGTACAATGGAGATTTTCCACAAAATTAAGGACAAACCGGTGATTGTGCAACACCAGCTTGTCACTGACAAACTAGTGTAGGGGGGAAACCTTGTTGACAGGAAAACGCAATGGAAATCCTGATAAAACCTAAACAAAAACTGTCAACAGATTAGCAAAGCAAACACATTGTGCATAAACATACTCGCATTTAAACCTCCTCCATAACCGTACACTATGTCCTTTCTGTTCAGATGGGTGGCATGGAAGCAGTCATCACTGGACTCACAGATGACTTCAAGATCCTGAAGAGAAACAGGAAGCTATTCACCTTCATCACAGCATTCGGGACCTTCCTTGTTGCCTTATTGTGCATTACAAAAGTATGTATCATCTCATTACCTAAACCTGGAAGTGAGATATTGGAAATTTGGGATTGTGTATTTTAAATGGCAAATTCATACGTATGAGATTACATGCATAAAGATATAAAAACAAGTTAATTGAAACCTAAGAACATCTACAATCTTGTCTAAACTTCCACAAAAAATGTTCTGAGCTGAATATGCATTTCTTTCTGAGTTCTATTATGCCTTATGAACATGCAAGATAAAACATATAAAATATTTACTGTAAAATTAAACATTCTATGTCATTAATTTTCATAAATTCTGAAGAACTTTCATTTGAGTTGTAGGCTGTCATATGCAAAGTATCATTGTATTGCAGCACACCTGCCTTTTTGTACATGAGTTCAATAATAATTATAAAATCTAAGGAAATCAGCAATAAGTTCTAGGTCAGTAGGTTACTACAGTACATGGGCTGACATATAAACTTATGTTGGGGTTTAAAGTGGCTTCTAAGTAATGGACATTTTTTATTCCTGATATCATTGCCCATAGGGAGGGATCTATGTCTTCACCCTACTGGACCACTATGCTGCAGGGACATCGATTCTTTTTGGGGTTCTTGTGGAAGCCATAGGAGTGTCCTGGTTCTATGGTGGGTGATTCATGACAATTAGGTCCAATTGTTGGTTATAGTTTAATTTAAAAAAAGTATTAATGACCTTGAACATTATACATGAACATTATATTGCAATCTACACTACCATACACTATACACCAATCAACCACAACATCAACACAAGTAGGGGAACTGAGCATCATTCAGCACCAATTATACACCAGCAAAATGAGGACAGGATCATGGGTATCCATGTAAGTACTGTAAATAAAACACCTCTGAGGTTTTACTAAGTGTGCTAGAGATTATGTATTCTTTTGATAACTTTGTATTTTTAGGTTTTTTGTTCATATACTCAGGGATTAAAGTGAAAAAAAGTCTTCTGACTGAACTTTTTTCAGGCCGAGCCATATTCCTTTAACAAACACTTTATTTAAATAGTCGAGACCAATAACGTTAGGGGAGATTAAACCGCTTTAATATTGCCAGTTTGCATATTTTAAAAGCTATTTGTAATCTTTGAAAAAAAAAATACCTTCACAAATAATCAACCATCTACCACATATATTTTCAGTGCATGTTTTTATTTATCTTATAACACCAAACAATGTTTTGTGAAACTCTTAATAATTAACAGAAAAAAGTAATAGCACCACCATTAAATTCCAAAAAGTGCTTTTTCAGTGCATGTTTTATGTATCTTCGTTTTCAGCTTAGATGACAAATCGGATTTCCAGTAAGCAGCAATGCCATGTGTGCAAGTAGTAGGCATGTGCATAGGCTACGTTTACACTGCAGGTCTCGATGCTTAATTCCGATTTGTTGCCTATATCTGATTTTTCTGACCGTCTGTTTACACGTTCTTTTAACTATGACTCGTATCCGATTCACGTGTTTACACTCGCCATACCATCTGAAACATCGCGCATACTTAAAGGGAGGTTCTTGCGCTGCACACTGGCCAAGAAAGATGAAGGTGAAATATGCTTAACACTATCTCTGCTATATATATGCAAAGTTCGCGCACCATGGTTTTAAAACGGAGGAGAGAAAAAAACGGCATAATTGCAGCCTGCGCATACTGTATGCTTTATTCATCAAATACTGATTTTATGTTATTTAGCCCAAATAAGCATTAACACAATGCGTGTGTGTTGGAGGGGGGGGGGGGGCGTTGTTCTTTACCTTTTCCATGTCACCTGCGATGGTGTAATTCAACACGCGCTTCCACCGGAGAATAACATTACGTCATTAAACCGCGAAGAAGTCGCAGTTTTAATGACGTACAGAACACAATGCCTCAGGAAATCCGATCTGTCTATTTACACGACAATCACATTAGCACATATCTGATTTATTTCCACATATGAAGGAGGCCTGAAACCGATCTCGAAATATCGGAATGCATGCGGTTTTTTCCTGTTTACACGGACATAGAACATATCCGATATGTGTCACATATGAGCAAAAAATCGGAATTGGGTCACATTCACCTGGCAGTGTAAACGTAGCCTATAGACAATCTTGAAAGTGCACTCTTGTCTTGACAACTGATTGCATTAAATTAACTAGTGGTTGTGAGACTGTGAGCGACAGCTCATGCTCCGCTATGAAAGAACATACATCGCGCACACGGTCGGCCACACGGACTTTTACATCGCGCACACGGTCGGCCACAGATGTGTGAATCTCCGTTGTGGTTCTTGTCGCACCAGACAGGGAGCATGTGTACTGTAGAGCACGAACGGCAGCATTGTGACTAGCTGCTGACTGATGGCGAGCTCGCACTTTGTTTTTGCCATTATTGCCATATTGAAGTTTCCTGTGGCATACTGTGCAGAGACACCTACCTGGATGTTTGATTTTTTTAGTCCACAAACTAAAAGGCTTGCCATTCTCCCCAATTTCGCTAAGCCAAGCCCATCTCTATTTATTTTATTTTTTTTTACACTTTTATCAATCTCCGAAACATCGGAGCCTTCCTGCATTAAGTGTGTCCATGCTATCTTAAATATAGTTATACCTCAGCCTGACATGTAGTTCTTCAAAACTAAACCAAAACCCGGAGTGGATTCATACCGGAGTGATAACAAAACGCTTAGAGTGGAGAGAGGAACGTGCAGTCGCTCCACTCCAGGCTTTGATCACATCCTCCTCAGCAGGCTGAATACACAGTCTTTCCTTAATTTAAGACCCACGTAAGCCTATATATACACAGCATTAAAATTATGAAAAGTGAATTTTAAACATTAAACACAAGGACAGGCGGAACAGTGTGATTGACGGAAATCCGTCGATGACTCGCTACAATTAACGGAAATCCGTCGTAACGACGGAGAACTTTAATCCCTGTATACTGCATAAAAACTATTCTTAGGCAAAACTTCATAACTGTTATTAAGTGCACAAACAGCTCGCAAAACAATCAATCTAGATAAAGCTTGAAAAAACAGAAATGGATTTTATTCTTCAAAGCAGGTGGAAATGATTTTACTCACTTCTATGGCAATAACAGTATTAAATAATTAATTGTTATTAATAATAATGAGCAAGCACTGCATCTTCCATCAGCTGTGGTACTGTATTTGTTTTCTGCTTATTTGTTTATATGGTAATATTTCATTGCCAAAAATTAAATCATTAGTTATGTTGGTCTTAATTGACAAGATGACATTAGCTCACATTTTTATTCCTTATTTACTATCAATAATATATATTTTCAAAAAAAGTTACATTTCTAATGACTTAGAGAAGTATAAAGTTTTGATAGAAAAAACATTCTATAAGTTGATTTGAACATGGGTGAATGTTAGCTATAAACATAAAAAAAACATATGTTCCGCATATACAGCATGATAAATGAGGGCAATAAGAATTTTAAATTTTAATATTTAAATGGTATTAATTAGTGAAGATTTGTCTTTTTTCTTTTTTGTTGTTAATCTTTATTTACAACAGTGTGTGAAGAGACTAATATGAAATTAATGTGAAGGATGTCCCTAAATTTATGGAAAAGTGGGAAGATTTTTGTTATTATTAATTAACATAGGCTAGTTCAAGTTGGTAGTGTAACTCTTCCTCTATATAAAGGTACTACTCAACATAGCGGCACAAGCAACGGTTTTTCATCGTTGTTGAACCTAACTCTCAAATCCTCCTACAAAAAAATCCCCTCTGTTGCAGTTGATGGTCTCCCACTGCACTACAGAACTGATTATTCATATGAGATTACATGCATACAGAATGTTTATGGATATGACACAGTTGACACAGATAACACAGTTTAAAGAAATGGAAAGACAAACCACACACTGGGAGACCATCAACTGGTAGGACTCCAACGCAGGGAACAAGCATCTCCTTCCTCATTATTGTAATTTCACTGCATAGGTTAGATTTCTGGCCAATTTGGGAGTAGATATGCTGACTGATAAGGTGCATTGGCTAGTGCATTCCCTTACTCTGTGTGTGTATATGTGTGTCAGGGGTGGACAGATTCAGTGAAGACATTGAACGGATGATGGGCTTCAAGCCAGGACTCTACTGGAGGCTTTGCTGGAAGTTCGTCAGTCCTGTTTTTCTGCTGGTAATGATGAGTGATGATGATGTTGGGAAAATTGGCTTATGTTTAAACACTAACATACAAAAACATTTGTTGAAAGGCAGGAAAACTAACAATATTTATGATGGCAGTTTTTCAAGTCTGGTGTTTCAAGTCTGTAATTATACCATGTCTCTTATAAATAGCAAGTGTGGTTTGCAGAATGCTTTCTTCAAGCCAGATTTCTGTTTAAACCAGACAAAACTTACTCTGTCAATCCACATTTTTAGCAAAATTCCATGCATATATTTACATAAAAAGGAAGACTAATAAACAGGAACTGGTGATAAAGTACATGCAGATTAGGCTAATTGGCGTTCCCAAATTGACCATAGTGTGTGAATGAGTGTGTGTGTGCTCTGCGATGGATTGGCACGCTGTCCAGGCTGTACCCTGCCTCGTGCCCTGAGTCTCCTGGGATAGGCTCCAGGTCCCCGCGACCCTAATACAGGATAAAGCGGTATAGAAAATGAATGAATGAATGAATGGTGATAAAGTCCAATGTGTGTCTCCAATAATGTTTCTGGTCATAGCTAAAGCTATGCCGGCTTTTAACATGACACTATTTGTATTTGCGTGCTATTTATGATGTTTCATTTCTTGTTTGTAGTGTAGCATTACAATCCTTATAAAATCTTTTTTTTTATTTAGTTAGTTTATTTATTTTTAAATCATGAATTTAAACCATCTACTATGGCACTTGGTTCACTTCATCACACTATCTCATGTTGTGGGGTTGTGTTGCTTGCCTTCAATGTTGCTTATTGTATTCCAAGGGTATTCTTCCCCTTGCAACTGGTTTGCTCAATGCAGCATGAGCCCGAAACTGCATGAAGTGGCCCTGACCTTTTGTGAAGCAAAGCTCAATTGAATTAGTCCAATTATCACTCCCTAATCACACTATCAACATTAATGGTCTTGGAGCTTTGTGATGGGTTTAATAATAAGGATAAGATAACTCTACATTCTTTACATCTATTTGATGGATTTCATACAAACCAATAAATAATAATGTGTTGCATACAACCTAAAGAGATCCCTTTTAATTCAGGGTTCCTTTCTGGAGCTAATAGATATTTATCAAACCCAGATGCTTGTGTTAAAAGATGCTCATGAACAGGATTATGTGAAGCATATGCGCATGTCTGGGTAAAACATCATTCCACCTCGATCAAGGCAAGATTCTTTCCTTTGTTGCTAACAACTACAAGAACTCTGAAAAGGAACCAAGGAACAGATTTAGTCTTTTACGTGACATCTGTACTGTGTGTGCTCCTCGCCACAGCAAATCATCTGCCTCCATTTAACCCTATCCTCTTCATCCTCTTATCTCACACCAACTAACTTCATGTCCTCTTTCATTGCATCTGCTGTATAAATCTTCTCGTTGGACGTCCTTTAGACCTCCTGCCTGGCAGTTCCAACCTCAGCATCCTTCTACCGATATGCTCACTATTTCTTTTCCTGAACACCTCACTCTGACTTTATCTCCAAAACGTCTAACATGGGTTGTCTCTCTTATGAACTCATTCTTGATCCTATCTATCTTTGTCACTCCCAAAGAGGACCTCAAAATCTTCATCTCTGCTACCTCCAGCTCTGCCTCCAGTCTTTTCTTCAGTGCCACTGTCTCTAAGCTGTAGAGCATCACTGGTCTCACCACAGTCTTGTACACCTTTCCACACCTGACACTTTTCTCCACCCATTCCAACCTGCCTCAAGATGCCTCTTTACCTCCTTTCCACACTCTCCTTTGCTCTGGACCATTGACAAAAGTACTTAAAATCCTGCACCTTCTTTACCTCTGCTCCCTGTAGCTCCACCGTTCCTCTTGGGTCCCTCTCATTCACAAATGTACTGTCTTGCTATGGCTAACCTTCATTCCTCTGCTTTTAAGAGCATACCTCGACCTCTCTAGATTTTCCTCCAGCTGTTGCCTGCTCTCGGTACAAAGCACATTGTCATCTGCAAACATCATAGTCCATGGAGACTCCTGTCTAACCTCGTCTGTCATTGTGGCCATCTCCAGAGCAAACAAGAAGGGGCTCAGGGCTAATCCTTGATACAGACCCACCTCCACCTTGAACTCTTCTCACACCTACAGCACATCTCACCACTGTCTTACAGCTCTCATACAGTACATGTCTTGCCTTTGAATCTACAAAGACAAAATGCAACTCCCTATTACCTTCTCTGTACTCCATCAGCATCCTCAAAGCAAATACTCCATCGGTTGTATTCGTTCTAGGAATGAAAATATTGCTGCTCACAAATGCTCACCTCTGCCCTTACTTGACACCTCTTAAACAATAAATAATCAGTACAAATCTTACTGACCATGAAGGAAAGTAGTGTAATATTTCACATCAACAAACACATGCTCTTGATTTTCATGCCTTTGATATTCAAATAAGCACAGGAAGTGTAAGAAAACAAAACAGAAGAGATAATATCATTAATGTCTCAGCTCAAGCACATCAGACTGGATGATTACATGGCAGTCTCTCATAGCATGGCCTTGTTTTCTAGGTTGTGGTGATTGCCAGCATTGTCACTGCCAACAATATGGAATATGAAGGCTATATCTTTCCCAGCTGGGCGACCGTGTTGGGCTGGGGCATTGCCCTTTCTTCTATGATCTTCGTACCACTCTATGCTATCTACAAGTTTCTCAGTTTGCCAGGCACCTTCAAGCAGGTTAGCATTGATTTAATATTACCAGGTGCTCTACACTATACACCCTGTATTATAATTTCTGTCCCCTTTCAAAGGCTACACTCGATGCTGCGTGAAAACACTATGGGGAACATCTTTTTGTGTTGCCGGTTGTGAAGCATGTGTGTATCAAACACGCCAAATTTTGGCTAATATAACCTCGGTCAGGTGACGTCATCTGATTGAGACGCACCTGCAGGTTATAAATAGGAATAAACCGGAAACATTCCTCAGATCTTTTGTCTTCACTGACAGCCTAGTTGTGATTGCGTGTCTGTGTTAAACCAGCAAAATAAGAAAGTGTTTAACTCACCGATATGGCAGAGTTTTAAACGAGGTGTCCCTCTGTGTGTGATAATCCATATCGGAAGGCGATCACTACACTTACTGCTTCGATTAGAGTGCTCGCGCGTGTCTCGCATTCCTTGAGAAGCTCCGAGCCGCGGCGCATTCCTGGGGCTTAAAACGCGTGCATCCGGCAGGTGTGCGAGCGACGGACTTCTCTCACGCCCTCGCCGGATCAGGAAATTCCTCCGTCCGCTCTCAAGCGCGCCCTGGCACTTCTTGTGAATGGGCAAGGATAGACATCCTCTCTCGCTTCCGCGGAGATGGAAATAGCCTCCAAGCACTGTACATTAGACGGCAGGTTCTGTCGGGTGGCTGGGGGGCGGAGCCTCAACGACGCTCTCCCCCTTTTCTTAGCTATCTCTATATGAGTTAACCTTTTCATGGAGTAAGCTGTATTCATCCCCTGTTTTCCTGCCATCGACTTATTTGTTTGTTTAAATATAGTTGATGTGGAAGCGCGGGGTTATATGATGACGCCCAGGTAGAGGAGACGCTTCCAGGCTATCTCTCTCCTGGGACATCATCCTCCCTGAAAAGCTAATACTTCCTTTCAAGCTGTGTAGACTTTCATCTTCCCTGGAGGGAAAAGCTTTTCAGGCAGAAGGGCAGGTTGGTGATCCATTGCACACCATGGCGGTTTTGCAGGCTTACCAGGCTGACCTGCTGAGAGACTTGAGTACTGGCGGGGCTCTTCAAGATAGGGCATTGTCTCTTCGTGCTGTCGGCCATTTTATGGCTGCGATGGTTTCTGCGGAGAGGCACTTGTGGCTGAATCTCAAGGGCATCAAGGATAAGGATCATGCATTCCTCCTTGATGCCCCTATCTCGCCTTCTGGCCTGTTTGGCGATGTCGTTAATTCGGTCGCCACTAGGTTCATGAGGCGAAGTTATATGAATAAGTCCTTCAAGACAAGTCCTTCCCCGCCGTGCTCAAGAGTTGGGACTGTCGGCCACCCAGTCTCGACCGGGTCTGACTCTTGCGAGGCGTGAGGAGAGTGTTTTTGAGCCGGGCACCCCCTCGTAAAGATTGGGGTGCGTCACGCCGAGCTTCGCAATCCGCCTCAAAAGAATTCAGACTGGCATATTGTCTTCTTCACAAAGAAACCCATGAGGTTCATGTACCCAGGACCATGGGGGTGCCCTCCCACCAATGGGGAGAGGCACGTAGAATTCCTTTTGAGAATGAAGTGTTCTCCCTGGCACCCCCAGGAGGTCGGTGTTCTTGCTCCGACACCACTGGTGTTTCGGGCAACACCAGTCTCCAATAAAGTGTTAGTTCTTCGTTTTTTTTCCTGCCATGTTTCAGGATGCCGAATATCTAACATCTCCCCCATTTAACCAAGCTGCCAAGACTTTTGCCCCTTTCTGATAAACTGGCAGCGTGGAAGCTACTGCCAAGTATATCTCCTTGAGTACTAAGCACTGTAGAGAGAAGCTACAGGATTCAGTTCTCACATCACCCTCCGCGTTTCAACGGTGTGGTCGACACTTCCGTGAAACCGGAAGTGTCGGTTTCTGCTCACAGAAGTTGCTGGGGAATGGGGCCATAGAACATGTTCCCCTACCAGACAGAGAGTCAGGCTGCTACAGTCTGTATTTCTTGGTTCCCAAGAGGAACGGGGGGCTGCGTCCAATTTTGAGATTTTCGCAGGCTGAACTGCTATTTAAAAATAAGTAAATACAGCTTCAAAATGTTGACTGTCAAAGTGATTGCTCTCAAATCCTACCAAGCGATTGATTTGTGATAATCGATCTAAAGACGCATACTTTCATATAGAAATATTGCCACAACACAGGAGGTTCCTGAGGTTCAGTTTCGAGGGCGAAGCTTACCAGTGTCGGGTCCTTCCATTTGGTCTAGCTCTCTCACCCGCACATACACAAAATGCATGGATGCAGTTCTGGCTCTTACGACACCAGGGCATCCATATTTTGAATTATATAGACGACTGGCTGGCCCAGTCTCAGTAGCTAGCGCTTCGACATCAGGATGTCGTCCTAGCTCATCTTTGTTTCTCAGGATTAAGACCCAACGCCACGAAATGCGTGCTCTTTCCCATTCAGAGGACAACATATTTGGGTGTCACATGGGATTCGATCGTAAGGCGGGCACAGCTGTCTCCCGCTCGTGTTGAATCCATTCTCAACACCCTCAAGGAAATAAAGCTAGACCAGAAAGTGACTGCTAAAAACACCACTTTCAGATACCTTAGCTCTCATGGCAGCTGTATCCACGGTGACACCTTTGGGCTTTCTGCACATGAGAACATTTCAGTTGTGGCTAAGAACCAGGGGATTTCACTCGAGGGCCAATCCACAATAAGGGTTACGTGCCAGGGGCTTCGTACCCTTTCTATGTGGTTCAGACCCCGGTTTCTGACTCTGGGTCCCACTCTAAGTTCATCTTGTCGTCGCAAGATGCTAACGACAGACGCTTCCCTCACGGGCTGGGGTGCGGTCTTAGATGACCGTCCAGCGCAAGGGAGCTGGAGAGGGCACCTTCTCGCGTGGCACATCAATTGCCTCAAAATAATGGCTCTATTTCTGGCCCTAAAGCACTTCCTCCAGCAGTTCAGAGGCTACTATGTCCTTGTGCGGGTGGACAACACTACGGCAGTCTCATATATATTATATCATATATATTACCGCCAGGGCGGTCTGTGCTCGTACCGCTAAATAAACTAGGGCACCAGGTTCCTGTCCCTCAGGGCGATTTACATTCCAGGGCATATAATGTGGGAGCAGTTGTGCTTTCCAGTCAAGCACTGACACACAGTGAATGGAAACCCCACCCCGAAGTAGTCAGTAAATCTGGGAGAGATTTCATGTAGCAGAGGTGGACCTCTTTGCCTCTCAAGAACAGCAAATGTCCCCTTCACTACTCTCTGACTCTTACAGCTCCCCTGGGTCTGGACGCCTTGGCCCGTATGTGGCCCAGATTACGCCTTTATGCGTTTTTCCTGATAGCTCTGCTCCCGGGAGTCTTGGCGAGGGTCCGTCAACAGCGTTTGCGCCTCTTATTGATAGCATACCTGTTGCCTGACCAGAGTGTGGTTCTCGGATCTAGTATCTCTCCTCGACGGCTCACCATGGGTGATTCCACTGAGGAGTGATCTTCTGTCTCAGGCGCAGGGGACAATATTTCATCCCCAGCCCGAGCTTTGGAACCTTCACATTTGGCCCCTGAACGCGACCAACTAAGTCAAGCTGGTCTTCCAGCCAGCGTAATTAAGACTATTCTATGTATTAGGGCTCCCTCCACTAGAAGAGCTTATGCCCTCAAATGGAATGTATTTGAAAGTTGGTGCATGACGAAGCAGGTAGACCCAGTCCACTGCCGAATTGTTTCAGTGCTGGAGTTTCTGCAGGAAAAGTTGTCCTCAGGCCTGTGCCCTAGTACTCTCAGTACATACGTAGCTGCTATTTCAGCCTGCTACGTTCTGATTGATGGGTTACTGTGGGAACCACCCTTTAGTTGCCCGTTTCATTTCGCCTCTAGAAATTAGGGCTCATTCAACCAGGGGGATCGCCTCATCTATTGCGCTGGCAAAAGGTATTCCCCTGCAGCAAGTGTGTGATGCGGAAGGTTGTCCTCTCCGCACACATTTGTTAGATTTTATAATCTGGATGTTCATGCTACTCCGGGCTCACGGTTCCTCGAGTCAGCCTCCCAGATATAGTTCTGAGACCTTCTCGGCCTTTGTGTGCACACGCTACACAACCTTGGGGTCCAGACACTGGCAGTGCGGCGGCGTTGGTATTCTCGTTCCCATAGCGTTTTCATGCAGCATCGAGTGTAGCCTTTGAAAGGGAACGGCTCGGGTTACTTTGCTGTAACCCTGCGCTCCAATGACATACTGCCTACGTGACTGGACGTCCGTTCAGACAAAATCAATCTAAGTAATGTTTCCGGTTTACTCCTATTTATAACCTGCAGGTGCGTCTCATCAGATGACATCACCTGACCGAGGTTATATAAGCCAAAATTTGGCGTGTTTGATACACACATGCTTCACAACCGGCAACACGAAAAGATGTTCTCCATAGCGTTTTCACGCAGCATCTCGTTCCCGCCTTTTCAGGGAACAGGGTTACAGCAAAGTAACCCGAGACGTTCTCATATGTACCATTATGCTTGATAATTCATATAATAATCTCTCCTCTTTTTCCCATTATTTGTTCACATCCTATTTTGTGTTATGTTCTATGTTTTGTTTTCTTTCTATGTCCATAGCTTCCAGTCCTTTCCAAATATCAAGCTATTTATTTGTATTCAAATGATTTCTATTTCAGAGAATAGCATACTGTATTACACCAGAGCACGAACATCACCTGGTGGCAGAGGGAAATGTCAGGCAGTTCAAGGTAGGAGTTTTCCTTTTTATGATATTCAGAAAAAAAGCAAGACACTTACTGTAAACAGTTACTAAATGTGACACATCAAATCTCAGATTTCTGAGCCAATAAGCTCCATTTTGATACAGGTTTATTGCTGTATCATGCCCGCTTGCTGAGAAATTGCCAGTGGAAGTTTGTTTAAGAAGAAGGGCCTCAGAAAAATCTGTCATTGTTAGAATTAAAATCCTTTTTTAGAATATTAAATGAGCATCCTGTGCTGCAATAAAAAAGAGGGAACACTCAGCCTCATTTTGGCACCAGGATTTCCCTTCTACCCCTAAGAATAACTTCACCAGTAGCATGATTTTATTGTGGAAATATGCATGTTTTTCTATGACAACTGGAGTAACTAGCTTAGACAGTGATCATTACAATCATGCAAAAATCTGATTTTGTATTTTTTTTTTACTTTTCAGCCTACGTGAAAGCAATCTGATTCTAAAATGATTCCAATGTGCATATGCCAAAAATTTGATTGGGGTTGATAGTCTGAACATGGCCTATTTGGCATATAGAATGTTTTCATCTTTTAAGTACTGTACATGCATATAAAATTTTTTTTATTGTTTTCAGAGAATTTAATATCTGTGTTCTTGTCTGTGCTTGACTCTGACAACATTCTAGCCCAGGGGTCACCAACTGGCGGACTCCGATCCGAATCCGGACCGCGAGATGCGTCCATTAAGACCATGAAGCCTTTTGACTTAATGAAAAAAAAAAAAAGGAAACGCTATTTTCTAATGAACTCAAATGTATATCGGGCACGCGTAGGTCAGCTCAGTAGAGCCATTTGGGTCCTACGGCGCCACGGGTTGCTACTACAGTTACCATGCCAACCGTTACGTTAAGATGTGCAGTCATGCGTACATTGAAGAGAGCAGAAAGTGAGAGCAGCGCACAGACATATTAGCGCAACAACAACAAAAAAAAAAGTCACGTTCAAAAATTTGAAAAGTTGATTCGTAAAACCGAGTTTTCCGAGATGAATGGGTGGGAAATATGCATTCATTCTTCCTGCATTAAGCTCTACGAGGCCTGTGTGTCTTATTTGCTCGGACTCTGTTGCGGTTGTCAAAAGTGTAAGCATTAAACGCCATTACGAAGCTAAACATATACACTTTGAAGAATCTAACCCCCAGCAGTCTGAGGTAAGGGCGAGAAAAATAAATGAGCTTAAAGTGCAGTATGAGCGATCTACACAGGTCCTCTGTCACTCACTCACCACCCAAGACCGAGTATATGAATGTTCACTGAGAATACAGTGGATTTTAGTAAAACATAAGCCATTTACCGATGGGGAAATAGTAAAGGAGTTGTTAATTTGTTATTTAAGTTGTTGTTAATTTTGAAATTAATTTATGTTCTGTGCAGATTTAGAGATGAAGACATTTTAAACTGTTTCCTTCATCATATTTTTGTCAGACATTGTTACTGGTTTAATTAAATTATTTTGTACCAAAGCAACATAAAGGACAGAAGAAAGCATTAAAATGAGATCCAATTTGTGGAGGATGTTTATACATACGAAAAGACATGTTTATCCATATGAGAACATATTATATTTTGTTCATTAAAAAATTTTATCTACACCTAAAGCATCAGTGCCTGTTTTGGGTTGTCCGGACCTTAGCTGGTGAGGAGTGTTCATTTACCGGACCTCAAGCAATTTTAGTTGAAGACCCCTGTTCTAGCCTAAAACACACATGTCTTTGTCAGTTGTCCCACTTTCCAAACACAAACCCCACCCCCAAAAAATATCAGTACTGTACATGCAAGATTTTGCATAGTAACTTTAGCTTGTAAAGAGATGTGGTGCTAATGTGGTTGCATCACCACTGACATAAATAATTCTGTAGTTTTAGCATGTCTTATGAATGTGATACAGGCCCTGTTAGTACAGTAGTAGTTTTTTCATCTGGCTCATGGAAGCATAAGGTTCAATTCCCTGATGAGGAGCTTCAGCCACAGGGGTGGCTAAAGTCAATGCACTCTGAGTGCTGATCCCAGGCCTGGATAAAATGGGGAGGGCATCCGGTGCAAATCCTGTGCCAGATCAAATATTTGGATCAGATGTTCTGCTATGGCAACCCCTAATGGGAACAGCCAGAAGAAGAGGAAGAAGGTGTACAGAAAGATAGATTTGGTTTAACCCTAAAATATCGCTAACGTCCAGATTTAATATACAGTGGTGTGAAAAACTATTTGCCCCCCTCCTGATATCTTACTCTTTTGCATGTTTGTCACACAAAATATTTCTGATCATCAAACACATTTAACTATTATTCAAAGATAACACAAGTAAACACAAAATGCAGTTTTTAAATGAGGGGTTTTATTATTTAGGGAGAAAAAAAATCCAAACCTACATGGCCCTGTGTGAAAAAGTAATTGCCCCCTGAACCTAATAACTGGTTGGGCCACCCTTAGCAGCAATAACTGCAATCAAGCGTTTGCGATAACTTGCAAGGAGTCTTTTACAGCGCTCTGGAGGAATTTTGGCCCACTCATCTTTGCAGAATTGTTGTAATTCAGCTTTATTTGAGGGTTTTCTAGCATGAACCGCCTTTTTAAGGTCATGCCACAACATCTCAATAGGATTCAGGTCAGGACTTTGACTAGGCCACTCCAAAGTCTTCATTTTGTTTTTCTTCAGCCATTCAGAGGTGGATTTGCTGGTGTGTTTTGGGTCATTGTCCTGCTGCAGCACCCAAGATCGCTTCAGCTTGAGTTGATGAACAGATGGCCGGACATTCTCCTTCAGGATTTTTTGGTAGACAGTAGAATTCATGGTTCCATCTATCACAGCAAGCCTTCCAGGTCCTGAAGCAGCAAAACAACCCCAGACCATCACACTACCACCACCATATTTTACTGTTGGTATGATGTTCTTTTTCTGAAATGCTGTGTTACTTTTACGCCAGATGTAACGGAACACGCACCTTCCAAAAAGTTAAACTTTTGTCTCGTCGGTCCACAAGGTATTTTCCCAAAAGTCTTGGCAATCATTGAGATGTTTTTTAGCAAAATTGAGACGAGCTTTAATGTTCTTTTTGCTTAAAAGTGGTTTGCGCCTTGGAAATCTGCCATGCAGGCCGTTTTTGCCCAGTCTCTTTCTTATGGTGGAGTCGTGAACACTGACCTTAATTAAGGCAAGTGATGCCTGCAGTTCTTTAGATGTTGTCCTGGGGTGTTTTGTGGCCTCTCGGATGAGTTGTCTGTGCGCTCTTTGGGTAATTTTGGTCGGGCGGCCACTCCTGGGAAGGTTCACCACTGTTCCATGTTTTTGCCATTTGTGGATAATGGCTCTCACTGTGGTTCGCTGGAGTCCGAAAGCTTTAGAAATGGCTTTATAACCTTTACCAGCCTGATAGATCTCAATTACTTTTGTTCTCATTTGTTCCTGAATTTCTTTGGATCTTGGCATGATGTCTAGCTTTTGAGGTGCTTTTGGTCTACTTCTCTGTGTCAGGTAGCTCCTATTTAAGTGATTTCTTGATTGAAACAGGTGTGGCAGTAATCAGGCCTGGGGGTGACTACAGAAATTGAACTCAGGTGTGATAAACCACAGTTAAGTTATTTTTTAACAAGGGGGGCAGTCACTTTTTCACACAGGGCCATGTAGATTTGGAGTTTTTTTTCTCCCTTAATAACGTAAACCTTCATTTAAAAACTGCATTTTGTGTTCAATTATGTTATCTTTGACTAATAGTTAACGGTTTTTGATGAGCAGAAACATTTAAGTGTGACAAACATGCAAAAGAATAAGAAATCAGGAAGGGGGCAAATAGTTTTTCACACCACTGTAGCTTTTGTTCCAATATAGCTTTTGCTTAGGTAATTTGTTTATTATACATCAAGATAAAAAAAGAATGATGAAGCAGGACTCATGCACAGGTATAAGCACCAGTGAGTCTGATGTGAATCTTGACTGCTGTTTAATAACCACAGATCTAATCATTGTCTCAATTAATTATTATTCTATTCCTTCTTCAACAGCTCAAACACTGGCTTGCGATCTGATGTTACCACTGGTGCTGAAATACCACAAAAAAATCCCAGGCGGCTGATGTACCACGTGTGGACCCTGAGAGAAATGTGCCTCCAATGAAGTAGACAAAGCCAAGCGATGACGTCTGTGTGTCTCAACCACGTACACTATTGTCTGCACAACTCTGCTTCTGTCCTGTGGGTCTCTTTTTCTCATTGGTGGAGAAAATTTTTTTTGTATTATTATTATTATTATTATAACATTGCACCTCTAAAACCTCATTTTTTAAAATTATTTATGACCTTTTTTTATTTTAAAATAATAATAATTGTACATTTTTCTTAACTTCATCTCAGCTTACAAAACATTTAGTTTTTCCAAAGATAATAATATACCATGTCACATATTATCTCTCTGTCTGTCTTTGTGGTATATGTGTATCAGCATGTGTCTCCTGTATGAGGGCATGAACAGGAACTAACACACAATTCTTTCCTATATTTTTTTTTTGTATTTATCAATCTGTTTTGACCAGACACACTTCCTAAATAATGTTAGGCTTTAATGACAGAAGGAGCCCACACATTCTTGTGTGTCCCATAGCAGCAGTAAAAGTGTATCCTGACACCAGTGTTTTTACTTTGTTGACACACACCACTGTGTCAGTGCCTTATCAAGAATGCATATTGGTCACTTACTGATATTAATAATCTGCTTCAAAAAGACCAAAATGGGTGTCTATGGTAAGGACATATTATTTTAGGATTAACTAGATAGCAAAGATTCCATAAAAAGAAGTATTATAATAAAAAAATATTATAAAAAATATTATAATAATATTAATAGTAATAATTGGTCCAAAGTTGAGAAAAAGAGTTATATGACAAAATATTAGGTCATGCTATATGATATAAAATGTCACATCATGCAATATTATAATGGATATTTATCTTTAGGTGCACTGTGCCAAAATTTTGTTTAATAATTATATCAAACAAAAACAAAAGCTCATGTTATGTTCAATACTGATCATATTCAGTATTGTTTTAAAGCTCATATTTAATTTTATTATCTTCAAATGTAAAGTTGGGTCTACACATTTAAGGAATGTATAAAAGTAGTTTTAGTTTCATTATAGCCTGGGAGATGTATGAGTAAATACCATTAAACATTCTACCCAATAAATCTGATTATTTGGGTTAAGAAATTATGTCTAATAAGAGTATTAAAGAAAAACTTAAATAGTTATTTGAGTTTGTTATATGCTTGAAGTGATTACACAGGAAAGTGGTAGCAAAGTTTCCAATGCTGGGCCCATGAGCAATGGCTCTTAACTTTGACCGGCTTAGTTGTATAAAGGAGATGAGATTTAAGTCGCTCTGGATAAAAGAGCGTATGCCATAAAAGTAAATGTAAAAAGAGCTCTATTTTATGTGTTAGACACATACAACTGCCGTGCCCGTATCAGAATGTCTCCCTGATAAAGGTGTGTGTGTGTGTGTGTGTGTGTGTTTAGTTGAATAATTTGTTGAGAATTGCTCTCAGGTCAAATTTGTGTTGCTCCCCTAGTTTAAGGAAAAAATAAATAAATAAAAACACCTATTTCCTTGTAATTCTCTTCCGACAAGCATTAGAAGTGCCAAATTTGTGGTATCTAGATATACGAATCAATAAATATATTCCTATATATAAATATATTCTTTTGTTATATATCTTGTATTTATCAGATTCTTTATAATGAAACGTGAATGTAAAGTATTTTAAATGTAGGCTGTCTACTGTAATATTATGTGTTTGATGTAAGTAAAGGTGAAAGTGTAAAAAAAAAAAAGAATAAAAAATTATATATTAAATATGTTCTACAGTATGTAACTGGAGTGGATCTTCCACATCAAGGTAAACTGATCTGCCTGGTGTTTCTGAGCAATGTTTACAGATTGAGTACAAATTCAAATGTCCTGTTCATAGCTAAGTGATATCTATAATGATGTTAAAATACGCACACTATTACAATAAAAAAAGGTTTCAACACAACAATGAAGAATGTGGTGTGTTTTGTTTCTGTCTTTTTGGAACAGTATTACAGTAGGTTTGTAAACAATGTATTTATATATTTTTTACAGGCAACTGATCTGATCTCAAAGGTCAGAGAAAGATGAGCAGCTGACTGACATTAAACACTGAACTTTTGAATTCTGAAATCTGTTAGGGCAGAAGGTGTTGGATGAATTTTTAGAAACCCTGTGCTCTAAATTATTTTACAGCTGTCATTTAAATTATGATTTCAGTGGTAATTTGGTCTTACAGTATGTAATTTTGTGAGAAAAGGTGCTCTTTGAGGAATAGTTTATTTACTGTAGAGCTGCTATAACACAGGTGACACCAACAACGTATTTTATCAATGTTCTATAGCATGAAAAAGTGTAATGTGGGTTATTCATAAAAATATATATATAAATGCATGTGTTTGCAAAATATACTATGTCACACCCATCTTGACCATCCCACAAACCTTTGCCAAAGAGCTGGAAACACAGAACTCTAAAGTATGTATTTATGTGTTGAAGCATTACAATTTTCAAAGAGCGAAGTTGGTGAAGCCATGCTCCGCCTAGGTCGGTGTGAAAGAACTCAAGTGGAATTCACAGAGCCTGGAGCTCAATCTCGCTGAAAAGCTTTGCCATGAATTAAAACTCTGAGTGCACCACAGGCCTCCTCAGCCAACGTCATTGTCTGACCACACTAATGCTCTTGTGGCTGGTTAAACACAACCACACTCCAAAATCTTGTGGAAAGCCTTTCCAGAAGAGTGGTGCTTATTATTATAACAACAGAAGGGGAATATCTCTTGAACGGGACATTCAAAAAGCACATACAGTATGGGTCTGATGGTTAGGTGGCCACAACCTTTGAACATATTATTTATAAATATACATTTATATTGTACATGTAAAACAAGGACTAGAATGAATAATCTAGTTCAGGGAGGTCTAAGTAAGTCTGCATTTTTCTCTGAATGCATGCTCCCTCATATTATTCCTTACAGTACATCCTTACATTATTAATGATAATAGGCTGTACCCTACATTACTCATTACACTCTTAGGCACTGGCACATTTTCTGATCCTCCTAATGATTTACGTTTCTGGTTTACAAAAATTCATTCACATGCTGTCATTTTCTTAGCATGTATAGTATCAAAAAGTGTTATCCATGTTCATTAAATATTTTGGAATAATTTAATAATTTAATTAAATCAGATTTTGTGTACTATTCTAGAATAGGACAAAGCAAAGAAATAAAGGTTAAACCGTGTCATACTTTTTCATTCAAAAATAGCATTTCTAAAACGATTTAAGCCTATAATCTACTGTACTTCTTTACCAACTGATTCAAACTCCCGGGAGCTGTTGACTGGTGCCCTTATTCAATATTTTTCTAGTAATATTGTGTTATATTATATTGTGCACGCGTGTCTGTGCATACAGTACAATATAATACAAGCTTATCCAACCACCTCCGTGTGCCAAAGTACACGTGCTCAATCTTGAGCACAAACCTGAGCAAAAACAAAAAAAAAAGGTATTTGTAACATCAGTCACATCCATCTTCAAGGTTTAAAGAGGAAAAATTCAGAAAGTGCTTTCTCATGGAAAATATTTTTTTTCCACAGTGGCACACAACCGACGTAGGCTGCATTGTCTTTGCCATGATTAAAAAATAAACTAGAATGTCTGATCAAGAAGTTCTAAGAACTCCAAGAATTTCACATACCTTTGCAAACTGAAAGAAACAAACAAATCAGTACCATCTGGAGACATTTCATTTACTGTATCTAACCATGTCCTCAACTGTCCATGGCACGGAAAGTTCATTTAAGGTCATAAATTTCTAAAATGATTTATTTCCAGTGATGTTTGCATCACCGCATTTAAGTGTTAGCAGCATTTTATCCCTAGAAGCTTCCAACTGGGTAGGTGCTGTTTCCAAATAACAAGAAACCTGACAGCTATTCAGGGTTTATAGTACCGATATCACTGGCTTACAAGAGTAGCTGATGTGACATCATAGTAAAAGCTGGGTGTCCAACCCATCTATAGGACACAGTAATCAAATCAATTACATTTTATTTGTATAGCACTTTTAATAATATATAAGGGGCATTCAAGACAAACCATGATTTTTGATTGTGCAGATTAACAGAACACAGTTATGAGATTAGAAAGTTATTTATGCACACATTTCTCCACAACAACTTCTTGCAATAGTGAGGACTTCATGAACTTTTTTAATAATAAAATTGTAAATATTAGGAATAAAATTGAGGATTTGAAACCGGACAATATAATTGATGCAGATGATAAACTAACCATGTCAGATCGGAACCTCGAATACTTTACTCCCCTTGAAGAGAATGAATTAATTTCACTCATCTCTTCTGCAAATTCATCAACCTGTATACTAAATCCTATACCGACACATTTTCTCAAACAGATAGTGCCGGAAATAACAGAATCCCTGTTGAAAATAATTAATTCTTCCCTCAGCATTGGGTATGTTCCGAAATCTTTTAAATTAGCAGTTATTAAACCGATAATTAAGAAACCTGACCTCGACCCCTGTCAGCTGTCCACTTATATCATATGATATCAAACCTTCCCTTTATCTCTAAGATTCTGGAAAATATAGTAGCGGAGCAGCTATGCTTATATCTACATAGAAATACAGTAGCATACATGAACTGTATCAGTCAGGATTTAGGCCTAATCACAGCACAGAGACAATACTCGTTAAAGTAGTAAATGACCTCCTATTGGCCTCTGACCTGAGCACATCACCCCTATCTTATCTTCATTGCATTGGGTAAAGGAGCAGATCTGGGGGACTCATGGACGTAGAGTATTATGGTGAACTAGTATGTTTAGATGCTATCTTCCCCACTCTCATTGATCACTCAGGTTCATTGACGGTGAGGTGATTGGTTGCTTTACACTTCAGGGAGCCCTCATGTTTGTGTTTCCTTCTGGCTCTCGATTTTAGTTATGCTGTCATAATTAGTCCTGCCGGAGTCCCTGCTTGCACTCTACACTAAATATACATTCACCTTATACATTATGTGACCGTGACCATACCTAACTATTATCTCTCCTTCTCTTCAGCTCTTCCCTCTCATTTTCTCTCTCCCCCTCTCTCTCTTCCCTCTCTACCCCTTTCTCTCTTTCCCTCTCTCTGTCGAGCTAAACATGTCGTTCCTGAGCTGCCAGTGATCCAGACTCCCTCTGCCGCCTGGACCTGTCTGACTTGTCCTGGTGCCCCGCTTCCTGTTGGAGATCTCGTCAGATGTATGCCCCGTGTGTCTCTTGGGGTGCGTCTGGTGTCTTGAGACGGTTTCACTGTACCATGAAGACAGTTCTGGCCTCGACTGATGTTGTCGCCCTCGGCTTGCTCATCAAGGACTATCTGACCATTTTGATTCATACACATTCACATTCCTTACAAATTTAAATAATTATTTTGATTGTGTAAAGCTGCTTTGAGACAATGACAATTGTTAAAAGCTCTATACAAATAAAATTTAATTGAATGTATTTCCCTATATAATTCCCAGCTACACTTATGCACTTATCCCAGAGTTAGAACATTTTCTCAATATTCTGAAGCCAAAATCAGACTGCCTGCCTTCTCGACTGAAACAGTGGCCTTCCAAGAACTCCTTTAATGGTCCAAGGTGATCCAATAATCCATTGGTGCAATTTCAGGGCTGTACAGGTGATAACTTTCAGTTCCTGTAAAGTGCAAATGTTTTTTTCGTGAATGAGTTTTTGTGTGTACAGTTCCCACAGACAGATGCATCTCTTCCACAAGTTGGCTACAAGTTTTTCAAGGATCAGGCTTTCCACTCACAGAATGTTGACTGGAATGACTGCAGTCGGCTCAGAGTCACCTTGGCCAGGAATGTCATTCATGGTTGTACAGCCTTCTTAAAAAGTTTGCAAAATTCAAACGTTTAACTATAGTTTTCTCTCAAGAGTCTCATCACTGTACTGCTCTTGCAGTCTTCTGTAAATGTCAATCACCTTTACACCTTCATTCCCAAGAAATTTCATCACAGTTTAGTGTTTGACAAAGCAGCATTAAAAAAATTGGGATGCAGACGTACAGTCGATTCTTTATTTACAAGGTAGAGGTGACAGTGTCAAGTAAAATCTCCCTCATGATTAAGTGGATATGTTATCTGGTCTACATACTACTAGTATGCTCACCTTTATGGACCTCAGCAAAGTCAGATTCATTGATTTACAAAATTGAGTATTCTTCCAACCAAAACCACAGGCAGCAGTAGCCACAAGTGTCTGACCTAATGCTGGGGACCATGAGGGGGACGCTACTGTATGACTGAGGTGCAGGATTGTGTCAAAAGTGGCACAAATTAGCAATAGTAGATAGCAGGCATAAATTTAACTGTGTGGCCAGTCATTGGCCAATACATCCTGTTCCAGCTGGTTATCAAATTCTTCCGAGGAGAACTAGCTTTGTGTTAATTTGTCCTTGGTGAAGAAGTCCACCATTACTGTATGTTACCAAAACATTTCCAGATTCACACCATCCCTAATACTGTAGCTGCAGAGGTGTCAAGTAACGAAGTACAAATACTTCGTTACCTTACTTAAGTAGAAATTTTGGGCATATATACTTTACTGGAGTAATTATTTTTCAGCCGACTTTTTACTTCTACTCCTTACATTTTTAGCAATTATCTGTACTTTTTACTCCTTACATTTTAAAAATAGCCTCGTTACTCTATTTTTTTTATCAGAACGCGCAACCCCCCCCCCCCCCCGGTCGCATGATAAGAACGCGCACAACTACCGCCCCCCCCATACTCCCCATCCCCCAACTCCCCCCCGTCGCATGATCAGAAAGCGAGACCTTAATGCTTTTGTCGCCCCTCACGGTACTTTTACTTTGATACTGTAAGTAGTTTTGAAACCAGTACTTTTAAACTTTTACTTAAGTAAAAAGCTTGGGTTGATACTTCAACTTCTAAAGAAGTATTTTTGAACCCTAGTATCTATACTTCTACTCAAGTAATGAATGTGAATACTTTTGACACCACTGTGTAGCTGTACATGGTTCTCTGTCTCATTAAGGTAAATTATGGGGATACAATTAAGTGAAAGCAAAGTGAAACTAATGGCCGCAGATATTATGAGAAATCTCAAGAAATTGCACAGTACTGTACATAGGCTATAGTCCCATTACAATCATCTTCTTACACTTCAAGGGTTTCTGCCCAAAACAGATGTGTCTATATTGAGTGTTCACCTTCATAATCAAGTCTTTAATGTAAATGAAATTGTTTCACTATATAATGCAGCTTCAATTAAATAAAGTTCAACTCAATTACATTCATTTAACTTATAATAATAATCATTGCCGCAAAGCAGCTTTACAGAAGAAAAACACATTGAAAGTAATTAAAAAGCTATGAGGAAATAGCCATAAATTATCAGTTTGTCCCTGATGAGCAAGGAAAGTCCAAGAGCATCTTCATGGTCAAATGGAACCATTCCAGTCACCATCAGATGAATCCCAAGCAGACCATATAGGGCCATCCACAGCAGAGAGCCAGAGAGCGCCATGCAACAAGAGCTCCAACCGCATTGTTCCGGAGGTAGCGGGGGTTTGGATTACTGGCAATTAATAAGTACCATGTGTAACTCAACAGAGAGAGAGACAGACAGACAGAGAGAGAGTTGATGCAAGTTTCTTGCAAAATTTTAGTTTTTAAGGCACTATAATTAAAAAAAATTATAATAAATACATGTCACATGCTTACATATTGGATATGGATCAGTCTTGCAACCACATATGAAAGTGGTTCAAGTCTCTATTTTTGTGTCCATGCAGTTCTGAAAAAAGAATTCAAATTTTTAGAATATAAAATATGGGTGGTTTCTACCTTGTAATATAAACATAACCAAAGTAAAATCCAAAATCCAATAATACAGTATGATTTAGCCCTTTTAATTGATTTTGATTTTAACTGGACAGATGTACACATAATTGCCTGTGCCCTTATAGGGAGAACCTGAAGCAAGACTGATATTACACAGTGGTCCAGTTTCTGCATATACTGTAAACACACTCATTTGCTAATCAAATTCATAGAGATTTGCATTAACAGATGTCAGCATGTTATTTTCAGTACAGCTATTACAGCAGTACATTATGCATCCAAACCCATGTTCTTTTTAAAAATATTTAAGTAATGAGTTTGAATCGACTATAAGGTATACAGTCTTAATAAAGTAAAAAAGCCATTAGAGATAACTGAAGCATTTCTTCCCACGTAAACTGATATCATTTCTAGGTGGAGCATCTGATCTTCAATATTCTGTATTCTCATAATATTGGTACTAAAAGTGCAGGTTTTTGGATTGCCAGTTAGTAAATAATAACCATCAAGTATTCAACCAAGTCTTAGTATATATAAATATACACAAAAAACACATAATATTTGTGTCATCCATTATTTACAGGTAAATGGTAAATTTACAGTACAGTGGAGTGGGAGCACTGGCATGTCAGGTGTGACTGTGCAACAGTGGCAAATGGCATATGTGGCTCTCAGGCAAGGTCAGCATTTTGCTTTCAGGTCCAACAAGGTAAGGAATAGTTCTGTCTGGAGCAGGATCTCATTAATTCATTTTATTTGTGTTTGGTTATATATTAAATTGTGTAAATTAAATTATATAGTTTATATGGTAAATTATTTCCTTTGCCAATGAGAAAATTAAACATGCTTCCACTGACTCTATTACTCTCAGTACAGATAAGTACAGATACAGATAAGTGATAGAATTTCTCTTTCTGCCTCCTTTCCTCATTTCCTTTTCCTCCACTGCTCTCCTCTTGCCCATTTCTCAGGCTGTCATCTGTCTGGTTTAATTCGACATCTCCTTTCTTATTTGTTTCACTTTGCTGTTACTCAACCTAACACATCAAAAAAGGTCAAAGATGCCAAATTTGTTTAACAAATAAAATAAAAGCTAATCTCTCCAGAGACAGAGGTCTAATGGCAATCTGTGTTCAACCATAATGCGATTGAGATGCTCGAGGACTTTTTTAGGTCAGTTGGTGCATATTGAAGGCCTTGTCCTCTGGTCATAATCCAATTGCTGAAGATTAGTTTGTGTGACCAAATCAGCAAAATCTCTTCATTCTGTCAACAAATGGGACTGTGACACTGAATAAGCTGCATGAAGAAAGAGAGTGCTGATATTAGTGGGATTATTCATTTAAAGTTTAGTACTGAGCAAAATAAAATGTCCAGCATTGAGAATAATTATCATTATTCATTGACAAATCATTTTCTTGCTACAGTACTGTCATTAGTTTGCATTATAGAGAGTTATTATATCACAGCTTGGACAATCATCCAAGACATCTAATTTAAGATCTGTGATGAAACTGCAAATTAAAATGCCTGAGTGGCAGGGAACACCATCAAAATGAAGTAGTAATTGTATCCTGCTGGTTTTCCAAAAGAATTTTAAGCAGTTTAGTAGATTTATATCACTGGCATACTCTCATACACTTGTAAACAAGCCATTAGTGATGTGATTCCTTGCAGAACATAACATTCTAAGCTATAATTCTGGATGGAATAAAAACTAGTTTCCAAGAAATAAGAACTTCCATGGATTTGTTGTGCCAGTTAAGATCAGTTGATGTTTTCAAGGGTTTGATAAGCTGTTCCAGAATTATTGAGATGAGCAAATATCCTTGTAATTTGACCTCTGTTTCTGTACCTCCATTATTCTCTGACAAGCTACACATGACAATCCTGTGATACCAGTGATCATGTCCCCTTCTGCCTGTCTGGCTCTGCCTAATCCATTCTGATACCCTACTTCTGGTTGGAGCTCCTGTCGCATGGAGTCCACTCACTGCTGCTCAGGATGGACCCATATTATCTGCTTAAAAAGATACAGTACATGTGACTTAAAAAACAAGAAGATGGCATAGTTTTGCTGTAATAGTTTATGAGTTTGCAATTGGGTCAGTGTGCATTTTTTAATGTTCTCTCTGTGCTTGGTGGGTTTCCTCCTGGCACTCTGGTTTCCTCCCTCAAAGACATGCAAAATTGTCCCTAGTGTGTGAGTGGGTATACACTGCCATGTGCCCCAACTTACCTGAGATAACCTCCAGGCTTCATAGCGACCATGTACAGCATAATGAATGAGTAAGAGAGATTGTTACTGAACTTACTCAAAAATGATGGTGGCAAAATGGTGGCAAAATGACTGACCAAGATTACTGACAAAAATACATTGCAATTGTGTCTTCAAAATCTCTAATATAACTTGATAACTTGCTAACTAAGATTCTTGTTGACATGTTCAACAGAGGTCACTTATAATAAATCAATAACTCAATAAATCAACAAATAAATACTATTGGGCACAGTCATGGATGTAATAGATATCCACACGTACTGTAACTTCAACCATAATGCACACACTGGTTATCAGGATATCTTTGTCACTGCATACATAACTGAAAAACATCCCCATTCCTTACACTAACCCATAGTGTGACCATTAATCCTGTCCAACCCCAAATGCCACAGAACAGTGGGTTTGTATGAATCTGATGTCTTAGTGATTTTTCCTGTCTTGTTTCCCAAAAGTACTGTTTTGCAACATGTAACTTAAGCTCCCCTGCATGAAGTCAGAGTGTATCTTCACCATCAGTCTAATATTAGAGAGCGGGGGTCATGAAGGGTCACTTCCTCCTTAAACAGAGAGTATGTAGGGTGTGACTGAGGAAGTCAGGCATCAATGGTTTTTATTCAGTACTGTAAATATTCCCTCTCCTTTTGTTGGACTGAGGCACATGACAAAATTATGATGATTTTGATAGTAATAATAATGAAGGATGGTGAACAAGAGTTTGATGTAGAGAGCTGGTTTTGGGTTCTGTCATGGCTCAATGCTTTATTATTTTTTTTTAATTAATGTGCCATTAGGTTTTCGACTGAGTGGGGCCAAACACAACAGTCACATTTACAATCAATTTCTCAGATAACAGAACTTATATGTGGAAAACATTCTGGAAAGGGTTTCTGAGGAAAGAACATGGTCTTGTGGAGCCATTTGATTATGTTTATGACAATCATTCTGAAGCTGGCTCTATTATAAGAACAGAGCCAACTCAGGCCATCTAAAAAAAAAAAGTTTTAATTATATATACTGGAAAACAATATTCCAGGAAAATCCGCTAGTGGTTTATTAACGTGTAGTTAGATTTATTTTCCCTCCTTTTTACCTTTTTCCTACTACCCGTTTTGCTATTTATTCAGGTGCATACAGATTTAATGGGTTATCCTTGGCTTACTTTAGTGCTTCATGTTCTTTTTTCTTTCTGTAGTGGATCATTCCACTAAAAGCTGTAAGAACCCTTGATTCTGCATACTGTACTGTAGCTCCCAAGAGGCCCTTTTTTATGATGTAACATTATTACTCAAGAGCTTAGGTCACGCTATTTCATTACATATAACAACATATTAAGCAACTCAAGTGGTTGAACACATAATACAGGGAAATATTATACTTTTTTATACACAGTTATCATGCATGGAGAGGTGACTATAGTACAATAAATTTCAATAAAGATATCCAGGACAGTATCTCAGGGAGTTAGAGACTTAAACAAATGCAATTGCAGATAAGTGTTGGTTAAATAATCGATTCGATTCTGTAAAATGCTATAAATCCAACTCCTTGCAATTGTATTGGTAATATTTTAAGTATGGATTTTAGTACCAATACATTTAATTATGCAATTTAGTACCTACACATAAAATGGGCATACAAAAACACGTTAGAGTAGGTTGAGAGAAAATATTTACATAATGAAACTTTCTAACTCTATAGTCATTCATGATTATTATTTCCTTCAACATTGTAAAACAATGCTAAAGGCATCCAACAGTTGATATTGAGATACTGTATATCTGCTACTCATGACTTGTAAAGCCCTCATAATGTCTCTAATCTGAGGTGCTGTTTGTAAATTAGGGATTTCTGAGGCTGGTAACTCTAAATGAACTTCTGCTTTGCAGAAGAAGTAAGGTTTGGGTTTCGCCTTCCTGGAAAGGTCTTTATGAGAGCCAGTTTCATCCTGGTGCTTGATGGGTTTTGTAGATGCACTTGACAAAACTGTTCTTGCAAGAACTCAGGCTGACCTAGGGTCCGTTCTTCGTACGTCGCTTGACACATCCGAGATGAACTGACACATCTAAGATGAGATTATCGTGCTAATTACACTCTGGCTAAGTTGGTTCGTCGAGCACACCTGTTGTTGATGAATTAGTATAGCTGGATTGAGTTGTCTAGGATTATTGCGCGCTCGTGCGTTGGTTTAAAAGGCGATATGCATCGACAGTAGAAACACTGATCACAAGCTCTTCGATTGGTTGTAGAAATGGCAAAAGAGCGGCTCAATTTATTTTGTAACGTGTTATGCGCTGAAATGCCCCCTCCCATGGATTGCCACCCCCTACATAATCACTATTTGTCATGCGCACTCAGCCGCGACCGGCACTAGGACCCGGAAGTAAGACGTTCGCAAACCTGAAAGCATAAAAGGAAACAAGATGGCGAAGCACTGTCATTGAGTTTTGCACATGCTATTTTGGTATCGTTCCCGTTCACGTGAGTACTCACTTTCTTGGGTTTGCTTTCAGACTGAGTGTGTGTTTATAGGACGCGGGTTAGATTGTGTCTTTCCTTTGCTCATTCACTTTGAGAGTCCTTATAGCAAATCGCGTGATTATCCAGCCCGCTCGTGTACATCTGCGTTTGGGTTTACCATTCACGCTAACTGCGAAGCTACGTCTTTCTGGTCGTCACTGGGTTAGTTTGTGACAGAATGACAGAGCCACGCGCAGTAAACCCAGCGGATCACGCGCGCCTGTGCGATGTGGTCGACCAGCATGCTGTGCTTATCAATAAGCTAACCGGGGAGCTCCATACTCTGCGCCGGAGTGGCCAAGACGTCGCGGCCCTGCGCCGCGAGGTTGCGGAGCTTAAGCGGGAGAACGTGAGCCTCCGGGCGGCTGTTGATGGCATGGCTAGCGGTCCGCGCCAACCCCCGCCCCCTTTTTGATGTTTTTTTAGCACTCCCGGATAAATGGGATGGCACAGATGGGAAATGCAGTGTGTTTTTAACATCGCTGGAACTGGTGTTTGAGATTAATGCCACCAAATACTCCACCGACCGGCTGTGCATTGCACTACTCATCTCGTTGCTATTAGGGCAGGCAGCAGAGTGGGCCACGGCAGTCCTGCGTGCTGACACCGACACCTCTCACTCGTACAACGAGTTCACTCATCAGCTCAAATTGACGTTCGAACATCCTGTGGACGAGGTGGAGATCGACACGAAACTCTACCATCTGCGGCAGGGAGGATTGTCCGTGAGCCGGTACACTGCGGACTTCCGCACCCTCGCCATCCAGACCTCGTGGGGAGATGCAGCCCTCCGGACATCCTACTTCGAGGGACTGGCTACTCGCATTAAGGATGAGCTAGCCGGACGAGAGCTCCCAGCCACACTGGAGGGGCTGATCCAACTAGCCCTCCGTATCGACCAGCGCCTCATCTCCCGTCCAAAGACAGCACCTCGAACCCTGCTGCCAGCTCCCACCTATGCCTACACTGCACTAAGACCACCACCCACCATCACCACCGCCTTCACCGGACGTGTCGGATCTCCACCCCCTGCCGTGGTTGACACCGGAGCCGGGGAACCCATGCAACTAGGGTGCGCCTCCCTGACCGTGGCGGAACGTGTGAGGTGTTACCGCGAGGGATTGTGGCCTACTGTGGCTCAGCGGCGCACCACTGAGCGACCTGTCCATCCCGTCCGGGAAACGCCCAACCCCGGTGAATGACAGGAGAGACTCACCGGGCACCATCCATCTCTCCGCCACCACCGAAACCACCACTTCTCGACTCACGGTCCAGGTAACCCTCCACCTTGGCCACAAGCGGGTCCGAAGTACCGCGTTCAACGATTCCGGTGCCGCGGGTAACTTCATTGACTCTAAGTACGCCAAAGGGTTGGGGGTAGAGATTGAGGCGTTATCCCAGCCAATGAAAATCACCTCTGTCGACGGGCGGCCCCTCTCATCTAGCACCATCACCCAACAGACCCAACCCATCACTCTCATCATAAGTGGATAAGTGGAACCTTATCCAACCACCTGCCACCTCACCGTCCATATGACCTAGCCATCGAACTCCAGCCGGGTTACAACCCCCCCCATCTCGACTCCCTCTCCAACAGCGAGACTCAGGAGATGGAGGAATATGTCGCCAGCGCCCTACGACAATGCACCATCCGGCCATCCTCCTCGCCAGCAGCCGCAGGGTTCTTCTTCGTGAAGAAGAAAGGGGGACGAACTTCGTCCGTGTGTCGACTATCGGGGGCAAAATAAGATCACCATCAGAAACCGTCACCCGCTGCCTCTTACCAACTCAGCCCTGGACGCCCTCTCTGGTGCCACCATGTTCACAAAGTTGGACCTCTGGAGCGCCTACAACTTGGTGCGCATCAGAGAGGGTGATGAGTGGAAGACGGCCTTCATCACCCCCACCAGACATTACGAGAGCCTGGTCATTTCTTTTGGACTCTGCAACGCACCCTCGGCCTTCCAACCATTCATTAATGATGTTCTCAGGGACATGCTAGGCCGATGGGTGTTCGTATATCTGGACAATATACTCATTTACTCACGCACCACCGAAGAACACACCAGACACGTTGGGGCTGTTCTTAAGAGATTGCTCGCCCACCAGCTGTACTGTAAGCTGGAAAAGTGTGCTTTTCACGAGCACTCCATCACGTTCCTGGGTTTTGTCATCTCGTCCCAGGGTGTGGACATGGACCCGGAGAAGCTGGAGGTTGTACGTCACTGGCCCCTACCCAGGACACTAAAGCAGCTCCAACGCTTTCTCGGGTTTGCGAACTTTTATCGTCACTTTATCCGGGGCTACAGTACAGTTGCAGCACCACTCACTGCACTGACCAGGCCCTCAGGCCATCCCTTCCAACTCAACCCAACCACCATCTCCACCTTCCACAAACTCTGCCACCTATTCACCACCGCACCTATTCTCCTCCATCCGGATGCCAGCCAACCATTCGTTGTGGAGGTGGATGCATCGGAAGTGGGCGCTGGCGCTGTTCTCTCTCAACGAGGTCCAGACCAGAAGCTACACCCATGTGGATTCTACTCCAAAAACTTTAACCCCACTCAGCAGTGATACGGAGTAGGGGACCGTGAACTGTTGGGCATAAAGTGGGCTTTGGAGGAATGGCGTCACTGGCTCCAGGGTGCCAGTGAGCCGTTCATCGTCTGGTAGGATCACCAGAACCTGCTCACCATCCGCAACCTCAAGCAACTGAATCCACGACAGGCATGGTGGGCCCTGTTCTTCGAGCAGTACGATTTCCATCTCTCGTACCATCCGGGGTCAAAGAACACCAAGGCCGACGCCCTCTCCCATCAGTACGAGCGAGAGGCGCCCCGGGCGGAGCCCGTGCCTGTCCTTCCACCCACCCGGATCATCGCACCCCTGCACTGGGACATGGAGACGAGGGTCCGCCAGGCATTGACCAGAGAACCCGCACCGGCAGGCGTGCCGCCCGGACGACTCTACGTTCCAAACCAACTAAGGCCCGAAGTCCTCCAGTGGGGCCACTCTTCGCCCGTCGCGGGACACCAGGGAACCCGAAAGAACCATCACCTTCGTGGGACGGGCTTTCTGGTGGCCCTCGATGAGGAGGGAGGTCACCGAGTTCGTCCGTGCGTGTCCAGTGTGCGCCAACCAACCCACACCGGGGGAACTTCAACCATTTCCAGTCCCCTGTCGGCCCTGGCCGCACATTGCCGTCGACTTCATCACGGACCTGCCGGCCTCGGAAGGAAAGGACGTCATTCTCACCATTGTTGACTGCTTCTCCAAAGCAGTGCACCTGGTGGCCCTCGCCGGACTCCCGTCCGCTAGGAACACAGCCGAGCTGATATTGGAACACGTAGTCCGATTGCATGGGTTCCCAAAGGACATCGTCTCGGACAGAGGTCCCCAGTTCACCGCCCGGTTCTGGAAGGCCTTCTGCCGTCTGATCAATTCGTCCTGCAGTCTGTCTTCTGGTTACCACCCCCAGACGAATGGTCAGACGGAGCGAACCAACCAACAGCTGAATCGTTACCTGAGATGGATCATCAACACTCCTGGGCCCGCTACCTCAAATGGGCTGAGTTATCTCACAATCTCCACGTGTCCTCAGTTACCAACCTGAGCCCATTCGGGGTATGCTATGGTTTCCAACCTCCGATGTTCACCCACCAAGAACCGGAGGTTGACGTACCATCGGCCCAACAGTTGGTTCGCCGGTGCCGGCAGCTATGGCACCAAGCCAACCTTGCCATCCGACGCACCAACACCAACTATGTGACTCAATACCGCCGCCGGCACCCTCTGGGACGGTTGTACCACGTAGGTAACAAGGTATGGCTATCTACCAAGAACCTCCACCTGCACACAGAGTCACGAAAGCTGTCACCGAGATTCATTGGACCATATCGCATCACCCTCAGGATCAACCCTTTCACCTACCGGCTCCAGCTGCCTGCGGTGCTCCGGATCCACCCCGTCTTCCACACCTCCCAGCTAAAACCATTCATCACCTCACCCATGGTTCCACCCACCCCCCCTGCTCCTCCCTCCCGTATCATTGATGGTGGTCCCGCTTACACCGTGCAACAGAACCTCGACTCACGCCCTCGGGGCAGGGGCACCCGAGGAGCGGTCCTGGGTTCCAGCATGCTTCATCCTCAACCCCGGGCTCATTAGGGACTACAGTCACCGGGTATCCTCCACTCCTGGACCGTCCGGAGTCCGTCCTGGACAGGGGGGTACTGTCATGCGCACTCAGCCGCGACCGGCACTAGGACCCGGAAGTAAGACGGTCGCAAACCTGAAAGCATAAAAGGAAACAAGATGGCGCCGCACATCGCTCTGTCATTGAGTTTTGCCCATGCTATTTCGGTATCGTTCCCGTTCACGTGAGTACTCACTTTCTTGGGTTTGCTTTCAGACTGAGTGTGTGTTTATAGGACGTGGGTTAGATTGTGTCTTTCCTTTGCTCATTCACTTTGAGAGTCCTTATAACAAATCGCGTGATTATCCTGCCTGCTCGTGTACATCCGCGTTTGGGTTTACCATTCACGCTACTGGGCTAACTGCTAAGCTACGTCTTTCTGGTCGTCACTGGGTTAGTTTGTGACACTATTAAAGATTATATTAGAACTTAAATTCATAGGTTAATGGTTTCCAAATTACATGAGACAATAAAATAAAATATGCAATATGAAAATAAATGTGGTATATGAAAAAAATATATATATATACAGGTTGAAGAAGTTCAAGCCTTTTATTGTGTTAATCATGATGACTGTGGCATACAGCTCATGAAAACCCAAAATCCCTATTTAAAAAAATTAGCATATTTCATCCGACCAATAAAAGAAAAGCGTTTTGAATACAGAAAAAGTCAACCTTCAAATAATTATGTTCAGTTATGCACTCAATACTTGGTCGGGAATCCTTTTGCAGATTCTTGTGTCTTGAGTCTCTCAACTTTCTCTTCACAATATCCCACAGATTCTCTATGGGGTTCAGGTCAGGAGAGTTGGCAGGCCAATTGAGCACAGTAATACCATGGTCAGTAAACCATTTACCAGTGGTTTTGGCACTGTGAGCAGGTGCCAGGTCGTGCTGAAAAATGAAATCTTCATCTCCATAAAGCTTTTCAGCAGATGGAAGCATGAAGTGCTCCAAAATCTCCTGATAGCTAGCTGCATTGACCCTGCCCTTGATAAAACACAGTGGACCAACACCAGCAGCTGACATGGCACCCCAGACGATCACTGACTGTGGGTACTTGACACTGGACTTCAGGCATTTTGGCATTTCCCTCTCCCCAGTCTTCCTCCAGACTCTGGCACCTTGATTTCCAAAGCCCATTTCCTGCACACGCCTGTACACGGTGGCTCTGGATGTTTCTACTCCAGACTCAGTCCACTGCTTCCGCAGGTCCCCCAAGGTCTGGAATCGGTCCTTCTCCACAATCTTCCTCAGGGCCCGGTCATCTCTTCTCGTTGTGCAGCGTTTTCTGCCACACTTTTTCCTTCCCACAGACTTCCCACTGAGGTGCCTTGATACAGCACTCTGGGAACAGCCTATTCGTTCAGAAATTTCTTTCTCTTGCTTGAGGGTGTCAATGATGGCCTTCTGGACAGCAGTCAGGTCGGCAGTCTTACCAATGATTGCGGTTTTGAGTAATGAACCAGGCTGGGAGTTTTTAAAAGCCTCAGGAATCTTTTGCCAGTGTTTAGAGTTAATTAGTTGATTCAGATGATTAGGTTAATAGCTCGTTTAGAGAACCTTTTCATGATATGCTACTTTTTTGAGATTGGGATTTTGGTTTTTCATGAGCTGTATGCCACAATCAACAATATTAAAACAATAAAAGGCTTGAACTACTTCAGTTGTGTGTAATGAATCTAAAATATATGAAAGTCTAATGTTTATCAGTACATTACAGAAAATAATGAACTTAATCACAATATGTTAATTTTTTGAGAAGGACCTGTATATATATATTTTCAAATACATGTATACTTTTATATTGGTTATTTTATAATAAAAATAATTTCGTCCAATTGTTCATTATAAAAATATTTATTTTTATCATATATAAATATTTATTTGCATATTCATGACAAACCCCTGAAAAATAAATATGTTACAAAATAAACATTATACAAGAATTTGTATTAATGGTCTTGATGGCTTTCTCGTGCCTAGGGTTTATAATAGTAATATCATATTTTATAATAATAAACCTAGGAATTTATGTTCTAATAGCAATTTCCCTTTGGGATTAATAAAGTTCTTTGAATCTTGAATCTTGAATCTTAATATAATATTTGATAGCAATTATCCATGGCAGGGGGGCATATACAGTATGCAAGATACTTTTTTTTCCCACGTGAGTCAGTCCGCGTCAGTGCTCTTTAACCAATCAGATGTGACCTCACCATTTCAACCAATCATCACCCGGCAGGAGCGCAGCCTTAATCCTATTTACATTAAATAAATATGCTACCGAGCAGATTCATTTCAAAGTTTTGAAATCCCCAGTATTGTTGCAGAATGTAGAAAATAAATCACTTAATAAAACAAAGAAATTTGCAATCTGCCAAATGCCTCAATGCAAGTGATCCCAAACTTTTGAGGGTTAGTGTACAGTATATATGGTGTATGTATATAAATGTATGTATGTATGTATGTACAGAGGTGGAAAGAGTAATAAAATTTTGTGCTCAAGTACAAGTACTGTTACTTCAGTGAAATTTTACTTAAGTACAAGTAAAGTTACAATTATAAAAATCTACTCAAGTAAAAGTAAAAAGTAGTTCATTAAAAAATGTACTCAGAGTAAAAGTTACCGAGTTACTTTTTTTTTTTTTTTTTAACAGCGGGGTGGGATGAGGCATTCGTAGTTCAAAAAAGATGAGCAGATGTAAATCTCAAACTAGTTGTTTTTAACTGAAGGAACACCTTTGCATAATAAAGCTGTTGTCTTTCTTGTGCTTGAAAATCAAAGTGGTCACTTAAATATGGTGTTACGTCCCAGTCTAGGGTCATACAGCAAAAGAATGGTTCAGGGTTCTAGTTATAATATATATAACTGTATGGAAATGGTGGTATATGGCAGAAAGAACTAGATCCAATCATTAACTGATGAAATAATGAGGTTTGTACACACACACACACACACACACACACACACACACACACACACACACACACACACCAGGAGGAGGAGGATCAGATTCAGGTTGGACCCAGGCCAAAATAATAAACAAAATGGTATTTATATTTAGTAGCTAGATTACCTGCAAAAAAAAAAAAAAAAAAAACACGCACACAAACAAAAATACAGGTACCTTCCCGGACTCCCTAAACCAAAAACAGTGAAATTATCTACAAATATATACAAAGACCAACCAAACCAAAGGGACAAAGCAATAATCAAAGTCAATTGGAGGCAAAAAGTCAAAACCGGAATACACAACCAAATATCAAAACGCCAAAATCACAACCTCTTTCATCTTTCCCGCGTCTCTCTCCGGTTTATACATGGTCGCGCTAGTCGATGACGTCACTCAGGGCGGAAGTGACCGTGTGGAAGGTCAGGAAGATGCAGATGTCAGAAAACCTGGAGTGGAGTCTGGAGCGGCGCGCGACCAGGACATGATACACACACGCGAGCGCAACGGGGCATTTATAAAGCATAATATCTTTTATTATTTTATAATTTTCATTCATTAATTTTTTACTCAGTAGCGAATATGATTTAAAATGTAGCGAATTACAATACTTCAAACAAAACGTACTTAAGTAAAAGTAAAATTACAGATTTTTAAAACTACTTTAAAAAGTAGAAATACACAAAAAAGCTACTCAATTACAGTAACGCGAGTAAATGTAATTCATTACTTTCCACCTCTGTGTATGTATGTATGTATGCGTTAGGTAGTTGATAATCATGAGAAACATTAAAAGCAATACAGAAAGTTTAGTTGACAAATAGCCAGCTGAATTTCACTGGATGGCTATAACAGCATTCGGAAAATAAAAGACAGCATTTGACAGACAGGGCCAAGTTTAGGAGTCTACACAAAGAAAATCGTAACTATTGGTAGCTAGCTAGTTAACTAAAAGAAAGCAAAGAATAAAACATAGAGCAGAGAACAAAACACAGAAGTCTAAAATGACAAGCAAGGCCTGACTGAGTTTAGAAGTGTAAAAACACATTCAGACCAAAATTTGGAAAATGGACAGCATGCTACTGTAGATCATCCCAGGCAGAGCCAGTGCTATTTTTTATATTGGTTTTGTAACATCATTAAGCTTTTGTTTTTACCTTCTTGAAGCACAGTGTGGGACAAAATTTCCTGTTTCCTCCTCTAAACTGGGCATATACAGGAAGTCTATTTAAAAATAGAATATCTGATAATTTTCGGACAGAAACACTGAAAGGCATGGAACATTAGCACAATGTCTGTCCAAGGTTAAACAAAACAGTTTTTAGCATACAAAATCGACATGTACATGTGTCCTTCCTGTATTTTTTTTTCTGCAGTTTACAATCCTTACATTTGGCTGTGTGTAAGTGAATTTTGTATCTAAGAACATACGCATGGGTCTGAACCTGCAGCCTGTCCTCTTCCAGACTTTTATTTACAGGGATGTGCATTCTTGTGGATTTTGAAAAAGGTGCAGAGACAGGTTTTGCTGTTTTATTGAAAAGAGTATTGTATTGTGCCACACCTGTAACTGATAGACAAACGCAGTTGCTTTGAGTCAAGTCTTACTCAAGCCTTGGTCAAGACCAAGGATAGACTGAATAGAAAGCAAGACTGATTCAAGACTAGAGACTGAAAATCCAGGGACCCTAAACAGACCTTGTGACATTAATTTACAGTACAACTGTTCTAACCCAAAAACGCATACTGTAGATGCTCTAACACAAAACAGTAGCTAGTACATTACCACCACTACTACTACTCCTACTACTACTACGACTGTACAACTTTGGCATATGAATACCCCACATTAACAATTTTCACATTAAGAGCTGAAATATTGTATGAAATTTGTCTCAGCATATGAAGCATTTTTAGATGTATTTTTACATAATTGTGCCTTTAGACCTAATCTCTGGAATGGATGAAATTTGTATGCCGAGGTACCATTACAAAAAAAATCTATTAATGGGGAGCGAGAAAAAACTGAAGCCTTTCAGATAAATAATGGCCAGACCCTGAATTTTTTTTTTACAAAAAGAATCATGTGCAGTAGACCCTATTGGAATCCAGTGGTAGGTAATATAACACTTTTCATGCTTTTCATATTTGCTACACTTTAGTGCCAGTCCCTAGCATCAGCGATCCTGAGGAACAAATAACGTTATACACTGAAGCAACTGGGTACTCGATGATAAAGTGAGCTAAGCCGATAGTTTCAACAAGCCTGACTAATTTCCAAACTTTATTTCAACAAACCAAGCTTTTTTTCAACAAGCCTGGCTAATTTATGTCAGTTTCCCTTTTCACAAACAAAGCTAATTGTAATCCCTACTGAGTTACTATGGCAACATATGATTTTTAGAAAATCTGCTCTGTAGATGTAGGACATCAGAAATAGCTAATTTTTAAAGCCATAGCTTACACTTGTGTTAAAAATTACTTGGCATTATTTTATTTGCATGTTTTGTAACCCGGCGATGACATTTAAAAGAATATTTGTTAGTAGCATTCTTATTCATTGCGTTAATTAAGTAACATTTTGATAATATAAATGAAAAATAAATAATTTAATTGAAGTATACAGTATCCATCCATTTATCTAGGAACCTTTGTAGTTCAACTAGGGATTGTGGAGGCCAATGGTGACCATTTGTATTTATTTCTATTTTTACAACCATGGTAGGACCTCTGGTTAACAGTAACACACTACAGGCAATTTGGGAATGCTAATAAAATCTGCATGTCTTTGGACTGTGGGAAGAAATTTAAAGAGAAGTTCAAAACAAGATAACTAAACAGAAAAACAAAATAACAAATTCAAAAACTAAATGAAAAAAAAATATATATATACAGTGGTGTGAAAAACTATTTGCCCCCTTCCTGATTTCTTATTCTTTTGCATGTTTGTTAACCGTTAACTATTAGTCAAAGATAACATAATTGAACACAAAATGCAGTTTTTAAATGAAGGTTTACGTTATTAAGGGAGAAAGAAAACTCCAAATCTACATGGCCCTGTGTGAAAAAGTGATTACCCCCCTTGTTAAAAAATAACTTAACTGTGGTTTATCACACCTGAGTTCAATTTCTGTAGTCACCCGCAGGCCTGATTACTGCCACACCTGTTTCAATCAAGAAATCACTTAAATAGGAGCTACCTGACACAGAGAAGTAGACCAAAAGCACCTCAAAAGCTAGACATCATGCCAAGATACAAAGAAATTCAGGAACAAATGAGAACAAAAGTAATTGAGATCTATCAGTCTGGTAAAGGTTATAAAGCCATTTCTAAAGCTTTGGGACTCCAGAGAACCACAGTGAGAGCCATTATCCACAAATGGCAAAAACATGGAACAGTGGTGAACCTTCCCAGGAGTGGCCGGCCGACCAAAATTACCCCAAGAGCGCAGAGACAACTCATCCGAGAGGCCACAAAAGACCCCAGGACAACATCTAAAGAGCTGCAGGCCTCACTTGCCTCAATTAAGGTCACTGTTCACGACTCCACCATAAGAAAGAGACTGGGCAAAAACAGCCTGCATGGCAGATTTCCAAGGTGCAAACCACTTTTAAGCAAAAAGAACATTAAGGCTCGTCTCAATTTTGCTAAAAAAACATCTCAATGATTGCCAAGACTTTTGGGAAAATACCTTGTGGACCGATGAGACAAAAGTTGAACTTTTTGGAAGGTGCGTGTCCCGTTACATCTGGCGTAAAAGTAACACAGCATTTCAGAAAAAGAACATCATACCAACAGTAAAATATGGTGGTGGTAGTGTGGTGGTCTGGGGTTGTTTTGCTGCTTCAGGACCTGGAAGACTTGCTGTGATAGATGGAACCATGAATTCTACTGTCTACCAAAAAATCCTGAAGGAGAATGTCCGGCCATCTGTTCGTCAACTCAAGCTGAAGCGATCTTGGGTGCTGCAGCAGGACAATGACCCAAAACACACCAGCAAATCCACCTCTGAATGGCTGAAGAAAAACAAAATGAAGACTTTGGAGTGGCCTAGTCAAAGTCCTGACCTGAATCCTATTGAGTTGTTGTGGCATGACCTTAAAAAGGCGGTTCATGCTAGAAAACCCTCAAATAAAGCTGAATTACAACAATTCTGCAATGATGAGTGGGCCAAAATTCCTCCAGAGCGCTGTAAAAGACTCGTTGCAAGTTATCGCAAACGCTTGATTGCAGTTATTGCTGCTAAGGGTGGCCCAACCAGTTATTAGGTTCAGGGGGCAATTACTTTTTCACACAGGGCCATGTAGGTTTGGATTTTTTTTCTCCCTAAATAATAAAACCCCTCATATATATATGGATATATATGGCGGCACAGTGGTGTAGTGGTTAGTACTGTCGCCTTGCACCTCCAGGGTCCGGGTTCAATTCCCGGCCAGGCTCGATTCCCATCTCTGTGTGCATGGAGTTTGCATGCTCTCCCCGTGTTTGGTGGGTTTCCTCCGGGTACTCCGGTTTCCTCCCACAGTCCAAAGACATGCAGATTAGGCTAATTGGTGTTCCCAAATTGACCATAGTGTGTGTGTGTGTGTGCTCTGCGATGGATTGGCACGCTGTCCAGGGTGTACCCTGTCTCCTGGGATAGGCTCTAGGTCCCCGCGACCCTAAATACAGGATAAAGCGGTATAGAAGATGAATGAATGAATGAATATATATATAAGGTCTCCACAGTCACCAGACCTGAACCCAATCGAGATGGTCTGGGGTGACCTGGACAGCAGAGTGAAGGCCAGGGGGCCAACAAGTGCTAAACACCACCGTACAGGCCAAAAGTTTGGACACACCTTCTCATTTATCTGTCAATGTGTTTTCTTTATTTTCATGACCATTTACATTGATAGATTCTCACTGAGGGCATCAAAACTATGAATGAACACATGTGGAGTTATGTACTTAACAAAATAAGGTCTCCACAGTCACCGGACCTGAACCCAATCGAGATGGTTTGGGATGAGCTAGACCGCAGTGTGAAGGCAAAGGGGCCAACAAGTGCTAAACACCTCTGGGAACTCCTTCAAGACTGTTGGAAACCATTTCAGGTGACTACCTCTTGAAGCTCATCGAGAGAATGCCAAGAGTGTGCAAAGCAGTAATCAGAGAAAAGGGTGGCTATATATATATATATATATATATATATATAAGTTTAAAAACAAAACAACAAACTGATAAAAAATTACTAAATAAAAAACAAAATAGCAAAACTGAAAACAAAGCCAAAAAGTAAAATAACAAACTAAAAACAAAATAACAAAACAAAAACTAAATATTTAAATAAAAAACAAAATAACAAAACTGAAAAAAAAAATTACAAAACAGAAAACAAACTAACCAAACCGAAAACAAAATAACATAGAAATATCCAGATAGAAAGTACCAAATGAGAAAACTCAACAACAATTCAGTCAAACTGGAAAAGGTAGGTATAGTTTGCAAATAAAATTCTTAAGTCTGATTGCAAAAAACATGTCACCCCAGACATAAAGGAAGTACTGTCAAGTCAAATTTCTTTTTTTTTTCTTCTTTTTTTGGATTTTTCCCAGATTTTCTCCCAGAATTTAGTCGTATCCAATTCCTCCCCGTCACTAGGGGGCTCCAACATCAAGCTTCTACTATCAATCAGTCGGGTGGGCCTCCGAAACACGTGACGTCACTGACCTCATCTTTTCGAACTTGCTTGCTCACGCACCATTGGGGGCAGCTGACTCGGAGGTCAGCGCTATCCGCTCGCTCTGCTTGCATGAGCTCACAGACGCCCCTGATTGGCTGTAGAGCTTTCAATAATGTGGGAGCCCAAAGTACCTCTCATCCCGCCCCTGTGAGAGAGCTCAGCCAATCAGCTCTCTGCCTCCTGCTGTGAGAGGTTACAGCATAACCCGGGTTTCGAACTCGCGATCTCCGGATGATAGGGCGAGCACTTTACCACTGCACCACTAAATTTTTTTGAGTCAAATTTCTTTTTAAAGCACATTTAACAAAACTTAGAAAATGAACTGAATCCTTAAATGAAACTACATTTAAATGTCTGTGAGGCTGCAGTCCTTCCTGTATATTTTGAGTGACTCATCTCTCCTCCAATCAGCGGTAAGAATCAACAAACCTGAAAAAGATAGATGTGGTTTGGGAATTAAATTTTTTAAATAATCCACTTATTTTATATTACTAATCACATTTCTTCGCCATAAAATTTTAATTCATTTAAATTCAATTCAATTCAGTTTTATTTGTACTGTATGGTGCTTTTAATAGTGGAAATTGTCACAAAACAGCTTTAATGAAATACAAATTATGGACAACATTAGAAATGCAATGTAAAAAAAAAAAAAACGAAAAAGATTTTTATAAATTAATCGCATCTCAGGCGGCACATTGGTGTAGTGGTTAGCACTGTCGCCTTGCACCTCCAGGGTCTGGGTTCGATTCCCCGGCCAGGCTCGATTCCGGTCTCTGTGTGCATGGAGTTTGCATGTTCTCCCCGTGCTTGGTGGGTTTCCTCCGGGTACTCCGGTTTCCTCCCACAGTCCAAAGATATGCAGGTTAGGCTAATTGGCGTTCCCAAAAAATTGCCTGTAGTGTGTGATTGGGTGTGTATGTGTGTGTGCTCTGCGATGGATTGGCACCCTGTCCAGGGTGTACCCCGCCTAGTGCCCGAAGTCTCCTGGGATAGGCTCCAGGTCCCCCGCGACCCTGAACACAGGATTAAGCGGTACAGAAAATGAATGAATGAATGAATGAATAATCGCATCTCGAGGTTATATTGATTGATGTACCATGCTCATAATTTAAAAATCTGTATACATCCAAACTTACTTGAAAGAAACGTTGATAGAATAGAATAGAATAGAATAGTCTTTATTGTCATTGCAACAAGTACAACGAAATTTGATGGTCACACACATGGAATAAATATAAGCAATTCATTTTATGAGATAAATGCAAACTTCAAAATGTGCCCTATGCATGTTATAAATTTAGTTCAGAAAATCAGCACACAGAGACGCTTGTCTTCTTCTGTTAGCTGCTTTAACAATGTTCAGTCTGTTCACTCGTTACTCAACAGATGTTGAGGTCAGCCCCATGCTGATCACATCAACATTTTTTGCTTTGTTTTGGACCACAGCTTGTACTGTAGATGTAAAGGTGATACAATATCATCAAATGATGAGAAATTTATCTGCACAGGAAACAAAATAATTTATCTGTATTCTGATCTTGTCCCACACAGGGTGAATTCTCACACTGACACATATAAATGGATTAATAATATTGTAAATTTAAATAAAATGCACTAACATAATAGTAATATGTAGAATAGTTGAAACTGATGTTAAGCTCTGATGTGTAGTGGATTGGCCAAATGAAGATGAAGGAAGCAATTGTTTTTTGATAGAATTAAAGCGCATTTGTACACTTCAAGTATCAAGTCAAAGTAAGTAATTGTAAACAGCATGTACTCATTTTTTCTGCTGGTTCTTGGTTATTCCGGTTCTGTGCCTGTTTCCTGTGCAGATGTTTTGTGTTTGCACGTTTATGTCTTGTTTTGTCTGCTCTGAGGGATGTTGATGTGTCTCAGGGTTCACAGAGAAGCCAATGCAATTGTGTCATTCTCATCAATCTGAAAGTATCAAAATTGCTTTAGGTGCACCTCTGTCCAAGTTTAAATAGATCTTGAACAAAGATGGTTATTTCAGTGTCAGAATTTTTGTTCAATGTAGTTTAAAAATCTTTTTTCCTTGAAGACTCTCAAAGCTCAGACTCTCAGAGCTGATGTGTGTCTTCCCATAAAAGAAAGCATGATGTGATTATAGATAAGCTTATGGTTGCTGGTTCATAGGTGTTGAAATATCTCTGTGTGTGTTTCTCTAAGCGCTCTCCAACATCAACAAATTCACAGCATGTTACCAAGTTTCCTGGTGTACTTTCTTGATGATCTTAAGATATATGAAGTGCAAAACAGCACTGGCTAATCCCATAGGGTCACTATTTGATTAATTGAGGAGCAAAAAGTCAGTTAACCGCTTAATTGTGTGTATTCTGCAATATGCACATCTAAGACTACAAAAAGAACTAGAGTTCAAGTTTTGTCTTTTGTTATTTCAGTCAGAGTTCTTGGATACTGGCCATTTAAACACACTTAGCAGCCAAAGTAAATAAAGGGTCTATGATCACCACACATATAGAACATTTAGGTTTTTGGTATATCTACACATACCAGACATACAGTATAATGTATGCACAGGTGCTCAATTTGCATTAAAACCAAACTTCATTCCAGACAGCACTTTATCCAGTCACAAAATGTAACTTCTCCTGGGGATCCAAAGATGGTTCCAAGCCAATTTAGAAATATCATCTCACATACATAATCCCACATCTCTATTGGGGCCTGTCTGATGCAGCTCTAACATGAATGAACCAAGGGGCATATCTGTAAGGTGCCCTCGACTGGCTTCTGTCAGTTTGAAGGAGTAGCCTCTCTGTTGTAAGGGTCTCCTGAAGGGAGTAAACTGAGGAATGTGGTTCCCTAAACATAATTTCCACCACCTGGAACTGTAACTTTATTCTTTCTGTCAAAAACCTGGTTCATGACCATAGGTTTCAATAGAAATGTACGTTGACCAGAAAACGTAATATAGTTAAAGGTATTGTATTAATGCTGAATTTGATGTGATCTAGTTGAATATCTCATGTTTTTTACCAGCTAAAAACACAAACCACAGCTTTTATTGCCAAAACCTCTAATAATCCAATTAAGACAACTCAGACCTTCATATACCAGACCACACCCCTCAAGATTCAAGCTTGGCTCAAACCCAAAACAAGACCAGACCTCTAATTTCCAGACTAGACCCAAAGTCAAGATGCATTTCCAGATCATTTGCAGCAGCTAGATTTGCATCACTGTTTGAATGAATTGGAGCAGGTCTTTTGGTGTCATCTCTTTACCACATGGAGGTTCCAAGATGTTTCTATGATATCTTCTCATATGCTCAAATCGCCTGCATTTGATTTCAGAATTATTAAACAAATGTTGTGGTGACTCAAGTGAGTGTATTTTACCCATTTCCTATCTACGTTCATCAACTTTAAATGGAAACAAAACTGGCATTTAACGGCCCTAGATGGTGATGACAAACTCAGAGATAATGTTTGCCGTAGTGGTGTTGGTTGTTTTTACTGTACTGTATGTGTGTCTCCATTGCTTGATGGTTTGTCTACAGTGGTCGGCAAATGTATTAAGACAAAATATGCTATTAGTGTATTAGTATTACTATATATAAAGAGAATGTCATTAAAATACATTTTTCTCAATACCCTTGGCTACCACTCTCTATATACTAACTTTTGAACATAAATTCATACAACACCACTATATATATAGCGGTGTTGTATGAATTTATGTTCAAAAGTTAGTACCCTCTCATTACATGTTTTTTGTGTATAAACATAAAAATCATCTGATCATGATGGGTCTTAGCATTTGGAAAGGACAACCTAGTGCGAATAACAACATATAATGTTTTTCACTCTGCCATTATTTATTTAACAAAAATGTAAATAAAAGAAAGAAAAATCATGTGGGCAATACGAAGTACCCCTTTATGCTTATACAGGATTTAAGATGGTAACTTGAGGCTAGGTGCTTGATTCAATGATCAACAGGTGTTCAGACTTGCATGAAAGCAGAAGTTCTGGCAGTTTGCTGTTCTGGTGCACTCAGATGGGTGCTAACACAATGCCACACAGTGGTGTTTTCTCACGGAAACTAAGACTGAACTTATCATTTTGATTTAAAAAAATTAAACTGGCACCTCGTTTACCGGTTTTGTTTTTGTAATAAACCAAAACAATCTCTTCTCCATTTTTTCACTGAGTTTTTTCCAGACCGTGAAACAGTGACCTCCAAATGATATGTGGTGAATGTATGAGGAAACACGTTATTGCACATTTACCAACACGTTCGGGTGATTAATCAATTAGATAAGACCATCTCATAGCATTGTGAAGGCTGCTGTCATCCTGCCAACAATCAGTGAAGCTAGACTTTCTTCTACATCACTTTTAGCAAACATTGCAAAGTGCAGTTATGGAGAGTAGACATTTTTAACTTTTAGTAAATAATAATAGTAGAAAACGTTTTGAAACTAAGGTATCACTACAGCATTGATTTGGAGCTTAATGTTTTACAGTGAGAAAGATTATTCACAAATAGAAAGCATCAAAGTTGCCAGTCATCTCGGGAGTAAATGTCCCAACCCATTCACCAGACCATGCAATGCTCAGAAAAGTACACACACACAAAAAAAACAAGAGCTACAGACCCTACAGGCAAGGGTTGGAAGGGTTGCCAGGAGAAAACCTCTTCTATCTAAAAAGAACATGGAGTCATGACTGAGGTTCACAAAATTGCATCTGAACAAAGCACAAGGCTTCTAGAACAATATTCTATGGGAGACCAAAGTTGAGTTGTCTGGCATTAATTTCCAGTGCAAAAGCCAATCAGCATTTCAGCAGAAACACCTCATACCCACTGTCAACCACATTGGTGGAGGAGTGATGATTTAGGCTTGTTTTACAGCCACAGGACCTGGACTCCGTGCAGTCAATAAATCAACCATGAACTCCTCTGTATACCAAGGTATTCTAGAAGAACCCTTGATGAACTGAAGCTATGTTGTAAAAAAGAATGTGACAAAAGTCCTCCACTGTGATGTTAGCGATTGATAAAGTTACATTAAAATGATTACATCTCGTTATTGGTGCTAAAGGTGGATCTCCAAGCTATTAAATCATGGGGGCACTTATTATTGCCCACATGTTTTTTTATTATCTTTCTGGCTTAATTTTTTATAAGAAATAATAATGGCATGGTGAAAGAAGTTATATAGTGTTGGTTGTCTCAGATTGTATTTGCCTAATACTAAGACATACTATGATCAAATTATGTTTTTACACAAAAAAAACCCACATAGAATTAAAACATGTAGGCTAAATCATTTTCGTGTATATAAGCTCAATAAGAAAAAGCTATACATATTACTCTCGCTTTTTACCAATAACCAATCATTAATCTTTTTCAATTTGCAATTGTGAATGGATATCGTATGGCTGGTACAACTTAAACATGATGCAACATGGAGCAATTCACCAAATGCTACCCTCAAAAGAGCAACTTATCCTTTATATATAAAAAATACTGTAAGACACAAAGATAAATAATCATGTCTTTCAGTGATTTATCCAGTATCCTGTGTTGGAAATACCTCCAAAGAGAGCACTGTTAACAGGTTCTGTAGTTGAATGGAAGAATGTCCCTGGTGGTTCTTGTTAACCTTTTATAAATCAGAACATTCCAGCTTTCAATGCTTTATAATGTCTGTGGAAAACTATAACTCCTGAGAGTTTGGAAACAAAACAGCAAAGCTGTATTTCTGGGACACACTGTGATAAACGCTTTCAAATGTTAAGAGTTTGTTTTATCATTTAGAAGACAGACAGGAGCTGTGGTTTAGTGTTGTTTGTAGTGGATATACCATCTGTAATTAACTTTGTTTTAATAGAGTCAACATCAAATGGAATAGATAGATAGATAGTCATAGTTCTTGCTATTGTGTCATATTGTTTTGCATGTTCATTTGCATGTTTATTTCACTCCAGTATGTTACATGTAAATAAAGTGTACTCTGCACTGGCAACGGTGTCTTCTCTGAGTTGTGACAGGAAACAGGACCAAAAGATGGAGCAGAGAGGAGCAGCTCTGAAACCATTTACTGTACCATGGGTCTCCCCTAAAGAAATTTGGGGGTGAGGGGAAATAGCAGGTGTTTTGCAACCATGTTGCAACTGAACACAGATAATGTCTTTCCAGTGTTTCCCAGTCTGGGGCTGATGAAGTGCCCCAGACTGGCATAAGCCAAAAGGCTGATATGGCATCCACATCAGTAACATCCAAGTCAGATGGTGAAAAGGAGGCATCTGATGTACTGTACAGCCTGTTCCAGCCTCAGATTCTGGTTTAGAAGGTCTATGTTCACCACTCTGCCCTCCTGTGAAGATCATTGTCTTTTCTGAATCCTCATAAGCAGATCATCATTCTACACAATTATGATCATACTGTACATACATTAAAACTGTTTCCTCTCAGTAAATTCGATTTTTCTGTCATAATTTGTTTGTTTACCAAAGTATAGCAATTATAAAAAAAAAGGTAATTATTACTACTACCACGTTTTCTCCAAGCTATCAGTTTAACTGTACTGTACATGGCCCTGCTGCACTCAATAACAAAATATTATATTATATTATATTTACTGTTTGCCTGTTTGTATTAGGAGCATCCTTGCTTTTATTACAGTTTAAATAGTAAAGTAAGAAATTAAATATTGAATTGTATATCAAACTAAGTTGACTAGAAAAGTGAACTGTCAGTCTGGATAATTTCTTTGAAGGTCAGTCTATTCTTATTGTATTTTTGTTTTATTTTTAATAAATCTGTTTTTTAACTGTGGGGAAATTGCAGGTATATTTAAGTGAGGCATCACTGTGAATCAGTGTTTTTTCTTTTTTTAACAAATATTAATCTTTAGAATGCTGTTTTTTTTTTTTTTTTACTTTCTATTTTAAGACAGAATTTTGGTTGACAGGTAGGCTTTGAAAATTAAAATGCTAAAGGCTTGGACTGCATTTTCACAAGCCAATTCTGACACAGTTAATATTATTATCATTTTCCACAAATGAATAACCTCAAGCAACACAATAATTTGATTTGGGAAATATATTTTAATTTAAATTAAATGTCTCATCTCAATTGCACCAAATTGCAATTGAGAATTAAATTGAATTTTGAGTGCAAAGTTGTGTATTGTAGCTGAAAATGTAAATTCAAATTTATCATTATACTGCCATTTTTCATATTACTACTTAAATAAAAATTTGACCCCTATAAAAACAAAATTCCATATCATACTGGCCAGGACAGTGGAAATTCCAAAGTATATTGTCGGAATCCTCTGCTTCAAAAAATTAATTGCATTATTTTTTAATAGAGGTTTAACTGACTAGTCCTACTGACTTCATTCATTCATTTGTTTTTTGTTTGTTTTCTTATTTAAACTTTTTGCATTTTTTGTTTAAACGGGTCTCCTTCAACACCATTATTAAAATGCTATTTTATTGCAAAGCCACTAAGCCTCTACTTCATGGTTCTATCTTTATACAGGACGGCTATTGTTTCGGTTCAAAAGGAAAGATCTTCAGTAATCGGATTGATCTGAGCTTCGCTGGTATCCCAAAGACTCGAGGTTTAAAGCGTGATTGACCAAGGAGGGATAAAGCAATTTAGTTGAGGCTTTGGGAGTTTAAGTCATTTGAATTAGGTGTTAACTCATAGATTCTAACTTTAGGTCAGAGGTCAAGAAGTGATTAACTTTAGAAAATGAGAAGATGCCTTAAATTGTGTTAAAATTCCAATAATAGTACAAAGTAATTTGTATTAATTGTATTAAATGTAGCTTATTTGTTTTTCTTAATTCTTTTAGCAATCTCTGGCCTTTTCTTAAAACTGATTTGCCAAAGGTGGTACACACATCTTGGAGTTGAATAATCTCAGCTGGATTTCTTTTCAGGTGAAATGACTCCCAGAAATCCTCACCTGGATGACTGAGAATCTTCACAGATTTTGACACACACATGAACAGAGGAATATTAAATAGAGTATACTTTAAAGTAAAACATGACTTATTGTTCCAGGTGACATGACTCCCAATTAACCTCACCTGGATGACTGAGAATCTTTACAGACATGATGCACACTTGTAATTGAGTACTACTGAGAACTATTGTTTAACAGTTTATCACAAAATAAAACAATTTTTTCTTAGTATATAGTCTAATTTACGATGGGTGTTCAAGACAACCCAGGACTTGTGTTGAAATTTCTCATGAATGAAGACATAAAACCAATTGACATTACAGAAGACATCAATGACATTACATTCATGAGACTCTTACTGTAGGTACAGTACAGCATTTGAATGATGCAAACTTTTTAAAGAAGACCTGTGAATGAAAATCCCACCTGAGATAGCCCACTGCAGTCATTCCTGTGAACATTCAACAAGTGGAACATTCTCAAAAAAAAGATCAAAGGAATTTTGTTTTTGCAGAACAGTGCACAACATACTGCCCACCATCCTGCTTGCACATTACAGGATCTCAGCTGGGAGTTATTGCATCATGGCAATAACATCCCCCCATACAGTCATGACCAGTGGGCCATTAAAAGAGTTCCTGGGAGATCAACATTTCAGCAGTCATGATGACTTAAACCAGAAAGTCTGATCATCAACTGTCTACCTTAATGGTATCAAGGCACTAGTGAAAAGATGAGACAAGTGCATTAGTGCAGCAGGGGATTATATAGAGAAATAAAAGTAGACTTTACTTTCATAACTGTATTATCATTGATCTGCACAATCAAAAAGCCCCTTATATTCAGTTTATGTTGGTGATTCTTTGTGGTGATAAATAATTTTATTTGTGGTTTTATTTGTGCATGCAATGGAAATGGACTTCCGTTATGTTACATACTGTATATTAGTAGTAGTAGAAATTTTCAATTAATGCATGTGAATGGTTTGTCCAATACATGGTCTTTATACATACACTAGTCAAGGTTCATGTCCATCAGGATACTTACAAACAAATTGTATGTTGTCTGTAATCTGATCATCACGTTGCTCTTTTCCTTAAATAATACATTTTACACTTTGCCCTTGGCCAAGAAACCTTTTTTTTTTTTTTTTAATCAGATGAACGGGTGGACAAATGTCAATGAGCCCACTTCCTCAAGAGGAAACTCTAGTGGACTTTTACTGGATTGTCTGAACATTTTATTTATTTATTTGGTTATTTTTAAAGAGAGACACTAAACTTTTCTGGGCTGTACTGGTATGGGGTCTTTTTGTATGTAATATACAGAAAAATGCTGTAAGTCACACTGGATAAGGATTATTCTGTAAATATAAATATATTTACATAAAATGTACTTTAGAAAATATGTGGATACCAGAAAACTTTTTTTTATTGTTTAATCCTGTTACAAACTCTAAGACGTGCAGATGCTGCCTCCTTGTGGTATTTGAAGGAAATTTTTTATTTTTTTTTACCAGTGTTACCAGCTCGATGCCTGATTGTATCTGAGCACTAGGGGGTGAACTTTCTCAAGGGTCCAGACCCAGCAGCGCCATGGCTTAAACCAGGGACCTTCAGAAGTCCAACACCTTAACCACCGAGCCACCCCTTATCGGTTCTCAGGGTGGGGTCTGGGTGTGTAAAACTTAGGCAAGAGCTCCTCATGTATGTTTGTTTATTTGTTCCCTAGTTATTAACCCATTAGTTGATTAATTTGAATCTTATAAAAATTTTATGGAAATGTATTTTCTATGTTGAAAATTTGTGTGTGTGGGGGTGTATTATATGGCTCCAGTGCTTAAATATTATTGTGCAATTACGATATTATTGAAATAACTATATAATATTATAATATGAAATATTTTAAACACAAAAAAGGTTTAACACAGAGGAATTATTTCTGTTGCTATAATAAGGTCACATAATTTTTTTAAATGAAATATATCATAACAATAATTAATATTATGTATAAGACTTCATATTATAATTTAATAATATTAAAATATGCGGCGGCGCGGTGGTGTAGTGGTTAGCACCGTCGCCTTGCACCTCCAGGGTCTGGGTTCGATTCCCCGGCCAGGCTCGACTCCCATCTCTGTGTGCATGGAGTTTGCATGTTCTCCCCGTGCTTGGTGGGTTTCCTCCGGGTACTCCGGTTTCCTCCCACAGTCCAAAGATATGCAGGTTAGGCTAATTGGCGTTCCTAAATTGACCGTAGTGTGTGAATGTGCATATGAGTGTGTGCCCTGCGATGGATTGGCACCCTGTCCAGGGTGTACCCCGCCTAGTGCCCGAAGTCTCCTGGGATAGGCTCCAGGTCCCCCGCGACCCTGAATAGAGGATAAAGCGGTACAGAAGATGAATGAATGAATGAATATTAAAATATAATTGAACAGTGAATTGAAATTCTGTTCGAATCAAAACAGTATTTTTGATTGTGCATTATAACAATATTGTGCAGATCAGGTGTTTCAGTTGCTAAATGTTTATGGGAACACCTGCATCAGGTGCCAAGCCACTTTGGCTGAGATTGTTATTCACTGATGTACAGTACAGCCTTCTTTAGAACGTTTGCATGATTCATATGTCTTACAGCGGCTAAGAGACTCATCACTGTAATATGTTCCAAGTCTTCTGTAAATGTCAATTGTCTTATTTTATGCCTTTATTCACAAAGAAAATAATCACAAGTACAGTACTGGTTTGACGTAAACACCCCTATTATATGAAACAACAGTTAGATTTGAATAAATAGTGATGTAAATAGACTTTGTTTGCACTCACAGTCCTCATACTCACAGTTCTGAATCACATTTCACACTATTATGTAACTGAGTAAAAAAAAAAAAGTTTATCAAAAGACTGGTGGTCTTTGGAGCTATCGACAATAAACCACTGTTGACTAAAATTCATACTGTAGGCTTCGCTCAATGCTCTCCACCCCTGCAAGGAAATTTCACACTGCAACTCTAAACATGCATTACATACAAATCCAGTGGGAAGAAAATACTCACCATTTCCTGTGATGCAGCAAAAGAGCTGACCTCAAAGGATGTTTCATGAAATCTTTCCCTCTCTCTCTCCTCTTTAAAACCGTTTTTTTAAAAAAAAATATGTACATTAAACACTTGTTGCAATGTTATGGGAAAATAATCAATGATGAATAACAGTGAAGCTAATTAAAGTTCTGATATTGTAATACAGTTTATGGTTTATTTTCTTTCAATAAGATACATATAAAAGCGAGACACAATTCTATTCTTACACACTCACTCATTGTCCATAGTGCTTTATTCTGTGTACATGGTCACGAGAAGCCATTGGCCTAATCCCAGGACATTTACTGTAGGCCACAAGGTGGAGTACAATCCATCATAGGGCACACACACATACTCACACAATCATTCACACACTGTGAGCAATTTGGGAACACCAGTTAGCCTAATATGCATGTCTTTGGCCTGTGGGAAGAAACCAGAGCACCCAGAGAAAAACCCACCAAGCACAGGGAGAACATGCAAACTCGATGCACACACACCTGAGTCGGGAATTGAACACGGATCCTGGAGGTGCAAAGCGAAAGTGCTCAATTCTATTCTATTTTTCTGTATAAAAACTGTGGAATATATCACACACTTACAGTGGTGTGAAAAACTATTTGCCCCCTTCCTGATTTCTTATTCTTTTACATGTTTGTCACACTTAAATGTTTCTGATCATCAAACACATTTAACTATTAGTCAAAGATAACACAAGTAAACACAAAATGCAGTTTTTAAATGAGGGATTTTATTATTTAGGGAGAAAAAAAATCCAAACCTACATCGCCCTATGTGAAAAAGTAATTGCCCCCTGAACCTAATAACTGGTTGGGCCACCCTTAGCAGCAATAACTGCAATCAAGCGTTTGTGATAACTTGCAACGAGTCTTTTACAGTGCTCTGGAGGAATTTTGGCCCACTCATCTTTGCAGAATTGTTGTAATTCAGCTTTATTTGAGGGTTTTCTAGCATGAACCGCCTTTTTAAGGTCATGCCACAACATCTCAATAGGATTCAGGTCAGGAATTTTGCCTAGGCCACTCCAAAGTCTTCATTTTGTTTTTCTTCAGCCATTCAGAGGTGGATTTGCTGGTGTGTTTTGGGTCATTGTCCTGCTGCAGCACCCAAGATCGCTTCAGCTTGAGTTGACGAACAGATGGCCGGACATTCTCCTTCAGGATTTTTTGGTAGACAGTAGAATTCATGGTTCCATCTATCACAGCAAGCCTTCCAGGTCCTGAAGCAGCAAAACAACCCCAGACCACCACACTACCACCACCATATTTTACTGTTGGTATGATGTTCTTTTTCTGAAATGCTGTGTTACTTTTACGCCAGATGTAACGGGACACGCACCTTCCAAAAAGTTCAACTTTTGTCTCGTCGGTCCACAAGGTATTTTCCCAAAAGTGTTGGCAATCATTGAGATGTTCTTTAGCAAAATTGAGACGAGCCTTAATGTTCTTTTTGCTTAAAAGTGGTTTCCGCCTTGGAAATCTGCCATGCAGGCCGTTTTTGCCCAGTCTCTTTCTTATGGTGGAGTCGTGAACACTGACCTTAATTGAGGCAAGTGATGCCTGCAGTTCTTTAGATGTTGTCCTGGGGTCTTTTGTGGCCTCTCGGATGAGTTGTCTCTGCGCACTTGGGGTAATTTCGGTCGGCTGGCCACTCCTGGGAAGGTTCACCACTGTTCCATGTTTTTGCCATTTGTGGATAATGGCTCTCACTGTGGTTCGCTGGAGTCCCAAAGCTTTAGAAATGGCATTATAACCTTTACCAGACTGATAGATCTCAATTACTTTTGTTCTCAATTGTTCCTGAATTTCTTTGGATCTTGGCATGATGTCTAGCTTTTGAGGTGCTTTTGGTCTACTTCTCTGTGTCAGGTAGCTCCTATTTAAGTGATTTCTTGATTGAAACAGGTGTGGCAGTAATCAGGCCTGGGGTTGACTACAGAAATTGAACTCAGGTCTGATAAACCACAGTTAAGTTATTTTTTTAACAAGGGGGGGCAATCACTTTTTCACACAGGGCCATGTAGATTTGGAGTTTTTTTTTCTCCCTTAATAACGTAAACCTTCATTTAAAAACTGCATTTTGTGTTCAATTATGTTATCTTTGACTAATAGTTAACGGTTTTTGATGAGCAGAAACATTTAAGTGTGACAAACATGCAAAAGAATAAGAAATCAGGAAGAGGGCAAATAGTTTTTCACACCACTGTATCATACAGTATATACTCTTGTGTACATACAAACACCTTGTTTGCTGTCTAGTAATGTGATAATTACTATGATATTGCTCTTAGACGTTGCTCATAATCCGTAAAGTCTATACACGCACAAGAAAACCAATTTATATTAGACAGTAGCAGTCTAAGCCAGAGCAACAGACAGGAAAACATGTAATAGTGGCAATAACACCATGACACATGAATGACTCCTGAAACCAGTCTAGTTTTACAGCTTCAACAAAAACAGGACAGAGTAGTGTTTAGAATAATGATTAGAAGTTGCGACAATGTGAAAAGGAATGGGTGTGTATTGGTCAGGTTAGAGATTTAAGCGTCTGATAGTGGGATTCTCTTAAAACTGGCCATACCTGCCTGTTGGAAATTAACAAAACTGTTTATGTAGGATGAAAAATTACAACTTTCTGAAGGAACTGGGGGAAGTTTCTTAAAATAGAAAGCCCTTACTGTAATTACAGACTACAACTAAAATCTACTGAAGACAACCTGCTTTTTACAGTCCCTTTGATGAAGATTTCTACTTTCTAGATTATTATTTTCATTATTATGATTATATTGTTAAGGACTAGTCTGTGTGCTATATATAAAAATAAATTGTTTATTTTATATTTTAGCTGGAACTAAAAGATAAGTAAATCCCACTATTAATTCAACTGTGTAATAGAACTGCTATAAGAAAACTACTTGTGTGTAATGTTTGTGTAGAGGCTTATTGTTATTGACCATTTTTCAGTTTCTAAAATTTGCATAGTTCAAACTAACTACATGCTTCTGCTTGTGGATTTAATGTAAACTATTAACTTGGAATACATCATTATCTCAAGAGTGGAACGTTCAATAAACTTTCTGTTCAATAAAGAACACTACTGCAACCCCCCTGCACTCTTCCTCCTCCTCCTATCACTACCATTACGAATAATAATAATTACTAATAATATAATAAAGCTTAAATCTTTTTTTTTTTTTTAAATACACACTTACGTATGTATACGGCATATGCCCATATCTATTGTTCATTTCTAAACGCTCTTCTTTTTAAAGAAATTCTAGGTGGACAAATTACAGGTTTGCCATATGGAAATAACTTTAAATGATCCAAGAAAGTGTTTAAAATATCCCATCATAGTCTAAACAAAGTAAAACAGTCCCATAAGGGAATGGAGAAAAATTGAAACTAGGATATGTTGGCATTTAAGTATGAGGACCATTTTAACCAAGCAGCGTTTAAGGGAAAATTTCTTGTGAACAAAGGTCTAAAACCAAAAGAGTACAGTGATGAGACTCGTGGTCCCATTAAAAGATTTGAATTGGGTGGCCTGAATAACAATACCAAACAAGGTGGCTGCAGTCATCCCCAAGAAACATACAGCAAGTAGAACACCTGATTCTTGAAACTCAACAGATGCTTGTGGAAGAGATGCCAACTTGTGGAAGAGATGCAGCTGTCTGTGGGAACTGTAAACACAACCATTCACCAACACCACTTGCACATTACAGGAACTCAGCTTGGAGTTATTGGCACATGACTTTTACTGTCCGGACATTGCTCCAAGCCATTTATGCATGTTTTGGGCATTAAAACAGCGTTATAGAGAGCGTTTCAGACATGAAGCAGGAGTGCGACATTGCCTCAAAGCAGCTTTACACAATCAAAAGAATTATTTAAGTTTGTATGGAATGTGAATGCGTATGAATCAAAATGGTCAGTTTGTCCCTGGTGAGCAAGCCGAGGCAAGTGGCAAGGACAAGGAAAAAAAAAAAGTGGCAAGGAAAAACTCCATGAGATGGTGATAGGAAGAAACCTTGAGAGGAACCAGACTCAACAGGGAACCCATCCTCATTTGGGTGAAAAATTATCTGCATGAAATTATCTGCATTTATACTGTGTTAGGTGGCAGGCAGGTCAGCTATAACAGTTGATGTTAATTGATGTTAATATGGAGTTATTGGAGACTCAGGTAGACTTGTAGGAAATTCCAGTCCTGAACTATCGGACTGTCAAGTCCCCAGAGAAACAGTTGCCAACACCAGTCGAGGCCAGAACCGTCGTCTAGGTAGAGAGAATCATCCCCAGGCACCAGACGCATACCAAAGAGACACACAGGGCATCCATGTGACGAAATCTCCAAGCAGAAGCCGGGCACCAGAAACACGGGACATCCATGTGAAGAAATCTCCAAGCTGAAGCCGGGCACCAGGATGGGTCAGACAGGTCCAAAGGGCAGAGGGAGTCTGGATCACTGGCAGCTCAGGAACGACATACACCATGTTTCTAATAGATTGTCTAATATTCTTTCATCCATTCATTCGTTCATTTCATCCAGGTCCACAGTTGCTTCTTTGCATTTGAATATTGCTGTGGAAGGTACTGTACAGTATGTGTGCCTTTTCTAAAGGAACTTACACCCCCACCAAAAATGAATAAACTACTTGATAAAACTTTATACAACTGAAAGTAACTATAAAGCAACCAGCAGATAACATGTACAGTTTGAGATGACGCTGCCTGTACTCTTCACTTTTGAATAGTGTGTACTATAGGTCGGTTATGCAGTCCTGGCCACGTCATTTGCGCTCAAGCTGTTCCCAGGCCTGAATCATGTTTTAGGAGGCCCCGTTTAAAAAGGGGGGAAATGAGCTATGGCAGAATGGAGACTCTGTGCGGTGTGACGGGGGTAGGGCCGGCACTATTGAATGTCCTTTCAGACAGGGCAGGGCCTGGGAAGCCGAGGGAGGAGATTATGGTAATGCAGTGGGAGGAAGTGAGCAAAGAGCAGAGGAATGCACTTGAAAGTTGCAAGCTTCAGCTGAGAGCTGAGATCCCAGCTTTATCTTTCCCAAAAGACAAGACAGGCCTACGTAGATAAAGCTTCAGGGCTAATGAAAACATGCCCCATTTTACTGTGGTACCAGTGGACGATAACTCACATTCCCATTATGACAGCCTGGAAGGACTTAACTGTGTGGATTACAGAGACACGGGGTACCCTGGGCACGGGGACACCGTCAGTTCTGATGGTGAGTTTTAAACAAGTGTAAACTTCTGTAAATCATTTATATAAGACTGTTATGTTGTGTCTATTCTCCGAACTGCTATTGCGTGCTATTTTTTGACAACTGGGAGTATCTGTGTGGGATTACAGCAATTTTCCAGTCATGGAAAATATGGGATTGTTTGACAGCTAACTTTTCCAAGTCTTTCCGAACTCGCCTGTTAAAAGTAAGAGTGATATTTTTCAGCAGAAGATATACACATCAATGAACTTCAATAGCACGCATGACTGCGGTGACAAAGAAAAAACAAGTGCAGTGGGGGAGAAGAGGAGAGGTGGAAGACAGGGCGAGTGGTTTAGTAGTAATCAGACAGGCCTCAAGTGCACCCACACAAAAGATGGAAGTCCCAGAGTTTTGCTGCCAAACGTGTCTCTCTTTTCTCATGACAGCTGTTCAAGTTAATCTCACACCCTCAATCACGTAATCTGCTGCATTTTCCAGCCTGTCATCCATGTTTTTTCATGAATGTAGAAAGTACTGTAAGACAGGGAGGAGTCACCGCTAAAGTGAGAAAGAAAGAGAATGAAAACTTTGCTCCTGGGCATGACTTTTGATTTCAGGTCAGTTGGGACTGAGATCAGTGTTTATATGCCTTAAATGAACCTACAGTTTTTCTGGATGCTTCTGTGAGCAGGCGGTGCTGTCTTGAAGGGAACACTACTTTAATATAGAGCACCACATCTGAACATGGTTAAAGAACTTTTGGTTCTTTTTTTTTCTTTTTTTTTTAAATCTGCTTTTAAAATCCTCTTGGCTTGTCTATTAGATTGTTTTTGTAACTTAATACTAATTAAGTTAAACCTAATTATATGCACAACCTTGTATCATTGTATTTGTACAATGGTTAAAGATAGAAAAATACAAATTGCATACAAATACAAATGGCAAAACCTGGCAGATTTTTTTATTTAAATATTCTTAAACTTTAAATATCCTTGCAAGATATCACTTCATCAACTAACCATACAAGAAACTTAATCAATCCCGTCAATAATTTCGCTATTACAATTCTAGTTCTTTAAAAAAAAAACTAAATAGATTGTTTAGTTGAGTTTGGCTTCTCAAGCTGATTATTCGTGAAGCCTCTGCAGGCCTTAAAATACACTCTTACTCCTTTTTTTTTTTTTTGTAGTTGTACAAGATTTGTTTCGCAAAACTTTTGGATTTTGCTTGTCAACTGTGATCGGAGAGAATATAATGTATAGATGTTTGAGTTTATTGTGTCTTATTTAAGGGCTGTATTAAAGCTGTTGGAATAGGTGCAATAGGGTGGGCACAGTGATGACTTTGTTCGAGTGTGAGCTGAGAGTTGTGCCGGCCAGCAGCACACAGTGTGCACATTGTGTACTATTAAGGCTGAAGCATCTAAAGGAGAAGCACGGGAGCTTTTACACTTTCCATAGTAAAAACTAACTAGTATATACTTCACATAGAATGTTTATGTGTGTGCATGTAGATAGAGAATATCACATAATAATTTGGTTTCAGAATATGAACTGACATACATGTAGGAGCAAAAAAAAAATCAAAAACAAAAAAATCCAATCAGTGCAATCCAAATTGAAACATGATGTACTACAGTATATAAAATAGTAGTTCCACCAGACAGTTCCTTCAAAAATTGTACAAAAGTTTTATGACAATAAATATCAAAATTCTTTTTCTTCCCATTTGTGTAACACAGTTTATTCAAATGTAACATTTTCTCTAAGTAATCTATTATATCATTTTCTGTAGTCACATGTCTAAATCTGGTTGCCATACACATTCAACAATTGTTCTTATGTTCCTTCGACACAGGGGTTCTGTGCAGTACTAGATTTATCACTATAAAATTTCATGAAAAGATCATTAGCTCAACTGAAAGTTTATTTAATCCAGTCTGGTCAAAGCATAACACCCTGCTGCATACTTCAAAAAGCAGAGATACCTACCATGGGCAGAACAGTGAGTATAGATGAAAGATGGGTTTTTGTGTAAGACAGTTAATCAGCAAGGTACTGTAACAAAATTTTCACCCAAATGAAAAGCTTCCAATTAGCTTTTAGTTTAAGACAACTAATAGAATGGAAAATATTTGTGATGAAATGTTTCACAGTGCATCTAAAAATAATTTATATCATGAACAATTAAATTTTCTTGTGGAATTTCATTTAAAAACTCATATTCTACTTCCATGTTCTATGTGAAATAAAAGTGTAAAAGTGAAATAATAAAATACATTTTTTTCATTTATTTTGTTTTAATTTAAATTATTATGGCTTACAGGTCATGGAAATCACAAATCCTCTATCACAAAATGTTAGAATATTTCATTTAAAGTTCGAATCAATTACATTTCATAGAGTATAAATATATATTTTATGGGTATACACATGGGTAAGACTGCTGAGTTGAAACTTGTTCAGAAGATGATCATCGACACCCTTCACAAGAAAGCTAAGCCACAGAAGGTCATCGTTGTTCACAAAGTGCTGTTTCTCAGTATAATCATGAAAAGTTGATTAAAGGGAAAAGTGTGTTGGGAAAAATAAAATAGCAACAATAGAAAAAAAAATAGAAAATTGTCAAACAAAGCCAATTCAGCCAATTGAGGCTTCAACCAGGAGTGCTTCATGTTTCTTGACAAGCTGCCTGCAGTAGATTGTCTATCGGGTTTGCCAAGAGCAAGATGAGAAACAACCTACCAAACAATAAAGATGAGCTGAAGGCTGCCATCAAAGCAACCTGCTCTTCAATAGTACCTCACAGTAATGATCACCTGCATGCCAAACCACTTGTAATTTGTGCTAAAGATTCTCAAATGTACCAAATACATAAATTACATAACTTTTCAGAATTTCTGTATTGTAAATGCTTTTTTAATTGATAGTAGGAAATATTCTAATATTTCAAGATACTGAATTTTTGATGTTCCAAAAACAGCTTGAAATATATCACTGATTTGAGTCTAAAATATCTAAAATAAAAATTTTACAGTTTAAATTTAATTATGAAAGAAGAACTTTTCTGGCATGGTGGTGTAGTGGTTAGAACTGTCACCTTGCACCTCCAGGGTCTGGGTTTGATTCCTGGCCAGGCCCGATTCCCGTCTCTATGTGCATGGAGTTTGCAAGTTCTCCCCATGCTGGGTGGGTTTCCTCTGGGTACTCCGCTTTCCGGAGTGAGTGAGTGATTAACTTTTCATTCATGATATTCTAAAGATGCACTGTAGAATACAGAATAAATAAAACATTTAAAAACATAGTTCTGTTAAATTCTCAAATCTGCATTGGAAGGAAGTTTTTGCTTTTTTACTGAAAAATCAGCATTAAAATTCCAATTACACATTCTTATTAATACACTTTTTCTAATAAGTTATTACTTAACTGTATGTGATAACTATACATCAGGCTATAAAATAAGTGGGTAAAAAGTAAAACTTTCATTCTTTGCAAAAAGTAGTATTAGTAAATTGCTGTGGTGTAATGTAGTAGTAAAAATTTTTTAAATTGAAAATTCATGGTGGAAACAATAACTCAACTTTAGCCTGGGCTTTATCACACCACCCTGTTGTTGATGGCATTCTTACAGCATGCCTCAACACGCCTTAGCATGTAAAATCTGTACACAGTGAATTTTTAATATAAACTACAAGTCAAAATACAAAAATCAACATGAGAACATGAGAACATAACGTTAATGCAATAGGTTTTCTTATTATAAACTACAAATTAAAATACAAAAATCCACATGAGAACATGATAACATAACCTTAATGCAATAGATAGTGCATTTCATTAGGTTTTCTTAATATAAACTCAAAAATCGAAATACAAAAATCCACATGAGAACATGAAAACGTAACCTTAATGAAATAGATAGTGCATTTCATTAGGTTTTCTTAATACTGCTGTGTGTAATTTTGAGAGCCACAGACTCAACATAAACCATTCCTTCAGGAATAACTAGAGAAACAGGAGGCTGCTTTAGACCCAGTGGGATGTGACTTTCCAGAAGAAATACAGCTTTTTTTTTTTTGAGGACTTCCTATAGTGAAAATGGGCAAATGTTTTGGCCTTTTCACCTCCCTTCACAAGGATCCCTGTCTGCAGCCTGCAGATCGAGGCGGGGCTGAATCTGGGGCGGGGCTGCAAGTGTCGCTCTGCCCACATGCCTTCTCATTGGTTGTAGGTAAATTAAAACTGTCGAGATCAAGGAACTCCCACAACTCATCTCATTGGTGTTAAAGTAATGACGTTGATACCTTTATTATTTATTTATCCTCGATGTAATAAGTGTGTATCTTTATTACAACAGTAACTGTAAAAGGACTAACGTTACTGAGTTTCTTTTAAAAAAATTTCCCTCAGTAAATTAACTTAAGGTATGATAAGATAAGATAGGTCTTTATTAATCCCAAAGGAAATAGTTTTTCCAGTGGCTGCATATTTAAAAAGATACAAATACAATAGGCGAGGAAAACAGATATAAATAGAATACAACCAATGAGAAACCATGTGGGCGGGGCGACATGTGCAGCCTCGCCCCAGATTCAGCCCTGCCCCGATCTGCAGGCTGCAGACAGGGGCTTCTCTCCCTTCAGCCTGAAAGAAGAACATTATTAATTTTTGCTGAAAGATAGCTCTCCCCCAGCAGAACATCTTGCTTATTTCCTTGGGCACTACGCTGTTCCAGTTAGAATCAGAATCAGAATCAGAAAGAGTTTTATTGCCAAGTACGCTTGCACGTACAAGGAATTTGTTTTAGTGACGGAGCTTCCAGAACAAAAAATACAAATGACAAGACAAAGACAGCATGACGGAAAAAAAAAAAAAAAAAAAGAAACATTTTTTTTTAAATGGTTGACATCAAATGGAGTACGATGTGAGATACTTTTAAATAAGTTACATAAATATCTGAAGTCTGTGGTATTATACAGTATATTGCACAGTGGTATTGTACACAATATTGCACATATATTTATTGACCGTTTGAATGATGTTTATCTGTTAAGGAGGTAGATTGCCTGGGGGAAAAAACTGTTCTTATGCCTGACTGTCCTGGTGTTCGGTGCTCTGTAGCGTCGACCCGATGGCAAAAGTTCAAAAAGAAGGTGGCTTGGGTGTGAGGGGTCCAAAGTGATATTCCGTGCCCTTTTCTTCACTCTGGATATATACAGTTCTTGCAGCGTGGGCAGGGGAGTGCCAATAATTCTTTCAGCAGTCCGAACCGTCCTTTGCAGTCTTCTGATGTCTGCTTTCGTAGCTGAGCCAAACCAGACAGTTACACACATAAAGAAGTGAAAGACAGCCAGAAAAGTAGTTTTGAATGACAACTTAATCTCTAAAACAATTAAATCTCTAAAACAAATGATTACTTACTTATAATACATATTACTCTGTAGTCTTCCATTTATTAATGCAGAGTTGATTTAATCAACAACATGAGACATTACATTCATATTCTGGTGTTAAAAACAAAGTTATTTTACAAATAGCAAATCTTTATAAAATATAATACATACACTGAAAAAGTGATACTTTGGATCAACTTTAAAAAATTGCTTCAATTTGTTACAAGCAATTTTTTTTACTTTCTCTCAAATCAAATGTTATAATTTTATTTATTTGATTGAGATTTTATTTAATTTTATAAATTCATCCATCCAAATCAAAAACAAAAGTTGTTACAATGCCTTAGGCCAGTAAAACTATTTTTTTTACTTTGTAACAACTTGATTTTCACTTTAGTAAACATTAAAAAGTTTAAGTACACTGAAAAAAATTATACTTTGGATCAACTTAAAAAAAATAGCTTCAATTTGTTACAAGCAATTTATTTGCTTTCTCTCAAATCAAATGTTATAATATTATTTAAGGTTTAATTTTGATTAAATATAAATATATTTTTAAGTTTCCCCAAAGCAAAAGAAATTCACCCATCCAAATCAGAAACAAACGTTATTACAATGCCTTAGGCCAGTAAATCTTATTTTCTAACAACTTGATTATATCACTTTAGAAAAACCAAAAATTTAACATTATATTTAAGTTTAGTGTTTACCTTGAAAGAAACAAATTACATTCATGTAGTATAAACTAATGAGTAAATTATAGTATTATCTTTTAGCATCATCTTTATTCTCATGTTAAAAGTATGATTACGTACAAACTTAATTTTATGAATTATACATAAAAATCAAGAAATACTCTTTTTCTGAAAAAAAGAAATGTACTTAGTGTCACGATTCCTTCTCTGTTTGCGTCTGGCGTGTGTGCGTGGCATGAATGCGGAGGAGGCGAGCTGACGGTTCTTTAGTTTCTTTTTATTAAACATTAAAAGGAAACAAAACACCAAACACAAACTGAACTTAACTATAACAAAAGCTAGACGCCTGACTGCTATTCAGTCAGGTTATTTATAAGGAAACATAAATCAACCGTAATTAGTCTTCCCTCGGTTCAGGTGAGCTTCTTACGTCACCTGACCGAGGTGCATACTGGGAACTGAAGTCAAATGTCAAACACAAATAAACTACAAATCAAAACCAAAAACGGGCGTTAGGCCCCCTCTAGGGGTTAACTGTCACAGTACTCCCCCCCAAAGAAATGCTCCTCCGGAGCATCACCGGAGGCCCCGGGCTCCCACCCCACAGTACTACCTTTGGCCTCCTGACCAGGAGGCTGGGTGACGGGGCTGGAGAAGCGCTCGGCGGCTGCAGAGCTGGAGAAGCGCTCGGCGGCTGCAGAGCTGGAGAAGCGCTCGGCGGCTGCAGAGCTGGAGAAGCGCTCGGTCACTGCGCTCGACGGCGGCGGCGGAGCGGTCACTGCGCTCGACGGAGGCGTTGGAGCGGTCACTGCGCTCGACGGAGGCGTTGGAGCGGTCACTGCGCTCGACGGAGGCGTTGGAGCGGTCACTGCGCTCGACGGAGGCGTTGGAGCGCGCAGTGCGCTCGACGACGGCCCTGGAGCGTGCAGTGCGCTCGACGACGGCCCTGGAGCGTGCACGGCGCTCGACTGCAGCGTTGGAGCGTGCACGGCACTCGACTGCAGCGTTGGAGCGTGCACGGCGCTCGACTGCAGCGTTGGAGCGTGCACGGCTGACTCTGTAAACAATAATAAATAGGATGGATAGGATCCTAGTGCAAAACTGTAATCTACAAAGCAAAAACTAAGTACAAATATAACGATATATAGGGAAATAAATATTAATACCACATCAAAAATGCAATACATTCATAATTTTCACCTTTGGTATACAGGTGGTAATGTGTACATTCTATAGATATAAAATATGTATGTCATGTATTTGTCTTGACCAGCCATAACATTAACACAGTAACAGTTATTATTAACAATACATGACCAAAACTGATGACAGGATCATGGCACATAAGTTTCAAAAACCGCTTGCAGATCAAACGCCAGCTTGTCTGTTCTGATCCCACAGAAAGGGCAATGTGCTTGGGTCCCAGCAGCCAAAGAGCCCAAGGCTACAGACTTGGCCTCAGATTCCAATCTGATTATACACCTATCGGATGCATCAGAAAACTAGTCTGATTCATGGAGACACCACCCTGCAACCCATAGCACCCAAAGGATCTGCTGCCAACATCCTGTTGCCAACACAACACAGCACACCCCCAGAGGTCTTGCGGAGTCATGACCTGAATAATAGTGGAACTTTCACAATGCCGGGCATAATGAGTTGCATTGTAATGTTATAGCTGATCTGTATATATTACATAACTCTGCAAGTTTTAGGCAGATGAGAAAAAATGCTGTGAAGTAAGACTTCTTTTAACACTAGAAGTAATTTTTTTTTTAAGAAGAAGAAGAAGAAACTTGGCAGGTGCATTGTTCCAAACATCTTGTAAAACTAACAACAAATATTCTGTGGGTGTATTGTAGTCTGCTTCAAATCCTCTTGTCTCATCATTTAGTCCCAGACAGACTCAATGATGTCAAGATCAGGGCTCTGTGGTAGCCAAACCATCACTTCCACAACTCCTTGTTTTACTCTGTGCTGGAGATAGTTTTTAATAACACTGGCTGTATGTTTGAAGTATTTGCCCTGCAACAGAATAAATTTGGCACCAATCAGATTCCTCCCTAATGGTATTGCAATATGGATCTAATTGTATTTCTTAGCATTGCGGACACTATTCATCCAGACCAAATCTCCAACCTCATTTTCAGAAATACAGCCCCAAACTTGCAAGGAATTTTTCACTGTTGCCTGCAGACACTTATTATTGTACCACTCTATAGCCCTTCAGCAAACAACCTGCCACCTGCTGCAGCCAGATATTTCAAATTTTGACAGATCAGTCCAGAGCACCTGCTGCCATTTTTCAGCACCCCAGTTCCTATGGTTTTGTGTATAATTGAGCTTGAATAGCAACAACATCTTGAAACCCCATTCTCCTTTGAAGCCGTTGACCAGGGGGAATTTCATAATACAATGTAACTACATTGTATCTTGTCACTGTGCTCATTCATATGATGTGTGACATGAAACTGTCCTACACAACCTTACCTTATGAAAGTTGTAAGCATATATATATAAATATAAAATAAATATATACATATACACTCACCTAAAGGATTATTAGGAACACCATACTAATATGGTGTTTGACCCCCTTTCGCCTTCTGCCTTAATTCTATGTGGCATTGATTCAACAAGGTGCTGAAAGCATTCTTTAGAAATGTGATAGGATAGCATCTTGCAGTTGATGGAGATTTGTGGGATGCACATCCAGGGCACGAAGCTCCCGTTCCACCACATCCCAAAGATGCTCTATTGGGTTGAGATCTGGTGACTGTGGGAGCCATTTTAGTGCAGTGAACTCATTGTTATGTTCAAGGAACCAATTTGAAAGGATTCGAGCTTTGTGACATGGTGCATTATCCTGCTGGAAGTAGCCATCAGAGTATGGGTAGATGGTGGTCATAAATGGATGGACATGGTCAGAAACAATGCTCGGTTAGCCCGTGGCTTTTAAACGATGCCCAATTGGCACTAAGGGGCCTAAAGTGTGCCAAGAAAACATCTCCCACACCATTACACCACCACCACCAGCCTGCACAGTGGTAACAAGGTATGATGGATCCATGTTCTCATTCTGTTTAAGCCAAATTCTGTCACGGGCGGTTCACAGATGATTGAGTGGCAATGAACCCAATAGCAGACAAACAGGAATTAAGTGATAAAAAGTAGTATTTAATCATTTAATGTTTATATACTGTATATATACCAGAGCTTGGGTGAGTCACTGCAGCAGGAGCAGGGGAGAGAAGTAGTGGCTGTGTGTGCTTGGTGACTGGGGAAGCCCTTAGTGACGAGAGAGGAGGCGGGGCTATGACGCGGGGGAATCTCCACAATCCCGGAAGCCGAACACGGGCAATCTTTTCGTGTTCTTGCGATTCGTTCCTTATTATCAGTTCGCTTAATAGGTACGATGGAGTGCAACGGATTATTCTCTTCTGTGAATGTGAAGGTAAAGTGCTCACCGTGAATGTCTTTTCTCCGCGAACACGAGAGTGCTCGAAAGCGGGGTGATCGCGTTGGAGGAGGAAGCCGACTGATGAAGTAGGCGAAGTGGTGGCTAGAAGAATCGTCTTTTTCCATGCAAGGGTCGGTATCCAGAAATCCAGCAGCGAGAGCGAATGAATCCAAATCGTGAGTACAAATCCGAAGTCTTGAAAACAGGCGAGGTCATACACATTAATCAGTCCGAAAACAGCAGAGGTACCAGGAGGGGCGTAGAGAAGAGAGAAATCCGAAAAACAGGCAGGGTAGACAACAGGCTAGGTAGACTAGAAAATCACTAGGACAAAACAAACGCGAGGCACACGAGTAAGATACTGCGGCACTGAATGGCTTTCTCAGCGTGCTTAAAAAGCCTAGAGGTGATTGCATGATCGGTTACAGGTGTGCTAGAGCGGCAGGTGAGCTTGCTGGGGAAAAACCTGGAGTGGAATTCTAGGGTCTGGAGGTGCTGGGTTGATCTGGCTGGAATGTGACAGTACCCCCCCTCCTACGGACCCCGCCTGGCGTTCTGGCTGGTGCGTTAGGATGTTGTCTGTGGAAATCCTCAATGAGAGATGGATCCAAAATTAGTCTTGATGGAATCCAGCTTCTTTCCTCTGGGCCATAGCCCTCCCAATCTACTAGGTACTGGAGGCCCCTGCCTCGTCGCCGAGCCTTCAGCAGTCTTCGTACGGTGAATGCTTCACCACCATCGATGACTTGGGGAGGAGGAGTTGGGCGGGAGGGTGGATTTAGTGGGCAGAAGACCAGAGGTTTGATCTGGGAGACATGAAATGAGGGGTTTATCCGACGCATAGTGGAGGGAAGGCGGAGTCTGACAGTGCAGGGGTTGATGAGTTTAATGATTGTAAATGGGCCAAGAAACCTGGGGGAAAGTTTCCGAGAGACGATTTTGAGGGGGATATTACGGGCAGACAACATGACCCTTTGGCCCACTCGATAGGGCGGTGCCCTGGAACGGCGTCGATCGGCTTGTCGTTTGAAGGCCGAGACAGTCTGGCGGATCTTTAATCTTGCATTTAGCCAAGTTCTTCGGCATCTATGAATGAAGGCTTGAACCGAAGGAACCGAAACCTCCTCTTCCTGAGGAGGGAACAGGGGAGGTTGGTACCCAAGGGAGCACTGAAAGGGTGAGAGACCGGTAGCTGTCGTAGGCAAGGAGTTGTGGGCATATTCGATCCATGGAAGCATCCGGCTCCAGGAACGAGGGTCCTTAGAGGTCATACACCGGATGGCTGTCTCCAGGCTCTGGTTGGCCCGCTCCGTCTGCCCATTAGTTTGTGGGTGATACCCCGAAGATAAGCTGGGCGTAGCACCGATTAGTTTGCAGAAGGCGGACCAAAATTTTGCTGCAAACTGGGGTCCCCGGTCCGATACAATGTCCATCGGGAGTCCATGAAGTCGGAAAACATGAGTAATCAGCAGGTCCGCCGTCTCTTTGGCAGTGGGGAGACCAGAGAGGGGAACGAAGTGAGCAGACTTGGAAAAACGATCCACGACAGTGAGCACACAGGTGTGACCTTCGGACTCGGGGAGCCCAGTGACAAAATCGAGGGCTATGTGGGACCAGGGTCTGTGCGGGATTGGAAGAGGCCTAAGGTGACCGGCAGGTGGTTTGTTGCTGGTCTTGTTCCTTGCGCAGATGTCGCAGGCACTTACGAAGCGACGGATGTCGTTTCTCATGGTGGACCACCAGAAGCGTTGCTGGACAAGGGCCAGTGTACGCGCCGCCCCTGGGTGACAGGCCAGCCTTGAGCCATGTCCCCATTCCAGGACATAAGGCCGTTCTGCCCTCGGGACAAAGAGTTTGCCTGTTGGTGTCTCTGGGGGGCCGGACCCCTGGTTGAGTGCTGTTCTGACTCGTGACTCGATGTCTAGTAGTGTCACCCCTACCAGACATTGGGGAGGCAAAATTGTGGCGTCGGCTGTGTGACTCTGGACTGGTGAAAACTGACGGGAGAGTGCATCCGGTTTGGTGTTCTTATCGCCCGGGCGGTAGGACAGGGAGAAATTGAAGCGTGAAAAGAACAGAGACCACCTAGCTTGTCGGGAGTTGAGACGTTTGGCGGTTCTTAAATATTCCAGGTTCTTGTGGTCTGTCCAGACCAGGAACGGAACCTCGGTTCCTTCTAGCCAGTGTCTCCACTCCTCCAATGCCAGTTTTACAGCCAGTAGTTCTCGATCCCCAATGCCGTAGTTTCTTTCAGTGGGTGAGAGTCGGCGGGAGAAAAAACAGCAGGGGTGCAGCTTGTTGTCCTTGGGGGATCTTTGTGATAGCACCGCCCCTACCCCAGAATCTGAGGCATCCACCTCGACCACGAACTGAAGGGAAGGATCAGGCTGTTGGAGAATTGGAGCTGACGTGAAGAGTGTCTTCAGTTCTTGAAATGCCCCGGCTGCTTGTTTAGTCCAGATAAATGGGCTCTTTACTGAGGTCAAGGAGGTGAGTGGCATGGCTACAGAACTATAACCACGGATAAATCGCCTGTAAAAATTGGCGAAGCCAAGAAAGCGCTGGAGGTCTTTACGGGTGGTTGGAAGGGGCCAGTCAGTAACCGCTCGCAGCTTGGCGGGGTCCATCTGGATCTTGGAGGGAGCAATGATGAAGCCCAGAAAGGAAACAGCGGTGCGATGAAACTCACATTTCTCAGCCTTGACGAAGAGTTGGTTCTCAAGAAGCCTTTGAAGCACCTGGCGAACATGTCTTATGTGTTCTTCTATGGAGCGAGAGAAGATGAGAATGTCATCCAGATAGACAAAGGCGAATACGTTGATGAAGTCTCTAAGGACATCGTTGACCAAGGCTTGGAAGACTGCCGGAGCGTTGGCCAGACCGAAAGGCATTACGAGATATTCATAATGACCCGATGAGGTGTTAAAAGCTGTCTTCCATTCGTCTCCCTCTCTGATTCTAACAAGATGATAGGCACTACGGAGATCCAACTTGGTGAAGACCTGGGCCCCCTGCAGGAGGTCAAAGGCTGTTGACATCAGGGGTAGGGGATACCGGTTTTTAACGGTGATGTCGTTAAGCCCTCTGTAGTCAATACAGGGGCGCAGGGACCCGTCTTTTTTGGACACGAAGAAGAAGCCTGCCCCGGCGGGTGATGATGACGGTCGGATGATGCCGGCGGCTAATGATTCTGAGATGTACTTATCCATGGCTCCCCTTTCATGTTGGGAGAGCGAGTAGAGACGTCCCCGTGGTGGAGTCGTGCCAGAGAGGAGGTCAATGGCGCAGTCATAGGGTCGGTGTGGAGGTAGAGAAGTAGCCCGGGACTTGCTGAAGACCGTTCTGAGATCAGAGTAATCACTTGGGACCGAGGAGAGGTCAGGAAACTCCTCAGGGGAAGCTATTACTGGAGAGGGACTGAGCGCCGACTTAAGACATGATGCTAGGCAGAGGGGGCTCCATCCAAGGACGGTATTGTTCTGCCAGTCTATTTGTGGGTTGTGGCGGATGAGCCAGGGTCGTCCAAGAATGAGCTGGGATTGCGCTTTTGGCATGACTAGGAATGATATCTCCTCCGAGTGGTTCCCGGATGTCCCCAGTATTACCGGAGCGGTTCGCCGGTTAATGGGGGGAAGGAGTGTCCCATCGAGGGCTCGGACAGACAATGGCGGTTCCAGGAGAACTGTTGGCAAATGCAGTTCTTCGACTTTTGTAGCACTGATTAAATTCTGATCTGAGCCGGAGTCGACGAGAGCATGAAGCACGTGGGAGCGACTGTCCCAAAGTAGCCTGACGGGGAGAAGTGAGCGGTTCCTAGGCGATTGGTTTTGGCATGCCCCCTCCAGTGTGCCTATGTTAACTGAGGGGGCCTTGCTTTTTAATGGGCACTGGAGACGTAGATGTCCGAGTTGCCCACAATAAAGGCACGCCCCCGTCTGAACCCGACGTTGTCGCTCATCTGGTGAGATCCGGGTTCGTCCAATCTGCATGGGTTCGGCTGGAGAGCCGGCGGAGGGGATTGGTGCCAGAGAAATGTTGGTCTGGGGTTGGAGTTGGTTAGGGGCACGACGTCTTTGTCTGAGACGTGCATCCACTCGTCCTGCTAAATCCATTAGACCATTCAATTCTTCAGGGAGCTTTTGGGAGACTAACTGATCCTTGACTGGCTCTGAGAGTCTGCTCATGAAGGTGTCGTACAAGGCCTGGGCGTCCCACTCAGTAGCTGCCGCCAAGGTTCGAAATTCGATGGCGTAGTCATAAGCAGACCTAGAGCCCTGGCGAAGCTCCAGCAGTTGCCTCGCGGCCTCTCTTCCTGCATAGGAACGATCAAAGACCCTCTTCATTTCCTCAGTGAAGGTATTGAAAGTGACGCAACAAGGGTCGTTAGCATCCCAGACGGCAGTCCCCCACTCACGGGCTTTATCTGTGAGGAGGGTGATGATGTACGCCACTTTAGAGCGTTCGGTGGGGAAGGTAGAGGGTTGTAATTCCAGTGACAGAGAACACTGAGACAAGAAGGAGCGACATGTTCCGGGGTCGCCATTGTATGGTTGAGGATTGGGTAGGCGAGGTTCATGTCGTGGTAGGGACGGTTCGCGTCGAGCCGGAGGTGCCGAGGTAGAAGGAAGAACAGTGCATATCTGTTGGAACTGAGCCGACAGCTGAGACAAGGCCTGGGAGATCTGCTGAAGACTTTGCTGCTGAGAGCTGATCAAAGCTCCTTGCTGAGCGACAGCCTGACGCAATCGGGCATCAGAATGTACATTAGATCTGAGCTGATGTCGGGTTCGAAGGCTAGATCTAGGGCGAGGAATGTCCGCTGGGTCCGTCATGGCCGCAGTATACTGTCACGGGCGGTTCACAGATGATTGAGTGGCAATGAACCCAATAGCAGACAAACAGGAATTAAGTGATAAAAAGTAGTATTTAATCATTTAATGTTTATATACTGTATATATACCAGAGCTTGGGTGAGTCACTGCAGCAGGAGCAGGGGAGAGAAGTAGTGGCTGTGTGTGCGCTTGGTGACTGGGGAAGCCCTTAGTGACGAGAGAGGAGGCGGGGCTATGACGCGGGGGAATCTCCACAATCCCGGAAGCCGAACACGGGCAATCTTTTCGTGTTCTTGCGATTCGTTCCTTATTATCAGTTCGCTTAATAGGTACGATGGAGTGCAACGGATTATTCTCTTCTGTGAATGTGAAGGTAAAGTGCTCACCGTGAATGTCTTTTCTCCGCGAACACGAGAGTGCTCGAAAGCGGGGTGATCGCGTTGGAGGAGGAAGCCGACTGATGAAGTAGGCGAAGTGGTGGCTAGAAGAATCGTCTTTTTCCATGCAAGGGTCGGTATCCAGAAATCCAGCAGCGAGAGCGAATGAATCCAAATCGTGAGTACAAATCCGAAGTCTTGAAAACAGGCGAGGTCATACACATTAATCAGTCCGAAAACAGCAGAGGTACCAGGAGGGGCGTAGAGAAGAGAGAAATCCGAAAAACAGGCAGGGTAGACAACAGGCTAGGTAGACTAGAAAATCACTAGGACAAAACAAACGCGAGGCACACGAGTAAGATACTGCGGCACTGAATGGCTTTCTCAGCGTGCTTAAAAAGCCTAGAGGTGATTGCATGATCGGTTACAGGTGTGCTAGAGCGGCAGGTGAGCTTGCTGGGGAAAAACCTGGAGTGGAATTCTAGGGTCTGGAGGTGCTGGGTTGATCTGGCTGGAATGTGACAAATTCTGACTCTACCATTAGAATGTCTCAACAGAAATCGAGACTCATCAGACCAGGCAACATTTTTCCAACATTTTGGTGAGCTCATGCAAATTGTAGCGTCTTTTTCCTATTTGTAGTGGAGATGAGCGGTACCCGGTGGTGTCTTCTGCTGTTGTAGTCCATCCGCCTCAAGGTTGTGCATGTTGTGGCTTCACAAATGCTTTGCTGCATACCTCGGTTGTAATGAGTGGTTATTTCACTCAAAGTTGCTCTTCTATCATCTTGAATCAGTCGGCCAATTCTCCTCTGACCTCTAGCATCAACAAGGCATTTTCGCCCACAGGGCTGCCGCATACTGGATGTTTTTCCCTTTTCACACTATTCCCGTCTGGCACCAACAACCATGCCACGCTCAAAATTTCTTAAATCACCTTTCTTTACCATTTTGACATTCAGTTTGGAGTTCAGGAGATTGTCTTGACCAGGACCACACCCCTAAATGCATTGAAGCAAGTGCCATGTGATTGATTGATTAGATAATTGCATTGTTGAGAAATTGAACAGGTGTTCCTAATAATCCTTTAGGTGATTGTATATATACAAACCGGATTCCAAAAAAGTTGGGACACTAAACAAATTGTGAATAAAAACTGAATGCAATGATGTGGAGATGGCAAATGTCAATATTTTATTCAGAATAGAACATAAATCACGGAACAAAAGTTTAATCTGAGAAAATGTATCATTTTAAAGGAAAAATATGTTGATTCCAAATTTCACGGTGTCAACAAATCCCAAAAAAGTTGGGACAAGGCCATTTTCACCACTGTGTGGCATCTCCCCTTCTTCTTACAACACTCAACAGACGTCTGGGGACCGAGGAGACCAGTTTCTCAAGTTTAGAAATAGGAATGCTCTCCCATTCTTGTCTAATACAGGCCTCTAACTGTTCAATCGTCTTGGGCCTTCTTTGTCGCACCTTCCTCTTTATGATGCGCCAAATGTTCTCTATAGGGGTATATATAGTATATATATAACACCGTACTATGTATTTCATGTCTGTATTAATATATACAAAATCATTGACTATTTCCAAGTGACTTTAAAAAATAACATTACAGGAGAACATTTGCATACCGGTAAAGAACACAACATATCACATGACAGACCAGTTTTCACATGGAAACAAAAAACCTAATGTAGGCTCCAGGGTTTTGCATAAAAAAAAGCAAAAATATTTTACCAGAAGAACCCATATTTTAAAGTTAATACCCCCTGAAAAAACATCATAAAAATCATCTGACTGTAGCAAGCCTTAGAATTAGGCAAATACTGTACAACCTCAGATGAACAACAATATATAGCTTCTTTCACAGTGCCATTATTTTTCAAAAATTAAGTGAAAAAGAAAAAATGAACATGTGGCCAATACTAAGAACCCCTTACTTATCATCAGCCCTTGTTAAATTGATCATCAACAGGTGTGCATACCTCAAAAAAAAGTAGTGAAATTCTCAGAAAAACAGAATGCAAATACAGGATTTACTTTAAATTCAATATTTACTGAACATGCTAAATGTTAAATAGCACAATTAGAAGAAGACCGAACAAGTATGGTTTGTGTGAAAAGGTTCCCAGGAGAAGCCTCTTCTATCTAAAAAGGACTTGGAAGTAAAAATGTATCTGGAAAACAACTAAACATCTGCAACAATGTTCAATGAACAGATGAGACCAAAGTGGAATTGATTGGCATACCATTTTTTTCAAAAACCAAACAGCATTTCAGCAGAAATCCCTCATACGGTCAAGCATGGCATTGGAGGGGTGATGATTTGGGCTTGTTTTAAAACCAAAAATTTTGAGCAGCTTGCAGTCATTATGAACTTTTCTGTACACCAGAGTGTTCTAGGGGCAAATGAGAGGCCAATGTCTGATACCTAAAGCTTGTTTAAAAATTGGGTCAACAGGAAAAAGTGTAATCAGGGTCAAAGCACATCATTAAATCTATATCAGAATAGCTGATGCAGAATAGTTTTCTGAATGGCCTAATCAAAATACAGGAATTTTAAACCATTTGCAGAGGTGTCAAGTAACGAAGTACAAATACTTCGTTACCTTACTTAAGTAGAAATTTTGGGTATCTATACTTTACTGGAGTAATTATTTTTCAGCCGACTTTTTACTTCTACTCCTTACATTTTGAAGCAATTATCTGTACTTTCTACTCCTTACATTTTAAAAATAGCCTCGTTACTCTATTTTTATGATCAGAACGCGCAACGCTCCCCCCCCCCCCCCCCCCCCCGCATTATCAGAAAGCGAGACCTTAATGCTTTTGTCGCCCCTCACGGTACTTTTACTTTTTTACTTTAAGTAGTTTTGAAACTACTTAACTACCAGTACTTTTAAACTTTTACTTAAGTAAAAAGCTTGGGTTGATACTTCAACTTCTAAAGAAGTATTTTTGAACCCTAGTATCTATACTTCTACTCAAGTAATGAATGTGAATACTTTTGACACCACTGACCATTTGAAATAAAATGACTGATATATACTCTGTACAGGTCAAAAGTTTGGACACATTTGTATTTATTTTTGATATTCTACAACAATTCTGGAAATTAACCATATGGATTTAGGTCATTAAATAACAACAGCAATATTAGTCAGTTAAGACAAGAGGGTCAGCTGTTCTGGAACAGTTCATGCAAGAACCGTATTTTCAAGTGCATTTGTACAGTACAACCCACCAAGCACCATAATGAAATTGGCTCTCATGAAGAACATCCCAAAAACTTACCTCTGCTGCAGGGGAAAAGTTTAATTAGTGTTACCAGCCTCAATTCATTAAGCCTTCTTACTTAATCAGTCAAAATAGAATCCCATTTATTAATTTTTTTTCACAGTTTGAGGTTTATGGTTTCCATGTGTATAACATACTCCCAGTTGATAAGACTTTACCAGACTATACACATTACAGCAAAAACAAAATTAAAAATGACTGTTCGTTCCATATGATTGTCTTATTCTACTCACCGCTATGGCCAGAGAATGTCTGGCGTCTGTCTCTGAATGATGAATCATGGGTCCAACTGAGCAGATAGGATTAAGAAGCACCTGTGTGCAATACGATGCACCTGTGAGGTAGCAATTTAGTGGTTACTGTAGTTAAAAAACGCAGACAGCTGGTTTGGTCAGGTGTGCTTGAGATTATAAACATGAACGAGTAATGGGTTTTGCTTACAGTATGTTAGTCATAAAAACCTACACACCACTGCAGGGAAAGCCTTTCGTCACAAACACACATATATACCAGAACACAGTATTCATCATGGGGTCTATTACGTCAAGCACTGCAGTGTTCAACCAAAACACAGACCTTGTGGTAAACCTCCGTGGATAAATCGGCCTAAGCAGCATGACTTCCTGTCATAATACAATCTTTAAATGTCCATTAAATGAGAACCTTTTGGAAAATAGGATTTCACACAAGATCCCATAATGCGATTGTACAATGTTTTCTGTGGGTAATCGGTTTTACTGTTCCTTAATACGCGTACACGCAAAAGATTTTTAAACCCCTGGGTAGTAAGAGAATTTGGATAATAATTATATATAATCATAACTATGCAACAGCTATATCCAAATGAGTAATCTGATTGGACGGTAGACATTCCATGAGTCGTGATATGGAGCATAACAGCATTGGGACCGTTAACAATATGTCACTTCGCATCACAGGAGTTCTAACAATCATTACCTACACTGACTGTCAGTTGCCAGTGTGAGTGAAAAGTATGGTACGGTCAATTGTACTGAAAAGGGGGAAAGCAGCCGCCTGACAAAACCCACATTTAAAACCACAACCCACATTTAAAACCAGTCAGAAAAAAAAACATCTGATAACGTCAATTCGATTGACAATGAAAAACTTTATATCTCCATTTTTTCTTCTTTAGAATAACTTCTAAGGTTCTGGGGTTAGTTGGTGTGAGAGAAGAGGATGCAGAGGACAGGGTTAGATGGAGGCAGATGATTCGCTGTGGCGACCCCTGAAAGGGAACAGCCGAAAGACGAAGAAGAAGAAGAAGAAGAAGAAAGTTTTTCAGGACTGTCCACCACCTCCATGGTTTATTTTTCTTACCTTTGGCTACATAGTAACAGTTAGAATTCAATCTGTTAATTACACTAATTGTCAGTTTCCAACAGTTGGTCACTACTTCCGCTAGTCACAGAATGATGGGTGTTGGAGAAGCAAAATAACTGGTTAAATAACAAATCAAACAAACAAATCATAATATTTTGATAATAAATTTTGTTTGTGGGATTGGTGTTTAAAATGCCAGGGGTAGCTCAGTGGTTAAGGCACTGGACTACGGTTCGGAAGATCCCAGGTTCAAACCCCACAACCACCAAGCAAGGCCCTTAACCCTCAACTTCTCAAATGTATAATAAGATAAAAATGTAAGTCGCTCTGGATGACAGTGTCTGCCAAATACCTAAATGTAAAAGCAATATCACATTTGAGGCCATGCTGTTGTGCTGGATATCAGCATGGTTGTGATATATTAAGCATTAGGGAACACCTATGACTACTGCATCAAAGTCATCATGATATTTGATACAACAGTACATCTTCTCATGTTATGTTGTTAAATGAACGGTGGCCCTGAAAGTACCAATGCAGATCAATAACCTACAGTACCTGACATTTTATTTAAAAAATACTAAGCTTTAAAACGATTTATTCAAAATGAAGCCGTTAAAAATGCAGGGAAAAAATAAATACAACTGCATCTGTCGAAAGAAAAAATCACTTCAACCTACACTTATAAAAGATCCAGTATAAACAATAGACTTCTATCAGCATGCCCATCCAATGTAACACAACAGGTCAGTGTAAGGCCAGTTGTCTAAGTGGTGAGACCAAAACCATAGCGTGTTTTGTTGCTGTTCTTTGATCTCCAATGCTATGTGGAATTTTTCACCTAGCATTCTTAATGTGTTCAAACTTGTCAGTGCAGTGTGTTCTTTTCTTTCCCGCTGCGGTACAGCAGGAGACGCAATGTGTACTCCTAAAACATTTCTGAGGCTTTAATCCCCATAATGAGAATTCCAGTACAAAACACCACAGCACTTTTTTAAACTTTCTGTTTGTGGCAAGATCAGGCAAGTCAGTTTAAAATTCATTGACTTTAGTGGCACTAGTGTGTCATTGTGTGGTACTAGTATGACACTAGTGTGTCATAACCTTTATTATATACTGTAGTTTTCTTTTTCTAGAGTTCTAGAATGTACTGATATATGAATGAGGCAATCAAGAGTGTAAGGAAACATATTCTTGTACACCTTTTTAGCGCTGTTCATGATCCAGCATGGTCCATAGTTCAAGTTTGAGCTTCTCAAACTGACATCACCAATGTGAGCAGAAATTCTGCTCTGATGCTTGACACTAGGTGGTAGCAATAAACCAGTTTTTACTAGTCTTAAACCTCATCCACATACAGTATTACAGTATTACTGCCTAATGGGTGTCATTTTTTTTTTTCCATGTGTTCATGTATTCAAGTGTGCATACAGTATACTCTTCCCTCTTATCTCTAAAAAGGCAATAGAAGGCTTAGGAGAATTAAAATGCAATGCAATTAAACGATATTGAGAGAGAAAATATAATATCTAATATATAAATATACAATTGAAAAATAAGAAAGACAGTTTAGAGGTGGAAGTTAAAATCCATAGCTTTGATGACCACATGTGTCTGTTTTCCCTATTGCACCGGTACTTATCTTTGCCCAGAATTGTCAATGTGTGTGTGTGTGTGTGTGTGTGTGTGTGTATGTGTGTGTGTGTGTGTGTGTGTTCTGTATTAGTATAAGCCCTCTTTCCTTCAATGTGAGGTCACAGTGGCCTCCATGGAGGTTGACTATAGCCAGAGCTTATAACATTTCTAAGATCAGAGAGACATGCTGACCCACAGCAATGCCACTGCCAACTCTTACACTAATGGCACATTAACACAAGGCAAAGGTGAGTGTTATTCAGCCCACAACATGCAGAATGAAAAAGAGACAGTCCAGATAGGCCTGTTTGTTTGCTAAGGGTTAAATCAGGGTCATAATAAAGTCAGTTGTGCTGCATCAGCTGCTCCAAAGGTGAATGATTTTGTGATATTTACAAGTTTTGTGTGGAATAGAATTGATTATGAGTGGTTCTTATATTTAGGTGCTGGTTGGGGTTCTGTAAATTTTCACATTTTGTTGAAAATGCAAAAACAATCGGCTCTGACACTTATTTCCTTTTTTATTTTTTTATCTTTGCTTTTTTAAGAGTCTTTTTTTTCTTTTACTTTTTATTTATAATAGTGGTATTTATTAACTAGTAGTTAATGAATACATTTTCAAAATGTTTATTATCTCCAAAAAAAGGGCTATGAATGTTGTGCTTTTTGGAGTATACTGTAACTCAGTAGATACTACTGAGATAAGAGACAAATAAAGGAATATGTGTGGATTTAAATATGTGTGAGATTACTTTATGTAATGTGTTAGATAATATTATTGAACATGTACTAATAAAATTAGTTGGGATCTGTATTAAACAATGTTTGTTTGAATGTTATTGATACATTCATTAATGGTTTATTTAATCCGGCATAATTTTGCGAAAATACTATAATTTAATTCTGACTCATTTCTAAAAAGATTTTAATTAATTAATAATAATAGCTTTTGCTTATTTGAGCAATTTTGTTTATTATTAAAAACAGTTAGTGTTAGTGTTTTTTTATACTTCTAGTACTGCTAGTTTTACTTATAAAGCTGAAGTAAAACATCATATTACCTTAGGTGTTAAATAATATCCAGGAAAAGATCTAACAAATAATTGTTTTGTATGTCTTTGCTTTAATACCAAGGCTATTTGCAGTAAGTAGAGTTGACACTGAAAATTATCAATCTGACCATTGTCTAAATCATTATTATTATTAGTAGTAGTAGCAGTAGTAGTAGTAGTAGTTCCTGGTCTTGATACTGTACTGAAAATAAATGATACACATTCTTTCTTTGATACACATTCTTTTCTTTCTTTCTTTCTTTTTTATTAATTTTTTTCTTTCTTTCTTTTAGGCCACAGCAATCATAAAGAAGATGTTCCTTTCCTCAACAGCACAGATTCAGCAGCAAAGAAGAATGACTACTACGACAAGAACTTGGCATTGTTCGAGGTTGTTGTTTTCCTTTTTGACCAATGAAAATTTAAGGTCCACCTTGTAGCAGAAATTACTGGACCGGTATTTTGCGTCTGTCAAATTAATGAATAGTTTCTGTGCACTACAGGAGGAATTGGACATCCGGCCCAAGGTCTCATCCCTCCTCAGCCGCCTGGTCAACTATACAAACATAACTCAAGGGGCAAAGGAGCATGAAGAGGCAGAAAGTGCTGATGCTTCAAAGAGGAAGATGCCAAAGGTTTAATACATACACAGCTAAATAAAACTTTAGGGAACAGTAAAATACAATATACAGTGTATTTATACAGTAATATACAGTGTATATATTGTACAAAAATTGTACAATATATACACGGCCCGTAAAACAATTTCCATTTCTAAAGTGTCAAATCATTGGATGGCATCAGGACAAGAAAAATTACTGGAAGATGTAATTTCCAACACATGATTTAAAAAAAAAAAAAACCTGGAGAAATACTGTAGTGCTGATAAGTCAACTTTGTGGGAAAAAATGCAATCAGAAGTAGATCATGAATGACCGTCGATCATGATTGGAGATCGCTTAAAAGCTTAGTGAAGTTGCATTGTGAAAAAAAAACTGACAGAAGAAATCAGAGAACAGGATTGGGACTAAACAGCTGTGTGTCCATAAGAAAACCACTTTTTAGTGGGACTAATCTGAAAAAAATTTCCCTTTTATAGGAAGTACTGGACTGATGGGTCCAGCCTATCCCTATCCCAGAGTAATGGGTGCATCAGGGTAAGAAAGGAAGGCCGTGAAGCAATCTACCCATAATGCATAGTCCCTGCTGTTCAAGGCTCTGTACCCAGCGTTACAGTCTCAAATTGCTTCAGTTGGTCATGTCTAGATTCAGCTAGGTAAAGTGGTCAGATGAAATCTGGAAAGTACTGGTTACCATCAAGGTTATACCATCAATGGACCATTTTTCTTCCCTGGTGGCATGGCCATATTCCAGGACTCAAATTGTGAAAGAGTGGTTTTGGGAGCATGAGGAATCATTTTCACACATGAACTGGCCACCACTTAGTGGTTAGTACCGTCACCTTGCACCTCCAGGGTCCAGGTTCGATTCCCACCTCAGGGTCTGTGTTCATGGAGTTGCTTGCTGGCTTTCCTCTGGGTACTCTGGTTTCCTTCCATAGTCCAAAGATATGCCTGTAGTGTGTGTGTATGTGTGTGTGCCCAGTTCTGCCAGGGATTATCAACCCATCCATGGTGTACCCTGCCTCATGCTCTAAGTCTTCTGGGATAGGCTCCAGGCCCCCATGACCCTATACTCAGGATAAAGCCATATAGATGATGAGACAATGATGATGAATTGGCCACCACATTGGTAAAAAAAATTGGGGTTTGAAACTTTTCTTTGGCCAGGCAGTTTATACAAAGACGGAATCTGTTGTCAATTTTAACATCTTATATAGTATGTGACATAAATAATGATAGCAAGTAAATACTGTGAATTATTTAGTCACTTCACTGAAACTAATAGGAAAATTATGCTAGGAATCCTAGGATATAATTTTTATAGCTCTTTTGGATAAAAATGAATAATTGTTATTGAATCATTAATTTTTAGTTAGACATATTGGAAAATGAAGTTGGACTTGGCATTAGTAGAAATATCTAGGGATTGCTATTGCTAACATTAAATTTCAGAAATTTCAATATTGTGGCGTGGGCAGGGCGGAGGCTGACGACCATCATGCCTTGCGGGGGCATGCCTTGCCTTCTCTATGTGTCCACCATGGTAGAGAAGGGTGTTTAGGTTAATGGCTTCGGCCAGGTTTGTGTGTGTGTAGATGTGTGCTTGATCTGTGTGTGCGCGCTTTCTCTGTGTGTGTTATAACAGTGAATGTGCTGCTCATGCTATACAGTGCTATGTGGTAATAAAATACTCCCAGCCATTGCATGGGGTAGCAAGCAAGCTCACTCATCTCTCCAACATCCTTTCCGGCGGCGGTGAAAAATGCTACAATATTATTTGCAGTGTCAGGTAAAAACTTATGACTCGTGTTGCTCTTGTTTTCTCTTTATGTCTTTGTTGTAGTCTCCAAACATGGGAACATTGATGGGAGTTTACCTGCCATGTCTGCAGAATATATTTGGAGTTATCCTGTTCCTGCGTCTCACCTGGATTGTCGGCACAGCCGGAGTTGTGCAGTCTTTCTTCATTGTGTTTATGTGCTGCACATGTGTAAGCTGTCACATATCATATATAGATACAGTATATGCATACATACATTTTAATACATGCATATATACACTTTTTACACATTTTTATTTACATTTAATGTTGTATAATGACCATGAGACAAATTCCTTTAGCACGTACACTATAGCTCGTAGGGTATTTTATAGGTCCCTACCCAACCCAAGGTCCGAAGAAAAATTAAATGGAAAATAAATCATGTTAAATAAACATTTTACAGAAATATTTAGAATTCTTTATTTGCACTTTTTTATTTTGTAATCATTGGTATATGATTATATGAAGAATCTTCCATACAAGTCCCTGTTAATGAATAGTTACTCACAGTAGTTACAGAAGCACCACATTCTAACCTGTAGTGCATCAGAGCTGCTCTTTGAGAAATTAAACAACATTCAAGAATTCAGTAGCACAGTTAAATAACTGAATTTAACCATTGTTCATTCTGCTCAATGTTTTGGTAGAGCATATTTTTAGTCATTATTGCATGTTTAGAACCCTGATTGAGCCAAGTCTACTACTTGGCTGAGGTATGTCACACTAAAGAAATCCACTAGATGATACTGTGCCTTTATATTGTATGCATATACAAGTAGAAGACACATTAGTTGTATATAATAAAAAATAAAGTGGATCTTATGCTGTTGGACCACTACACAAAACACTGTTGACTGTTGATTTTATTGTTCTAAGGAAATAAAAAATGCACGAAAAGTTTTTCATTGCTTTTTACTTGCTGATGTTAAAAGGTTAAGAATTTTTACAAATACTTAAAATTATGTTTATTGAATTTAAACATTTAAAATATTTGTGACTATAAACAACTAACAAGAAATATGTCCCAAACTGAAAACCTAATTCAATTCAATTTTATTTGTATAGCACAGAATTGAGTCTGAAATGTCAGAAGAGTCCCAATGTCTTAAACCTACAATAATTTAACCACTATTATACTGTTTTACAGACAATGCTCACAGCAATATCAATGAGTGCCATTGCTACCAACGGTGTTGTCCCAGGTAACGCCTAAATTACCTACTTTTTACTGTGATAAAATCAGTGATTTATACAAAGACCTGCTGTGTTTAAAACTTTCGCATTTAATGTACTGAACAGTGTGATTATTATGTCTGTATCAGTGCTGCTATTTGTGTGAATACATGTGGTCTGTTTTCCAGCTGGTGGAGCATACTTTATGATTTCACGCTCTTTGGGGCCGGAGTTTGGGGGCGCGGTAGGGCTTTGTTTCTACCTAGGAACAACCTTCGCTGCTGCCATGTACGTTCTGGGAGCCATAGAAATATTTCTTGTAAGTCACACTTTTTTTTATTAGGAAAAAGAACCTGTCCAGGGCTGTACCCATACTACAAGGAGTGTTCAAGTCAAACCGAAACTTTTGATTGTGTGGAATGAAAGAATACAGTTATGAAAGTGAAAAATACCTTTATTTCTCTATATAGTCTCCTGCTACACTAATGCACTTATCCCAGTGTTTCACTAGTGCTTAGGTAACATCAGGGTAGAAAGTTTTCTCAGTATCCTGGAACCACTTCTTCTAGGATTGTCATGCATGGATGTACTGTATGACCTTTTGTAAAATATTTGCACCATTTAAATGTGTTCTCAGCAAGTAAAGTGAGTGTCATTAACATACTGTACTTGAAGTCTGCTTTAAATGTTAATTGGTTTTATTTCATTCATGAAAAAGTTCATCACAAGTCCCATTTGACTTAAATGACCATCATATATACCATACCTTTCTTCATAGTTATATAAGTATCATGGAATAATTTATTCTGGCCACTGAATAGTTGTAATAGCTAAATACCAAACAATAATAGATTATGACTTTGCTATTACAAAATAATCTACTGTCCCAGTGTGACACATTAGGATGTCTAATATTTGTGTTCTGAAATTTACAGAAATATCTGGTGCCACAAGCAGCCATATTTCATGCCACTGATGTCTTAGCAGAGAGCAGCGTCATGCTAAACAACATGAGAGTTTATGGCAGTATCTGCCTCAGTCTCATGGCTGTCGTGGTGTTCGTCGGAGTAAAATATGTGAACAAATTTGCCTCACTCTTCCTCACCTGTGTCATCATTTCCATTGTTTCGATCTATGCTGGGGCGATAAAATCCATCTTCCAGCCCCCTGAGTTCCCGTAAGTACAAGCACATTCTAAAAACAGGATACAGAATAGCAAAATAGCTGGGATATTTATGACCTCAATCATCAATCAGCAAGATGTACTAAAATATTGAAAATAAGGAAAATGCATACATTGGATTTTATTTGGATTCCTGAGCTAGATTAACAAATTAGCAATGCAGTGACTCAAAGCAATTCATTAAACATTTGTGAGACATTGAATGCAGCTCCCTTTTAATGCTGAGTTTCCTATATACATTATGGCTTTTTGCTGTAAATTCTGATGGACAAAATGCTGTAATAAAAATGCTTGTGCTTGTTCCTGTTCAGGATTTGTATGCTAGGGAACAGGACGCTGGTGCGTGATCTTTTCGATGTGTGTGCAAAGACAGTACTTATAGGGAATGACACAGTACACAGTAAACTGTGGAATAACTTCTGTAGTTCAGAGAATCGCAGCATGTATCACTGTGATGAGTACTTTGCCCAGAACAATGTGACTGAAATTCAAGGAATTCCTGGACTGGCCAGTGGAATTATCCGAGGTAGGAATGTCTACTATGAAATGTATTTAGGTTTTTGTACAAACATAAAAAACATAAAAGGCAATGATATGTAATTAAAGGTTTTCCTGCTATGAAAATGTGTTTTCATGAAGTCAGTCTTTTAAAGTAAGTGTGTGTTTAATGCAGAGAACATGTGGGGTGATTACATGGACAAAGGGCAGATTCTGGAGAAACCAAGTCTGTCACCTGAGGATGTTCATGGTTCTATGGATTCCTTCAGATATTATGTATCTGCAGACATTGCCACATCCTTCACCCTCCTTGTGGGAATATTTTTTCCCTCAGCCACAGGTACAGGCAGTTCAGGCAAATTGTGATATTCTATATAGGCGCTTTTCCACTGCATAGTACGACACGACACGGCTCAGTTCTACTCACTTTTGGGGGGTTATCCACTGGGACCAGTACATAGTACCTGTTCCTTTTTTTAGTACCACCTCGGCCGAGGTTCCAAGTGCGCCGAACCGTTACCAAAACGTGACGTGTAAACACGCTGGTCACTGATTAGCCGGAGAAAATCGTCATTACTGCGTCACCGAACTTGCGACACGAGACACAACAGAACCACTATATTTAGAACAGCCAGAGAAGGATCGCACGCACCTTTTTGTATTAACCGTCGGCCTCTTTTGAAACAAACTCCTTCGTCTCGCTGTTAAAAACATCCACATGCCGAGAATGAAGAACACCATGTCGTCGATATGCTCCATTGTTGTGTGTGTGTTTGTGGCGCGCTTACGATGACGTCACGGCAGTAGCGGAGCCGCGCGCGTGAGTAATCCCGCCCACGCTAAAGTGTTACTACACTGCAGTGGAAGAGCAAACCGAGCCAAACTGCGCCGAACCGAAGTGAGTTCAACTGAACCATGTCGTGCCGTTCTATGCAGTGGAAAAGAGGCATATGGTGTGCCACAAGTCTCTGTTCTACTGTGGGCCCACTTAGTTTTTTTTTATTGTAAAAGCTACTGCTTTTTCATCTTTTTCTATAAGTTGCTCCTATGTATTAGGGGTTGCCACAGTGGACAATTTGTCTCTATCTAACTCTGTCTACTATATTGTACTCACTCCAACCTACTGCATGTCCTCCCTCATCACATCCATAAACCTTCCCTTGGGTCTCCCTCTTATGCTCCTGCGTTGCAGCTCCATCTCTAACATTCTCCACCCAACATACCCCTTACCTTCCTCTATACATGTCTATACAATCTTATTCTAACTTTGTCCCCAATCCATCTTACCTGCACTGTCCCTCTAATGCCTCTTTTCCACTGCATAGTACGGCACAACACGGTTCAGTTCAACTCACTTCGGTTCGGCGCAGTTTGGCTCAGTTTGCGCTTCCACTGCAGTTTAGTACCGCTTTAGAGTGGGCGGGATTACTCACGTGCCGTTTAGTTGCGGCACCGCTACTGCCGTGACGTCATCGTAAACGTGCCACAAACACACACACAACAATGGAGCATATCGACGGCATGGTGTTCTTCATTCTCGGCATGTGGATGTTTTTAACAGCGAGACGAACGAGTTTGTATCAAAAGAGGCTGATGGCAGCCAAAGAAAATTTTTGGTTAATACAAAAAGGTGCGTCCGATCCTTCTCTGGCTGTTCTAAATATAGCGGTTCTGTTGTGTCTCGTGTCGCAAGTTCGGTGACGCAGTAATGACGATTTTCTCCGGCCAATCAGTGACCAGCGGAGTTTACACGTCACGTTTTGGTAACGGTTCGGCGCACTTGGAACCTCGGCTGAGGTGATACTAAAAAAAGGACCAGGTACCAGGTACTGTTCCCAGTGGAAAACCCCCCAAAAGTGAGTTGAACTGAACCGTGTCGTGCCGTACTATGCAGTGGAAAAGCGCCATAACATACTCATTCCTAATCCTGCTCATACTTGTTTTTAAACATAATATTGAATGGGTGAATCAGATAGATAGATAGATAGATAGATAGATAGATAGATAGATAGATGAGTTGAGACAGAGATTAGATTCAACTTAATTGTCACTGCACTTGTAGGTATAAGGCAGTTAGCATCAAAGTTAGCATCACCCAGAAGTGCATTTTCACAATGTCATAAATACAATGGGTGCAAATGAACAAATGATTATAGGTGGTGCAATAAGAAAGGTATTGTATACCATGACAAATAATTTGCATGTAAAAAGTATACAGAGAAGGAGTTATGTACAATGAGTGCAATGATTTAGATGTACGCAACAAGGAAGGTATTGTATACTGTGATAAATAATTTGCATACTGTATGTAAACTGTACACAGAAATGGTTATATACACCAAGTGCAATGAAGGAAGATATATAGCATGATAAAATAATATGCATGTGTAAATAATATACAGAAAAGGGTTATGGACAATGTGTTATGCTTTTCCCTTTCTCAATTTTACTTTTTTAGGCATTATGGCTGGATCAAATAGATCGGGAGATTTGAAAGATGCTCAGAAGTCTATTCCTGTAGGGACAATATTGGCCATCACCACCACCTCCCTTGTCTGTATCCTTCCTCCTATGAATTAATCCATTTATTTCCTTTTACTCCATATTGTATCTTATAGCATCTATAGCAAAATAAACTACTGATGACTAATCAGACAAAACATAAGAATTCCACTCAACCTAAGCACCTTGAGAAATCGGTTTGTTCCTTAATTAGCATTGTCAGATTTCAGTTCAGTGGTCTTATTCGGGGCCTGTATTGAGGGAGTGGTTCTCAGAGACAAGTGAGTTTTCATCTGAAAATGAATTCTGATGGATTTTTCTTTCTGAAATGCTGGATAATCAATGTACTTGAATGTATTCACAAACAAATTTCATATGTGTATGTACAGATTTGGAGATGCAGTTAATAAAAACCTGGTAGTTGGAACGCTGTCCTGGCCCTCGCCATGGGTCATTGTGATTGGATCGTTCTTCTCTACGGTAGGGGCAGGTCTGCAGTCGTTAACTGGAGCACCCCGTCTTCTGCAAGCCATCGCTAAAGACAACATCATTCCTTTCCTCAGAGTAAGACCTGGGCTGCTTGAAACCATTTAGAAACCATCCCAAGGCATATGCCTTGGGAATATGTAGGTCTAGATTAGACCTCTACTAGGTGTATCTGTACTAGGAAACTCCTGTATACACCACTGATTTTCGGAAGTATCTACAAGTACCACTGAGAGCATACATCAAATTCCAGCAAAGCTAGGATATTTCTGGATTGTTACCAATTCGGATGTATCTTGCTGAGGAATCCTTCCATGGTACAGCCATTTGTTGCCATGGCAAATAATCCTCTCAAGGATTTTGTCAGGAGACATTCACACCTCAAGCCCTTTTTCATTTTACACCTTTGCCCAACTCTGCTCTTCCCTATTGGTTTCTTATCTCAACATTGATTGGTTGTTTAAAAAAAAAAACACTCCCAAAACCCTGACATCTTTTGGGACTTTACCCAGTCACTACTTTTTATTTAGCCCAACCCAACCCTTCATAATTTAGTGACTGGATTGGTTATTGGGGAGGTATGTAGATAGGCCCAATCCACCCCCCCCCCCAATACTATATATCCCCCACATCCTTTAAAAAATGGCAATAGAATTGATTCTGAATTTTTTTTTTTATTTAAATCAAACCAAACACTAATAAATATACAAAGCAAAGTAAGAATAAGGGAAAAAAACATAAAATATGGAAAAAAAGTGAAAAATTATGAAGGTGCAATTAAATTAAAAGCAATACAAAAACGAACATGCACCAGTGCTTGTTACTGTAGGTGTCCAAAATAAATGTCCTTCTAGTTCGGTCCCATTAGATATTACACACTGATGGCATGGCACTCAATGGCATCCTCCCCATCAGACATCAGTTCCAGTATTGCAGTCTGCCACAGTTCTCTCTCTGCTGTTTGAATGACTCTACACCTGGACTCCAGCAACTGCAAAACACACCATACGTTAACCCCCAAAACACTCAGAGATGTACTGAACCTAATACATAGATGAATTTGTACACTTACTCATCTTTGTCCATTTTTAGCCCCTGTCTTAATGCAGTCTCTTAGCTGAGACTTTCCTGGCCAAGACAAAGAGTATTTCCTCTGCAATGTGTCACAGTCCTGTCACATGCTGGATAAAAAAAATAAATCATATAAGTGACTGAACCAATTCAAATTATTAGAGGGACAAAAATAAAGCGACATGAAAATAATTACAATAACAATTTCTGATTACCCTTTATACACTCAGGGTCTGCATCTGCAAAAGTCATCTTTAATTCCTCCAGCAGATACTGTATGTCATCACTGCCTGATTATGAAGTAAACTTATTCTGAGTGTGGTATCATTATTCATCATTCATTCATCTTCGATACCGCCTTATCCTGTATTAGGGTCGTGGGGACCTGGAGTCTATCCCAGGAGACTCAGGGCACAAGGCAGGGTACACCCTGGACAGCGTGCCAATCCATCGCAGAGGACACACACACACACACACACACACACACACACATTCACACACTATCGTCAATTTGGGAACGCCGTGGTGTCATTAATTATATTTAAAATGATTATGAAAACCCCCATAAATAGGATGTAAAGAAACAACATTCTTACCCAGTTTGTGGATCGTATTTATGTGGGTTGTTTTCTGAATTATGGAGGCTCCTTAGAGCTTCCTGTAATGTTGAATTAAAAACACTTTAATAGATACATTCGCAAACAACATTGTATAATTCGGATGTGACAAACTTTTTAATATGCTGGACACCTACAACAATACAACTAACAAAAAGTAGATGTGTAGCCAAATGCTTAGGCTAACTTGGCAAGGTATAATTTACTACTGTATTGTCAGGTAATATACTGTAAAGGTCAACTTACCGCAATGCCCACGTTATCCATGCTCTTAGCTCTTTTATGCACTTCCTGCGGTCTTCTTTCATCAAACTTGCACTCAAATGCATCAAAATGCTGGATAACCTCATTGAGAAGAGCAGTGTGTGCAACTTGCTTCTTCTTCAAACTCTCAAGCTGAAGAGATAAAGGCACATCATGGCTAATCCCCCACCCAGCTATGATAAGAAGGAAAGCACTTCTTCCTGCTAGTCATTAACATACAAAAGGCCTTTAGACCTCACAGCAATCACCTCTCTGTCACGTTTCCTTCCCTTACTGTGTCTGTGTCGGCCGTGTGGGCGAGGCATGATCGCAGAGGCAAGCTGACGGTTAACAATGTTCTTTTATTTACTTTTCAAACAAAACATAAAACAAAATACACTCCAACACAAACTACTTTCGGTAACGGTTGCTAGACGCCTGACTGGAGTTCAGCCAGGCTATTTAAAGAACTAAACATAAACTAATCATCAAATTAACTTCCCTCGGTTCAGGTGAGCTTCTACGTCACCTGACCGAGGTGCAAACTGGGAACTGAAGTCCAACTGAACGAAAAACAAAACTACAACTCAAAACACAACATAAATATAAATGGCGCTCTGGCGCCCTCTAGGGGTTAACCGTTACATTACCCCCCCTCTAAAAAATGCTCCTCCCGGAGCATCACCGGAGGCCCCGGACACCCAACCCAATGTTCTACCTTTAGCCTCCTATCCAGGAGGCTGGGTGACGGGGCTGGAGGCATGCTCTGCGGCTGCTGGGCTGGAAGCGTGCTCGGCGGCTGCAGAGCTGGAGAAGTGTTCGGCTGCTGCAGAGCTGGAAGCGTGCTCGGCTGCTGCAGAGCTGGAGAAGCGCTCGGATGCTGCAGAGCTGGAGAAGCGCTCGGATGCTGCTGAGCTGGAGAAGCGCTCGGGTGCTGCAGATCTGGAGAAGCGCTCGGATGCTGCAGAGCTGGAGACGTGCTCGGCGGCTGCAGGGCTGGAGAAGTGCTCGGCTGCTGTAGAGCTGGAAGCGTGCTCGGCTGCTGCTGAGCTGGAAGCGTGCTCGGATGCTGCTGAGCTGGAGAAGCGCTCTGCTGCTGCAGATCTGGAGAAGCGCTCGGATGCTGCAGAGCTGGAGAAGCGCTCGGATGCTGCAGAGCTAGAAGCGTGCTCGGATGCTGCTGAGCTAGAAGCGTGCTCGGATGCTGCTGAGCTGGAAGCGTGCTCGGATGCTGCTGAGCTGGAAGCGTGCTCGGATGCTGCTGAGCTGGAAGCGTGCTCGGATGCTGCTGAGCTGGAAGCGTGCTCGGCGGCTGCAGGGCTGAAGAAGTGCTTGGCTGCTGTAGAGCTGGAAGCGTGCTCGGCTGCTGCTGAGCTGGAAGCGTGCTCGGCTGCTGCTGAGCTGGAGAAGCGCTCTGCTGCTGCAGATCTGGAGAAACGCTCGGCGGCGGCAGGGCTGGGGAAGCGCTCGGCTGCTGCTGAGCTGGAAGCGTGCTCGGCTGCTGCTGAGCTGGAGAAGCGCTCGACGCAGGCGTTGGAGCGGTCACTGCGCTCGACGCAGGCGTTGGAGCGGTCACTGCGCTCGTAGACGGCGTGGGAGCGGCCACTGCGCTCGTAGACGGCGTGGGAGCGGTCACTGCGCTCGTAGACGGCGTGGGAGCGGTCACTGCGCTCGTAGACGGCGTGGGAGCGGTCACTGCGCTCGTAGACGGCGTGGGAGCGGTCACTGCGCTCGTGGACGGCGTGGGAGCGGTCACTGCGCTCGTAGACGGCGTGGGAGCGGTCACTGCGCTCGTAGACGGCGTGGGAGCGGTCACTGCGCTCGTAGACGGCGTGGGAGCGGACACTGCGCTCGTAGACGGCGTGGGAGCGGTCACTGCGCTCGGAGACGGCGTGGGAGCGGTCACTGCGCTCGGAGACGGCGTGGGAGCGGTCACTGCGCTCGGAGACGGCGTGGGAGCGGTCACTGCGCTCGGAGACGGCGTGGGAGCGGTCACTGCGCTCGGAGACGGCGTGGGAGCGGTCACTGCGCTCGGAGACGGCGTGGGAGCGGTCACTGCGCTCGGAGACGGCGTGGGAGCGGTCACTGCGCTCGGAGACGGCGTGGGAGCGGTCACTGCGCTCGGAGACGGCGTTGGAGCTTGTGCAGAGCTCAACAGCGGCGTTGGAGCGTGCACTGCGCTCGACGACGACGTTGGAGCTTGTGCAGAGCTCAACAGCGGCGTTGGAGCGTGCACTGCGCTCGACGACGACGTTGGAGCTTGTGCAGAGCTCAACAGCGGCGTTGGAGCGTGCACTGCGCTCGACGACGACGTTGGAGCTTGTGCAGAGCTCAACAGCGGCGTTGGAGCGTGCACTGCGCTCGACGACGACGTTGGAGCTTGTGCAGAGCTCAACAGCGGCGTTGGAGCGTGCACTGCGCTCGACGACGACGTTGGAGCTTTGGCTGGGCTCAACAGCGGCGTTGGAGCGTCCAGTGCACTCGACGACGGCCCTGGAGCTTCCTTAAAGCCGGGAGGTGGTGACAGAACATGTGCGGGGGATAGCGGCTGCTGACATGCTAGCTCGCTGTTCTCGAAGCCGGGAGGTGGCGTTGGAGCGTGCACGACGCTCTCCTGCAGTGTTGGAGCGTGCACTGCGCTCTCCTGCAGCTTTGGAGCGTGCACGGCGCTCTCCTGCAGCGTTGGAGCGTGCACGGCGCTCTCCTGCAGCGTTGGAGCGTGCACGGCGCTCTCCTGCAGCGTTGGAGCGTGCACGGCGCTCTCCTGCAGCGTTGGAGCGTGCACGGCGTTCTCCCGCATCGTTGAAGCGTGCACAGCGCTCTCCTGCAGCGTTGGAGCGTGCACGGCGCTCTCCTGCATCGTTGGAGCGTGCACGGCGCTCTCCTGCAGCGTTGGAGCGTGCACGGCGCTCTCCTGCAGCGTTGGAGCGTGCACGGCGCTCTCCTGCAGCGTTGGAGCGTGCACGGCGCTCTCCTGCAGCGTTGGAGCGTGCACGGCGCTCTCCTGCAGCGTTGGAGCGTGCACGGCGCTTGACTGCAACGGTGGAGCGTGCACGATGCTCGACTGCAACGGTGGAGCGTGCACGGCGCTCTCCTGCAGCGTGGGAGCGTGCAGGGCCTTCTCCTGCAGCGTTGGAGCGTGCACGGCGCTCTCCTGCAGCGTTGGAGCGTGCACGGCGCTTGACTGCAACGGTGGAGCGTGCACGATGCTCGACTGCAACGGTGGAGCGTGCACGGCGCTCTCCTGCAGCGTGGGAGCGTGCACGGCGCTCTCCTGCAGCGTGGGAGCGTGCACGGCGCTTGACTGCAACGGTGGAGCGTGCACGATGCTCGACTGCAACGGTGGAGCGTGCACGGCGCTCTCCTGCAGCGTGGGAGCGTGCACGGCGCTCTCCTGCAGCGTTGGCGCGTGCACGGCGCTCTCCTGCAGCGTTGGAGCGTGCACGGCGCTCTCCTCTCCGTGCAGACACGGCGCGGCGTCTTCCTCCTCGACAGCCTCAGGCAGTGGCCGGGGGGTGAGCGCATCGTCCAGACCCGGGAGGGGGAACGCTTCCGGGGCTACTGACTGGTTCTCCCGAACCTGGACGAGCTGCAGTTGGAGCTGCAGCACCTGCTCGCGCAGGTCACGAATGCGCTCCGGGTAGGACTCCGCCCACTGCCTGTAGAAGTCTGCCTCGTCGCGGTGCTGCAGCGACGTCCAGTCCTCCAGGCTCAGCTCCGGTGTGCTGTCCGCGCCACCTTCAGGCAGTGGCCGTGGGAGGAGTGCATCGTCCAGATTCAAGAGCGAGATCGCTTCCGGGACTACAGCTTGGTTCTCCCGAACCTGGACGTACTGCAGTTGGAGCTGCAGCACCTGCTCGCACAGGTCATTCATGCACTCCTCGTTGCGTTCCGCCCACTGCCTGCAGAATCCTCCCGTCTCTCCCTCGGCGGCCACCTCTCGTGGCGGTATGCGCCGGACGACGGGTCCGCAGCCTTCCCAGCTTCGCCTTGCCACTCTGTCTCGAGCTGTCATGCTGTCCTCCCCTGAGCTCGCTGGCTCGCTGTGCTCCATGTTTCTCCACCCTTGCCAAACTTCTACTTCGCCGGGCTCCTCGCTAGCCCGCAGCAGTTCCGCCAGCTCGTTGGAGATGATAAGTTCTCCTCCCGAGTAATTCCCTAGGAGGAGATCCTCCGCCATGCCTCTGGGTTGGTCTAGCAATCTGTCACGTTTCCTTCCCTTACTGTGTCTGTGTCGGCCGTGTGGGCGAGGCATGATCGCAGAGGCAAGCTGACGGTTAACAATGTTCTTTTATTTACTTTTCAAACAAAACATAAAACAAAATACACTCCAACACAAACTACTTTCGGTAACGGTTGCTAGACGCCTGACTGGAGTTCAGCCAGGCTATTTAAAGAACTAAACATAAACTAATCATCAAATTAACTTCCCTCGGTTCAGGTGAGCTTCTACGTCACCTGACCGAGGTGCAAACTGGGAACTGAAGTCCAACTGAACGAAAAACAAAACTACAACTCAAAACACAACATAAATATAAATGGCGCTCTGGCGCCCTCTAGGGGTTAACCGTTACACTCTCACTGCTAGCTGTGAGGATTCCTAGAAAGTTTCTCAGATTCCCGTGTATATCCACATACATGAGGTATCTGGTTATTTCACAAAATTTCCTTTGCATTCTACCTTTCCAAGCACTCTGCCTCATACATCTGGCAAACTTAAAGTTTAGCGAGGATTTCCCATACCATATTTGTTCGGATACAGCTCTTTTCATGCAGTGTATTCTGTTTACCCTAACATTGCATGTACTATTGCCATATCTTATTAACTGTCAAATTTACAACAGACTTTTGAAACTAAATAACATTCCTAATCATTTTTATATTAATTAATAATTTTGGTCATTTTTAGCTGATATGTAATGATATGACTATATGTAAGTGATAAAGATAGATGTATTTGCATGTTACTATGTAAATTACTCTTAATACAAAGTACTAATACAAAGTACTCTTTGTGCGTGTGTGTGTGTGTGTGTGTGTGTGACATCTAGGTGTTTGGACATGGTAAAGCCAATGGGGAGCCTACATGGGCCCTGCTGCTCACTGCACTTATAGCAGAGTTGGGTATTTTAATTGCATCGCTGGATATGGTGGCTCCCATTCTCTCTATGTAAGAAAATAACATGCACTGCACATATATCAAAATTGCTCAAGCTCTATCAGATTGAATAAAGCCTTTTGGTGAACTCCAATTTTTATGTCTTCGCATAAGTTACTCTCATTCTTGCTGTTGGTTTTAAGCCACTGCATTGTTGGCAGGGCAGGATGCTTGGGCCATTTCCATGGTGGAACAGGTTATCTTTGGGGATTGTCCTATAGTTGTCTACATCCATCTTGTGATCAACCTTAACCGGTTCTCTGTCCCTGCTGGTGAAAATCTTCCCCACAACACAATGCTACCACCACCATGAGTCACAGTGGCAATAGTGTTCCCTTTTCGAGGCTTCACTCAATGCTGCGTTAGAAGGCTTATGGGAACTATCTTGTCGCATTGCCGGCCATGAAGCATGTGTGGAAAAACGCCATTATCTGGCTATATATAACCTCGGTCAGGTGACGTCATCTGATTAGAACAGGTGGAGGTTATAAATACCGGAAGCCGGCAACAAAACCTCAGATCATTTGTCTTCATGCCGACTTGTGATCGCGTGTGTGCAGCCAGCATTTAAAAAAAAAAAATCATTCTTAACAGAGAGAAAAAAAGCAATAAAACTCACCAGATATAATGGCCGAGTTTAGTGTTTCATGCCCGTGCGGTAACCGTCTTTCTCAAGACGATAGCCATAGTCTCTGTTTCGAGTGTTTGGCTGAAAGCCACGCTCTCCTTGGACTTGAAGGAGAGTGTGGGCACTGTGATAATCTCCAGATGAAGGTGCTACGAGCGCGTCTCGCGTTCTTTAGGGAGCCACGAGCCGCTCTGCACTCCTGGGGCTCACAGGTTGATTTGGCCGAGGCACGAGAGATGGAGCCCCTCCTTTCTCTCGCTTCCTCCCCGGATCACTCTCTCTCTCCCTCCACTTCACGAGCGCACCTCGGTGCTTCTCGGGAGTGTTTGGGAGAGACTCACTCTCTTGCTTCCTTTGAAATGGATGTAGCTACCTCAGAACGATCCTCTAGGGATGATAAAGAGTATGAGGAATTAATTGAGGTTATAACACGCGCAGTTGAATGTTTACACATTGACTGGCCACAAGAGCAAGCTCATACAAAACGTTCCAAACTGGATGACAGATTTCTGTCAGGTGGCCAGGAGATGGCTCCACAACGCTGTTCTCTCCCCTTTTTTGATGATCTCCACAACGAGTTATCTCGTTCATGGAGACGTCCTTTTTCTTCCCGTATTTTTGTACCTTCAACTTCGTTTTATTCGAACATTGTTGATGCAAAGGCACAGGGTTATGTGATGATGCCCCAGATTGAGGAGACGCTCGCGGGCTATCTCGCTCCTGGAACATCATCCTCATTAAAAAAGCCCACCCTTCCCTCCAAGGCATGTAGAACTTCTTCTACCCTGTTAGGGAAGGCGTTCCAAGCAGCTGGTCAGGCCGGCGCTTCCTTGCACACCATGGCGATTTTGCAGGCGTATCAGCTGAATGATCTGAGCACGAGCGACAATATGAATCAGGAAGCATTTATAGAATTACGCCGGGCTACTGATCTGTCCCTGCGTGCGACGAAACAGACAGCCCGTGCTATTGGCCGTTCTATGGCCTCCCTGGTGTCTGCAGAGAGGCACCTCTGGCTAAATCTAACTGGCATTAAGGACAAAGATTTCTCTCGATGCTCCCATCTCACCCTCAGGCCTATTTGGCGAAGCAGTAAATACTGTCGCCACCAGATTTAGAGAGGCCAGTCTCTATGAACAAGCTTTTGGGAAATTTATCCCACGCCGTGCCCAGGTGTCGAGGCCATCGGCCACCCAACCTCGACCCGATCTGAGTCTCGCTAGACGAGAGGCGCAGAAGGAAAGTGTCAGTAGCCGCGCACCCCCCCGTAAAGACTGGGGTATGGCTCGGCGCCCCCCTCAGGCCGCCCCCAAAAAAATAGACCGCTCTGTCTTCTTCGCGAAGAAGCGTTCCTGATAGCAGAGCTCAGGACCGTGGGGGTGACCCCCCCCTGGGGACAGGCACATAGGAGCATGCCCCCCCGGGCACCCCCAGGAGATCGATGTTCAGTTTCCGCCGCCTTTGGTGTTTCGGACAACACCGGTCTCCGACACGTTAGTCCTTCGGTCGCATCCTGCTATATTCCAGGACACCGAACCACTAACACCCCCCAGCCCAGTAGAAGTACTTGCACCCCTTTCGGAGAAGCTGGCAGCATGGAAGCTACTGCCAGGCATATCCCCCTGGGTTTTAAAGACTGTAGAGAAAGGATACAGGATCCAGTTTGCATATCGCCCTCCGCGTTTCAACGGCGTGGTCTCCACTTCCGTGATACCGGAAAGGGCGCATTTTCTGAGTTCCGAACTCCAGAAATTACTGCAGAAGGGAGCCATAGAACAGGTTCCTCCTCCAGACATGGAGTCAGGTTACTACAGTCGGTACTTCCTGGTCCCCAAAAAGGACGGGGGTCTGCGTCCAATTCTGGATCTTCGCGGTTTGAACTGCTATCTCAAAAAATGCAACTTCAAAATGTTGACCATAAAGGCTATTGTTTCACAAATCCAACCACAGGATTGGTTTGTGACAGTAGATTTAAAGGACGCATATTTCCACATAGAAATTTTGCCACAGCACAGGAAGTTCCTGAGGTTCGCTTTTGGGGGAAAAGCCTACCAATTTCGGGTTCTTCCATTCGGTCTAGCCTTATCACCCCGCACATACACAAAATGCATGGATGCCGTTCTGGCTCCTTTGAGACTCCAGGGCATCCGCATTCTGAATTACATAGACGACTGGCTAATCCTGGCCCAGTCTCAGCAGCTAGCACTTCGACACCGAGATGTCGTCCTAGCTCATCTTCACTCGCTGGGATTGAGACTCAACGCCACGAAAAGCGTTCTCTTTCCAGCACAAGTGACAACCTACTTGGGCGTCAGGTGGAATTCAGAATCAGAATCAGAATCAGAAAGAGTTTTATTGCCAAGTACGCTTGCACGTACAAGGAATTTGTTTTAGTGACGGAGCTTCCAGAACAAAAAATACAAATGACAAGACAAAAACAGCATGACGCAAAAAAAAAAAAAAAAAAAAAAAATTTTTTTTAAATGGTTGACACCAAATGGAGTACGATGTGAGATACTTTTAAATAAGTTACATCAATATCTGAAGTCTGTGGTATTATACAGTATATTGCACAGTGGTGTTGTACACAATATTGCACATATATTTATTGACCGTTTGAATGATGTTTATCTGTTAAGGAGGTAGATTGCCTGGGGGAAAAAACTGTTCTTATGCCTGACTGTCCTGATGTTCGGTGCTCTGTAGCGTCGACCCGATGGCAAAAGTTCAAAAAGAAGGTGGCTTGGGTGTGAGGGGTCCAAAGTGATATTCCGTGCCCTTTTCTTCACTCTGGATATATACAGTTCTTGCAGCGTGGGCAGGGGAGTGCCAATAATTCTTTCAGCAGTCCGAACCGTCCTTTGTAGTCTTCTGATGTCTGCTTTCGTAGCTGAGCCAAACCAGACAGTTATTGAAGTGCACAGGACGGATTCAATGACGGCTGAGTAGAACTGTGTGAGCAGCTCCTGTGGCAGGTTGAATTTCTTCAGCTGGCGAAGGAAATACAACCTCTGGTGGGCCTTTTTAACAATGGAGTCAATGTGAATGTCCCACTTCAGGTCCTGAGAGATGGTCGTGCCCAGGAACCGGAATGACTCCACTGCCGTCACAGTGCTGTTCATGATGGTGAGTGGGGGAAGTGCAGGTGGGTTTCTCCTGAAGTCCACGATCATCTCCACTGTTTTGAGCGTGTTTAGCTCCAGGTTGTTGTGACTGCACCAGACAGCCAACTGCTTGACCTCCCTTCTGTATGCAGACTCGTCACCGTCCTGGATGAGGCCGATGATTGTAGTGTCATCTGCAAATTTCAGGAGCTTGACAGTGGGGTCTGTGGAGGTGCAGTCGTTGGTGTAGATGGAGAAGAGCAGTGGGGAGAGAACGCAACCCTGAGGGGCTCCAGTATTGGTGGTGTGACTGTTGGATATGAATTTTCCCAGTTTCACTAGCTGCTGCCTGTCTGTCAGAAAGCTGGTGATCCAGTGACAGATAGAGCTAGGAACAGAGAGCTGGTTTAATTTGGTCTGAAGCAGTGCTGGGATGATCGTATTAAAAGCTGATGAAAAGTCTATAATCAAGACCCTTGCATAAGCCCCTGGTTTGTCCAGATGTTGAAGGATGAAGTGCAGTCCCATATTAACTGCATCATCAACAGACCTGTTTGCTCTATAAGCAAACTGCAGGGGGTCCAGTAAGGGTCCTGTGATGTCCCTCAGATAGGCCAACACCAGTCTTTCAAATGACTTCATGACCACAGATGTTAGGGCAACTGGTCTGTAGTCATTAAGTCCTGTGATTTTAGTTTTTTTTGGAATGGGGATGATTGTGGAACGTTTAAAGCACAAAGGCACTTCACATTGTTCCAGTGATCTGTTGAAGATCTGTGTGAAAATGGGCGCCAGCTGGTCAGCACAGGATTTCAGACAGGCTGGTGTCACGCCGTCTGGGCCTGGAGCTTTCCTTCTCTTTTGTTTCAGAAAGATCTGGCGAACATCCTTTTCACAGACCTGGAGTGCAGGGGGGGAAGAGAGGGTGGTTGTCAGAGGTGATAATGGTGGTGTAGAAAGAGGGTTAGGACAGGAGTGTGGTGTGAGACTGGGAGTTTCAAATCTACAATAGAACTCATTCAGGTCATCAACCAGTTGTTGATTCCCTACAGAGTTGGGGGATGGCGTCTTGTAGTTAGTGATGGTTTTCAGGCCTTTCCACACTGAAGCAGGGTCGTTTGCCGAAAACTGGTTTTCCAGTTTTTTAGAGTAGCTCCTCTTAGCTGCTCTGATCGCCCTTGTTAGTGTGTTCCTGGCCTGTTTGTACAAGATCCTGTCCCCACTCCTGTAGGCATCCTCTTTGGCCTGACGAAGCTGTCTGAGCTTTGCTGTAAACCATGGTTTGTCATTGTTATATGTTAAAAGTGTCCTGGTAGGGATGCACATGTCCTCACAGAAACTGATGTAGGATGTTACAGAATCTGTGAGCTCGTCCAGACTGGTGGCAGCAGCTTCAAAAACACTCCAATCAGTGCAGTCAAAACAGGCCTGTAATTCCTGTTCTGCTTCACTGGTCCATCTCTTTACTGTCCTTACTACAGGCTTAGCAGATTTAAGTTTTTGCCTATAGGTTGGGAGAAGATGAACCAGGCAGTGGTCAGAAAGTCCTAAAGCTGCTCTGGGGACGGAGCGATATGCATCCTTTATTGTGGTGTAGCAGTGATCCAAAGTATTTTTGTCTCTGGTGGGGCATGTGATGTGCTGTTTGTATTTAGGCAGTTCACGTTTGAGGTTTGCTTTGTTAAAATCCCCAAGTATAATTATAAGAGAGTCCGGGTGTTGTTGCTCCGTGTCTGTGATCTGAGCAGCCAGCTGTTGCAATGCTGCGTTCACACACGCTTGTGGAGGGATGTACACACTCACAAGAATGAACGAGGTGAACTCGCGCGGCGAATAGAAAGGCTTGCAGTTGATGAAATATGCCTCTAGATCAGGACAGCACATCTTCTTCAATGGTGTCACATTTGTACACCAACTTTCGTTGATGTAAAAGCATGTCCCGCCGCCTCGCGATTTCCCCGTTGATTCTGTGTCGCGATCCGCTCTGAACAGCTGGAAGCCCGGCAGGTGTAGCGCGTTGTCCGGGATGGCTTCATTCAGCCAGGTTTCCGTGAAACACAGCGCGGCAGAGTTTGAAAAGTCCTTATTTTTCCTGGAGAGCAGGAAAAGTTCGTCCATTTTGTTGGGTAGAGAGCGGAGATTCGCCAGATGTATACTCGGCAGCGCAGTTCTAAAGCCGCGCTGTCGGAGCTTGACGAGCGCACCGGCTCTCTTCCCCCGCCTGCGCTTCTTAAAGCATTTAAACAGCGCAGCTGCTCCGCCGGTTACAATGTTCAGTAAAACGTTTGAAAAATCAAAAAGTGGTTGAAAATTGTGTGATGTGTCCTGCTGAACGTTCAGCAGTTCATCCCTGGTATAAGTTATTACGTTTGAGAAACAAAAAACAGGACAAACTAACAAAAACAGTAAGACTAATGGAGAGCTCCACACTGAGGCAGCCATCCGCGGCGCCATCCTGAGAGAAGGTCCACATGCAGGCACATCTGTCTCCTGCTCGCGTCGAATCCATAAACAACGCTCTGAAGGAAATCAGACTAGACCAAGAAGTGACTGTACATCACTTGTTTAAAAAATGTTTAGGCCTCATGGCAGCTGCGTCCATGGTGATACCCTTGGGTCTCCTGCACAGGAGAGCTTTTCAGCTGTGGTTAAGAGCCAGGGGAGTTCACACGAGAACAAATCCCCGAAGGTGGATAAGGGTTACGCGCAAAGGACTTCGTACCCTTTCTATGTGGTTCAGACCCCGGTTTCTCGCCTTGGGTCCCACTCTAGGTCCGTCTTGTCGTCGCAAAATGCTAACGACAGACGCTTCCCTTACCGGCTGGGGCGCGGTCTTGGATGGCCGTCCAGCCCAAGAGGTCTGGAGAGGCCACCTTTTCGCATGGCACATCAATTGCCTCGAAATGATGGCTCTATTTTTAGCTCTACAGCATTTCCTCCAGCAGCTGAGAGGCTACCATGTCCTAGTGCGGGTGGACAGCACATCGGTAGTCTCCTACATAAATCGCCAGGGCGGCCTGCGTTCGCGACGCTTGAACCAGCTAGCACATCAGGTTCTGCTCTGGGCTCAGGACAAGTTCCTGTCCCTCAGGGCGATTCACATTCCAGGGTACAGGAATGTGGGAGCAGACTTTCTGTCCAGACAAGCTGTGAATCACGGGGAATGGAAACTCCACACCCGAAGTAGTCACTCAAATCTGGGAGAGATTCTCTACAGCAGAGGTGGACCTCTTTGCCTCACAGGAGACTGCACAATGTCCCCTCTACTACTCTCTGACTCATCCAGCTCCCCTGGGTCTGGACGCGATGGCCCATACGTGGCCCAATTTACGCCTCTATGCGTACCCTCCGATAGCTCTGCTCCCGGGAGTCCTGGCGAGGGTCCGTCAACACGGTTTGCGCCTCTTATTGATAGCGCCCCGTTGGCCGGCCCGAGTATGGTTCTCAGAGATAATATCGCTCCTCGACGGTTCACCTTGGATGATTCCAGTGAGGAGGGATCTTCTATCTCAGGCGCAGGGGACAATATTTCATCCCCGGCCCGAGCTCTGGAACCTTCACGCTTGGCCCCTGAACGGGACCAATTGAGTCAAGCCGGCCTTTCAGCCGGCGTAATTGACACCATCCTAAGTGCTAGGGCTCCCTCCACTAGAAGAATTTATGCCTTCAAATGGAAGGTATTCGAGAGCTGGTGCATGGCAAAGCAGGTGGACCCAGTCCACTGCCAAATCGTTTCAGTGCTGGAATTCCTGCAAGAGAAATTGTCCTCGGGCTTGTGCCCTAGTACCCTCAGAACGTACATGGCCACTATTTCAGCCTGCCACGTCCTGTCTGAAGGGGTTACTGTAGGAAATCACCCTTTAGTTGCCCGTTTCATTCATGGAGCTAAACGGTTGAGACCACCCACTAGAGTCACGGCTCCCTCTTGGGATTTATCTATCGTGCTCGAAGGTCTGATCGACACTCCTTTTGAACCGCTAGAGTCAGCGCCCGACAAGCTTCTGACTCTCAAGATGGTTCTTCTTATGGCCATCACCTCTCTAAAGAGGATTGGAGACCTGCGTGCATTGTCAGTCTCCCCATCTTGCCTGGACTTTGCCCCTGGGCTAGTCAAGGCCATTCTGCATCCTCACCCAAACTATCTACCGAAAGTTCCTTTCTCAACCATATACCCTGTCGTCCTGGAAGCCTTCTGTCCTCCGCCTTTTGCGGATCCGGAGCAGGAGAAACTTCACCTACTGTGCCCAGTACGTGCTCTTCAGGCTTATGTCCACCGCACCAGCCAGTGGCGTAAGTCAGAGCAACTTTTTATATGTTATGGAGGACGCAACCGGGGGGCGGCCGACACCACACATACTCTGTCACACTGGGTGAGAGATGCTATTGCCCTCTCCTATGAGGCGCGTGGACTCACTTCGCCCCTAGGAGTCAGGGCTCATTCAACCAGAGGGGTCGCCTCATCTATTGCTCTTGCAAGAGGTACTCCCCTGCAACAAGTGTGTGACGCGGCGGGTTGGTCCTCTCCCCACACATTTATAAGATTTTATAGTCTGGATGTCCATGCCACTCTGGGCTCACGAGTCCTCGGGTCAGCTTCCCGGACATGAATCTGAGACCTTCTCGGCCTTGTGCGCACACGCTACACAACCTTGGGGTCCAGACACCTGTAGTGCAGCGGCGTTGGTATTCTCGTTCCCATAAGCGTTCTAACGCAGCATTGCGTGAAGCCTCGAAAAGGGAATGTCTCGGGTTACTTTGCAGTAACCCTGTTCCCTGAGAGGCGGGAACGAGATGCTGCGTCCGAACGCCGCACTACCATGTGACCGGACGTCCATTCAGACAAATAATCTGAGGTTTTGTTGCCGGCTTCCGGTATTTATAACCTCCACCTGTTCTAATCAGATGACGTCACCTGACCGAGGTTATATATAGCCAGATAATGGCGTTTTTCCACACATGCTTCATGGCTGGCAATGCGACAAGATAGTTCCCATAAGCGTTCTAACGCAGCACCTCGTTCCCGCCTCTCAGGGAACAGGGTTACTGCAATGTAACCCGAGACGTTTTCAGGGTCACGAGTAGTTTTGGGTTTCCACTAAAGTAGAAATTAGTGTTCAGATTCAGATAAGGTCAATAATCATATGAGTGCAGAGGAAACTCCAACATTAAACGGAATGTTTTTTTTTTTATGTAAAAAGGTAAAAGTAAAATAATTACCCTAAGTTAACAAATGTTGCTGTTTGTAGCACTCTGGTCATAAAAGCATGCAGGATTCATGCAATAGCTTCAAACCCATGCTATTTTAGGTGCTGGGTTAATTAGACACAATAAATAGCTTTTTTATTTGTGTTTTATATCCTTATATCCTCACAACTTTTTTCCTGCAAGTTTTTCTAGTTGTTTAACAAGTTACCTGCATGTTGCCTTTCCAACAGGTTTTTCTTGATGTGTTACCTGTTTGTAAATTTGGCTTGTGCTGTCCAAACTCTGCTCAGAACCCCAAACTGGAGACCTCGGTTCAGATACTATCACTGGTGAGTGTGCATGCAATTTGGAATTGTCATTAATCATTGCCTTTCTTCTGAATCTTGCTTTACCAGTCATACTAATGTTGGGAAAAGACAATTGATTGTTTAATTTAATAGAATTTAATTTTAATTTAAGGATAATGTGCAAAAATTTATTTCTTCTTTTAATTTGTTAATAAAACTTTATTAAATATATTAAACAATTGAATAATTAAGAGCATTTTAGACTTTCCATGAAACAACATATATCTACTGTAGTGTTTTATCTGTTTATTTTTCAGGGCCTTGTCTTTCCTAGGAATGAGTATGTGTCTGGCTCTAATGTTTATCTCATCCTGGTATTACGCCATCGTAGCAATGTGCATCGCTGGCATGATCTACAAATACATTGAATACCAAGGGTGAGTAGTGGTTCAAACATTTGTTGTTCACCAAGAGTAGTTCACTGGTTTAAGCAGCACCAAGGTATTGACAGTGTATGCTCCCTTACATGACTTGATCATACTTTCTCTCAATCTGTGTATCAGAGCAGAGAAGGAATGGGGAGATGGGATCCGTGGTCTATCCCTCAGTGCTGCTCGATATGCCTTGCTTCGTTTGGAAGCAGGACCGCCTCACACCAAAAACTGGAGGTATGATGTTTTATAATTTTAAGTAAGGGTGATCCATGTAATCAAGACATTGTAATGCTAGTGCTGCGCTCTGTGAACTGTATTCTGGCATCAGTGAACTGCAGAACAAACACCCAGATGGGCTGTTTATAGTCACTGGAGATTTTAACCATGCAAATTTCAAGTCAGTGCACCCTAAATTCCCTCAGTATGTGGACTTTGCAATGAGAGAGGAAAACACGCTGGATCTTGTTTACACATACATCTCCGGGTCATATCGGGCAGAGTCCAGTCCCTACATTGGCTACACAGACCACCTGTTATGCTAATTCCAGCATAAAGACCACTTGTCAGGCATTCAAAATCGGTTCTGAAGCAGGTGAAAACCTGGTGAGCAGTACCATCTCTGCTCTTCAGGACTGTTTTAAGAACACTGACTGGAATGTTTTCAGGGAGGCTGCAACTTACTTTACTGACTTGGAGGAGTACACGTCATCAGTGACCAGCAACAGTACATCAACAAGTGCACCAATGACGTCACTGTCTCCATGAACATCATCTCACACCACTGCGGTTTTGCATGCACTTCTGAAGACCCAAGACTCTGGGTCCAGTAAGAACAGCAAGGGCTACTGTTCCCAGGCCATCAGAGAGGCGAAGTGCACACATGTCCAGAGAACCCACAACTACTTCAAGGATAGCTGATAGGTGATACACAGTGCATGTGGCAGGACATACAAGCCATCACCAACTACAGGACAACATCACCTAGCTGGCTCCCTTACTGATGCACTGAACAACTTCTACGCTCGGTTCGACATGCAGAATAACATGATGGTGAGGAACACCACCCCTCCTCCAACCGACCAGGTGCGGTGTCTCACCACGGCTGATATCAGGAAAAATCTACGCAGAGTCAACCCACGTAAAGCTGCTGAAACAGACAATAGAATGACAGAGTGCTCAGAGAATATGCTGAACAACTGGTAGATGGTCTTACCGACATCTTCAACATCTCTTTTAGCAGCGCAAGTTCACTACCATCATCCCCAATTGGAAGAAGTCTTCTGTCTCACACCCATCATCATGAAGTGCTCTAAGCAGCTCGTCATGAGACACATCAAGACTCTCCTGCCCCCCTCACTGCAGTTTGCGCATGATCCAAACTGTTTGACGCACAATGACATCTCCACCACACTCCATCTGGCCCTCACACACCTAGACAAGAAGGACACTTATGTACGAATACTGTACATAGATTTCGGTTCAGCATTCAATACTATTAACACCTGATCTGGAAGCTGAGCCTGTTGGGCCTGAACACCTCCTTCTGTAACTGGATCCTGGACTTTCTGACTGGAAGACCTAAATCAGTACGGATCGGGAACTGCACCTCCAGCACCACCACACTGAGTACTAGTAACCACCAGGGATGTGTGCTCAGTCACCTGCTGTTTATACTGCTGACTCACGACTGTGTAGCAACACACAGTTCCAACCACATCATCGACTTTACTGATGACACGACCGTAAGACCCTTCAGCGGATAATGAGTACAGCTGAGAAGATTATCAGGGTCTCTCTTCCCTCTATTGAAGACATCTACATCACACACTGCATCCGCAAAACCACCAGCATTGTGGCTGATCGGACACACCCATCACACTCACTCTTCACCCTTCTGCCATGTCGAAAAAGGTACAGAAGCATTCGGGCACTCACATCCAGGCTGTGCAACAGCTACTTTGCACAAGCCATCCGTTTCCTCAACAAAAAGTAACTGGACAGACAAAACTGGACAAACACACACACACACACACACACACACACACAATAACTCAGTTTAGCTCAATTACCTCAAAACATTGAGACTGAACAGATGTATACATACATGCAAACACACTGATCAACAACCATCTAACAATTGTACATACCAACCTGTAACTGCTCTTTTGCACAAGATTTATTTCTTGTTTCTTGCACAAAACTCTTTTATATTTTCGCTGTTACAGTGGAACCTCGAATTACGAGTAATGCGGTTTATGAGTGTTCCGCAAGACGAGCAAGGATTTTTAATAAATTTTGAAACGAGCGTTGTCTTAGTTTATGAGCACCGAGTATCATGTATAACGCATGCACTTCTTGTTTTGATGCCGGGCGTCACGTCATCACAACTGAGCCAACGGTTTTTCTCTCTCTTGCGCTGCGGAATTGTAGGTAATCGTCTCACCTGCTGGGTGAATACACACACACGCGCTGAGCGCATACTAACGGAATCACTGCTATAAACAACAACAACAATAACAAACAACAACCTATCGTCTCCCCTTCTGGGTCTTAGTGCTTGCAGAGTTTTTGAGTGTGTGTTTGTGTGCGTGTGTGTGTGTGTGTCTGTGTAAGGCAGAGAGTGTGTGTGTTTGTTTGGGAACCTGAGAAGACTGTAGAGGTGAGTGTAGAGGCCCACACACACTTTCTCTCAGATCTACAGCCCCCACTCCTCTCAGGTTCCAAAAAACACACAGAAACTCTTCTCTTTCGCGATTGTTTTCAAAGGTGAGGAGCTGGTTAATTTGTTTTTTATTGTTGTTGTTTTACTTTACAGCAGTGATTACGCTAGTATGCGCTCACGCGAGTGTGATTAGCCATGTCCCTTGCTCATTTTTACACGGTTTCTCCATTAATGTGTGTGTGTGTGGGTGTGTGTGTGTGCACGCACATTTTACACACACACACAGCACCTGTGTGCACAAACGGAAACACACCTGTCAGGATTTATTTTTACGGTTTTTTAAAGGTAAAGTGCAGGTTAATTTGTTTTATTTTTACTTTATATTTTGTGTTAATTATTTTTATGTATTCATTTTTTGGGGGCTGTAGAACGAATAATCTAAGTTTTCATTATTTCTTATGGGAAAATTAAATTTGGTTTATGAGTGTTTTGGAATATGAGCCCGCTTCCCGAATGAATTATGCTCGTAATCAGAGGTTCCACTGTACTTACAGTTCAAGTAATGTTTACTGTTTCTCACATGCACTTTATGTTTGTATAACACATAGATCATTTTCTGTTAATTTAAAAATTAGCTAGGTAGTTTTGTTAATTTATGTTGGATGCAGCACATTGGTCCTGGAGAAACATTGTTTTGGTTTACTGTGTACTAAACTGTACAGTATATGGTTGAAATGACAATATAAGCCTACTCGACTCGACTTGAGAAAGGCATGTGAGGATGAGGGTGATCACGTAAAGATGTCTATACACCATTTTTTATGTATATTCGCACACAACCCTGTTGGCAGGAGGGACTGCCACGTGCCTCATCACACCACACTTCCTGCATTTGTCTCTGTGGGTTTCTGTTAACAAACCACTACCTGCGTGTTAACTAAACATATTAATATCTTCTTTGTGTCACTATCTCTGGTTAAACTATAATATAGCATTCCACTGAATTAACAGACTAGTTCATGTTTACAGACCACAGTTGCTTGTGCTGCTAAAGCTGGATGAAGATTTGCATGTCAAATATCCCAGAATGCTCACCTTTGCTTCACAACTAAAAGCAGGAAAGGGCCTGACAATTGTGGGATCAGTAATCCAGGGCAACTTTCTGGACAGCTATGGGGAAGCTCAGGCCTCAGAACAGGTAATGATGTGATGAATCACTGAATATTTATTTTATTTTTATAAAAAGACTGGATACGTTAAACCAATCTTGTGCTTTATGTTTGTAACAAAATTTTTTTTGTGTGTGTGTGTGTGTGTGTGTGTGTGTGTTTATTTTAATAAAAAGACTGGATACGTTAAACCAATCTTGTGCTTTATGTTTGTAACAAAATTTTGTGTGTGTGTGTTTCAGACCATAAAAAACCTGATGGAAATAGAGAGAGTAAAGGGATTCTGCCAGGTTGTGGTGGCCTCAAAGGTGCGAGAAGGAATTGCCCATCTTATTCAGTCATGTGGCTTGGGTGGGATGAAGCACAATACAGTAGTTATGGGTTGGCCTTACGGCTGGAGGCAAAGCGAGGATCCAAGAGCATGGAAAACCTTCATTAGTGAGTGCCCTTCCGTATCATTGTACAGATATTAATGTACATATTGTTTGAAATATACAGTACATATTCTTGCTGATCATTTCTGCTATACTCAGTAAAAAAAGAAACGTCCTCTGACTTTCAACTGTTTTTACTTTCAGTAAACTTAATGTGTAAATATTTGTATGAACACTAAAAGAGTCAACACCATAAGACATAAACTGAAAATGTTTCACAATGTGTCCCTGAATGAAGGGAGGCTCAAAATCAAAGTACCAGTCAGTATCTGGTGTGGCTGCTTGAAGTACTGCAGTGCATCTCCTCCTCATGGACTGGACCAGATTTGTCAGTTCTTGCTGTGAGATGGAGGGATTGTGTGTTCCTGGTGTGACTCGGGCAGTTGTTGTGGCCATCCTGTACCTGTCACGCAGGTGTGATATTCGGATGTACCCATCCTGTGCAGGTGTTGTTACACGTGGTCGTCCACTGCGAGGATGATCAGCTGTCCTTCCTGTCTCCCTGTAGCGCTGTCTTAGGCGTCTCACAGTGCGGACATGGTGATTTATTGCCCTAGCCACATCAGCAGTCCTCATGCCTCCCTGCAGCATGCCTAATGCACGTTCATGCAGATGAGCAGGGACCCTGGGCATCTTTCTTTGGGTGTTTTTCACAGTCTGTAGACAAGTCTCTTTAGTGTCCTGCGTGTTTAGAACTGTGACCTTAAATGCCTTGGCCACAAAGCCAAGAAGGTCTCAGAACTATGCCTGGGCAGCTAACTCGGGGGCAGTGAGCCCGGAGTAGCATGAACATCCAGATTATAAATGTGTGCGGGGAGGAACCAACCCTTCGCGCCACACAATTACTGCAGGGGATACCTCCTGCTGGTGAGACTGGGACTATCACCCTGGTTGGGTGAGCCCTGCTTCCCAGAGGCGAAGTGAACCCACGCGCCTCATAGGAGAGGGCAATATGCATCTCTCACCCAGTATAGTGGCGCTCTGACTTACGCCACTAGCTGATGCGGTGGACGTGAATCTGAAGAGCACATACTGGACAGTAAGTGAAGTTTCTCCTGCTCCGAAGCTGTAAAAGGCGGAGGACAGAAGGCTTCGAACAATGCAGCTAAGAAAATCCTGAGGGTACTAGGGCACAAGCCCAAGGACAAGCTTTTCCTGCAGAAGCTCCAGCACTGAAACATTTTGGCAGTGGACTGGGTCTACCTGCTTGGCACACACTTGTTGCAGGGGAATACCTCTTGCTAATCCAATAGCTGAGGCGATCCCCTGGTTGAATGAGCCCTGATTCCTAGAGGCGAAGTGAGGCCACGTGCCTGATAGGAGAGGGCAATAGCATGTCTCATCCAGAACATGTAGAAACTGCTCTGACCTACGCCACTAGCTGATGCGATGGACGTAGATCTAAAGAGCACAAGCTGGACACAGCAATTGAAGTCTCTCCTGCTCCGAAGCTGTAAGCGCGGAGGACAGGAGGCTTCAAGAGCAATAGGGTGCCTGTTGGGTTTATAGAGCTTTCGGAAGATAGTTGAGAGAGGATGCAGTCACATACATCCTGAGAGTACTAGGGCACAGACCCGAGGAGGGAAACTCCAGCACTGAAACAATTCGGCAGTGGACTGGATTTACCTGCTTAGCAGATACTTGCTGCAGGGGAATACCTCTTGCTAATACAATAGATGAGGCAATCCCCATGGTTGAAAGAGCCCTGATTCCCAGAGGCGAAGTGAGCCCACGCGCCTCATAGGAGGGGGCAATAGCATCTCTCATCCAAAACATGTAGAAGCTGCTCTGACCTACGCCACTAGCTGATGCGGTGGACGTAAATCTGAAGAGCAGTAAAAGGCGAAGCATATCTTGGAAGGCAAGAGGTCCGCCTTGCTACATGAAAATCTCTCCCTGACTACTTTGGAGTGGGGTTCCCATTCCCCGTGTGTCAGAGATAGACTGGACAGTACTACTGCTCCCACATCCATGCTGGAATGTAAATCGCTCTGAGGGACAGGAACCTGGTGCGCTAGCTGTTAGCGGCGCGAGCACAGTCCGCCCTGGTGATAATATATGAGACTGCCATAGTGTTGTCCACCGCACTAGGACATGGCAGACTCTCAACTGCTGGAGGAAGTGCTTTAGGGCCAGAAATAGAGCATCATCTCGAGGCAATTGCTGTGCCATGCGAGAAGATAGCCTCTCCAGCTCCCTTGGGCTGGACGGTCATCAGAGACTGCACCCCAGCCTGTGAGGGAAGCATCTGTCATTAGCCTCAGCGACGACAAGATGAACTTAGAGTGGGACCCAGAGTAGAGACCGGGGTCTGAACCACGTAGAAAGGGTATGAAGCACCTGGCGCGTAACCCATGTTGGGGATTGGCCCTAGTGATATCCCCTGGTTCTTAGCCACAACTTGGAATGCTCTCATGTGCAGAAGGCCCAAAGGTGTCACCATGGATACAGCTGCCATGAGAGCTAGGATGTCTGAAAGTGATGGTCACTTTCTGGTCTAGCTTGTTTTCCTTGAGTGTGTTGAGAATGGGTTCGATACGAGCGGGAGACAGCTGTGCCCGCTTACAACCGAATCCCATATGGCACCCAATGTGTCATTGTCCTCTGCACAGGAAAGAGCACGCTTTCGTGGCGTTGGGTCCCAGTCCTGAGAACAGAGATGAGCTAGGACGACATGCTGATGTCGAAGCACTAGCCACCGGATGCCCTGGGACTCCCATAAGAACCAGGGCTAAATCCGTGCATTTTGTATGTGTGCGGGTGAGCTAGACCAATGGGAGGACCCGATACTGGTAAGCTTCGCCCCCGAAAGCGAACCTCAGGATCTTCCTGTGTTGTGGCAATGTTTCTGTATGAAAGTAAGCGTCCTTAAATCGATTGTCAGAAACAATCGCTTGGGAGGGTTGAGAGCAATCACCTTTACAGTCAACATTTGAACTGTATTCATTGATTTTCACGTAGCGGGAGAGCCCTCAGAATCTGAAATATTGGACGCAGCCCCCGTTCCTCTTGGGAACCAAGAATACCAACTGTAGTAGCCTGACTCACTGTCTGGTGGGGGAACATGTTCCATGGCCCCCTTCCCCAGCAGCTTGTCAGATGATGCACACTTTCTGGTTTCATGGAAGTGGAGGCCACGCCATTGAAAACACAGAAGATGAAGTGAGAACTGAATCCTGTAGTTCCTCTCTCCAGTGCTTAGTTCCCAAGGAGATATACTTGGCAGTAGCTTCCACACTGCCAGTTTCTCATAAAAGGGCAAAAGTTTCAGCGGCTTGGTTAAACGGGGAAGGGGGGGGGGGGGTTTAGATGTTCGGCATCCTGAAGCATGGCAGGAAAAACCGAAGAACTAACAGCCTATTGGAGACTGGTGTTGCCCGAAACACCAGTGGTGGCGGAGCAAAAACACCGACCTCCTGGGGGTGCCAGGGAGAACACTTATTCGTTTGAAAGGAATTCTGGGTGCCTCTCCCTATTGGGGGGCCACCCCCATTTATTTTATACATATATATATATATATATATATATATATATATATATATATATATATATATATATATATATATATTATTATTATTATTATTATTATTATTATTATTTATTTATTTATTTTTTTAAATCAGTCTGACCTCCTGGGGCAGATAGTGAAATGCGGCGCACCCCAATTTTTTACGAGGAGGTGCCCGGGTCCAAAAAAACCCCCACACTCCTTGTGTTTACGCCTCACAAGAGTCAGACCCGGTCGAGACTGGGTGGCCGACAATCCCGACTATTGAGCACGTCGGGGAGGGAAATTCCCAAAAGCTTGTTCGTATAACTCCGCCCCAGAACCTAGTGGCGGCTGAGTCAACGACATCGCTAACCTTATCTTGAAGAGCCCCACCAGTACTCAAGTCTCTCAGCAGGTCAGCCTGGTAGGCCTGCAAAACCGCCATGGTGTGCAGTGGAACACCATGCTGACCCACTGCCTGAAAAGCTTTTCCCTCCAGGGAAGATAAAAGTCTACACAGCTAGAAAGGAAGTATAAGCTTACCAGGGAGGATGATGTCCTAGGAGAGAGATAGCCTGTGAGGCGCCTCTGCTATCTGGGCGTCATCATATAATCCCGCGTTTCCACATCGACTATATTTAAATAAACAAATAAGTCGATGGCAGGAAAAACACAGCATGAATACAGCTTACTCCATGAAAGGGTTAACTCATATGGAGAGAGCTAAGAGGGGGGGGGGAGAGCGTCATTGAGGCTCCGCCCCCCGGCCACCCGACAGAAGCTGCCATCTACTGCTTCTTTTTTTTTTTTTTTTTTTTAAGTGCTTAAGGCTATTTTCATCTCCGGTAAGCAAGAGAGGAATCCTCGTGATGACAACGGGGAAGAAAGGAGTTTTCTTACCTCCGTCTGCCGCAGCTCTGTCAGATGCACGAGTTTTAAGCCAGGAATGCGCGGCGGCTTGCAGCTTCTCACGGAATGCGCGGCGCGCGCAGCACTAGTCGAAGCAGTGTAGAGATTGCACTCCGATATGGATTATCACACACGGAGGGATATCTGGTTTAAACTCGTCAAATTGGTGAGTTAAACACCTTCTTATTTTTGCACGCTTCACAACAAGGCTCTGAAGACAAATGATCTGAGGTTGTTGCCGGCCCACCTGTTTTTATAACCTCCACCTACATCTAATCAGATGACGTCACCTGTCGAGGTTATATATAGCCAATAACTTTGGCGTGTTTTCACAGCATGCTTCAACAACCGGCAACGCGACAAAATGGTTCCCATAGCGTTTTCACGCAGCATCGAGTGAAGCCTTGAAAGGGAACATTGTTTAAACCCTTTACAATGAAGATCTGTAAAGTTATTTGGATTTTTACAACATTATTGTTGAAATACACAGTCCTGAAAAAGAGACGTTTCTTTTTTTGCTGAGTATATATAAGGTTGTGTAATGATATGGTCTACTTTCTTGTAAACATGAGCTCAGGATACATTTTTATGTGATACAAAACTGTGAGCAAGTTTAAAGATACACAGATAACATGTAGGGTTATTAGTGGGTGATTTTAAGTTATGAGGGTCCATTTGGTACCTGTGCCCAACCGCTTTGTTCCCCTGACTCTCATTCTGAGCTCGCTCATTTTTGGTCTGATTGGATAATGAGATGTGGCATGTTGAATGGCTTGAGAAACTCTACTAATCTGGTGAAAATCATTTAGATCAAAAATAATTCACTCCTTCAAAAATCACCCTAAATACAAATGCAAAAATCACTTTATAGACTGAATGCACACTGAGCGCACACTGAGAAAATACTTTTGGACCACTTTGGAAAAGCTGCCATCATGCACATGCAAAGTCTCCTCTTTCAAACAATCCATGAAAAGCTCTCGCACCAACCGTTCTTCTGATATAAGTGCACAGGAGTGTTTTTTGCTTTGAAGTTTATTCCGGATACAGTCTCTGTGCCCCTGTGGCTTCCTTTACCAGTCACACTGTTCATTTCCGAATATTTTGGTCAGGTCAGATTTGCATGTCATGACTGTTCACATTCATATTTACAAGTGACTTTTATCTGACTCTACTGTCTTCTACCATCTTAACTGTTGTAGGGGCTAGAAATGAGTTTCCAGCTTTTTGCTCAGGAAAGGCGCTGTGCCATTGCACCCCTACTTGACAATTTCTCCCGGAATTCTATCTACTGAATACTTTCTTTTGTACTTGGGTTAAAAAAAAATTGTAATGAAACCTAATGATGTAAGATTATATGTAGCCCTGTGAACATTATACTTATTTTTTTTATGTTTTTTTTTTTTTTAGATACGGTTCGGTGTACCACTGCTGCCCACTTGGCACTGATGGTGCCAAAGAATGTGTCGTTTTACCCGAGTAACCATGAGCGCTTCATTGACGGACACATTGACGTGTGGTGGATAGTCCATGATGGAGGAATGCTCATGCTGCTACCCTTCCTTCTCAAACAGCACAAGGTTAAAATTTGACCTTTTAATACATAACGCACAAATGTACAGAAAGTGTAATAACTTCATGTCAAACTAATGATAAGATGTGGATCATATTCATTGGCTATTAGGAAAAGTGTTAAATAGTTGTCTTATGTTTTTGCTACTTTTTCCCCCCCAGTCTCTTTGTTCACACAAATGTTCCATGATGTTACACACTCCACACATGGAATTAATTTTCAGTGCTGGGCTCGTTAATTGTTATGTTCTCTTAAATTATTGCCATATGATAAAATTCGTACATCTTGTGATCTCAATGTTGCTTAGGTATGGCGGAAGTGTAAGATGCGTATTTTCACTGTGGCCCAGATGGATGATAACAGTATTCAGATGAAAAAGGATCTTGCAACATTCCTTTACCAGCTTAGATTAGAAGCAGAGGTGGAAGTGGTAGAAATGGTAAACAAAACACCTTACCATCTAAACCATACAGTTTCAGTTATCTGTATGCAATGTTTGATTGGCCTACTTATATGAAAGTATGCAAGTCCCTGACAATATTCTAAAATTATTACATTTTTTATTATTTCTAGCATGATAGTGACATCTCTGCTTACACATATGAGAGGACACTAATGATGGAGCAGAGGTCTCAGATGCTAAGGCAGATGAGACTGTCCACAGCGGAGAGGAACAGAGAGGTTTGTGCATAATCTCTATCCATTACCATGCCATTTTATTCTATGCTGTGTTTTATGTTTTAACACCAGGGGAGTTCAAGTCAAACCGGGACTTTTCAATGAGCAGTATAACAGAACACAGTTACAGTATGTGGTGGTATATTGGTGTAGTGTACTGTCCAGGGTGTAACCCGCCTCGTGCCCTAAGTCTCCTGAGATAGGCTCCAAGCCCCCCGTGACCCTGAATATAGGATAAAGCGGTATAGACGATGAGTGATTGAGTTGAGTGAGTGAGTTACAGTATGAGGGTAAAACCTACCTTTAAATAATTTCCCTTTAGAATTTAAGTACTCTATCTATCTATCTATCTATCTATCTATCTATCTATCTATCTATCTATCTATCTATCTATCTATCTATCTATCTATCTATCTATTATTCATTTTAATATAAATTCTTACATATTTTAATATAAAGCTATATAATCCCCTCTTACACTAATGCACTCATCATAAACATATCATTTCCCTAGTGCTTGGATACCATCAAGGTAGAAAGTTTTTTCAGTATGCCAGACCCATGATCTTGTAGACTGCCATCTTGTAGAAGCATGTAGAAGTGGACTGTATGGGGGATGTGACAATAACTTCCAGACGAGTTCCTGTAAAATGCAAATGATGTTGGTGCATGATTGTGTGTCCACAGACAGTTGTTTCTCTTCCACAAGTTGGCCACAAATTATCTGTAAATTTTCAAGGACCAGGAACGACTGCAATGACATATGGATATGGATATATGGCGTTCTTTAAAATGTATACATTATTCAAATATTTTTTCTACAGCTAAGAATCTCATCCCAGTACTGTGCTTGTAAATGTCAATAGCTGTCTTCATCAGAGTGAAATTTGAAAGCACGAAAGTCCCGGTTTCACTTGAACACCCTTCGTATGGTACATCCACCACCGAATCCTCTGTTACACATTATAAGTTCCTGTTAACATACTCTACAGGGCTTCCCAAGTCACTCTTTTTCCTTTCTCTTGCCGTCAATAAAAAGAAAATGCGTGCTGGGTTATTAAGTTCATGTATATGATTTTAATAGCATATTATGAATACAACCTAGCAGCTGGAAAAATCCAGTTAACACCATCTGAAATGGTATATATAATGTAGTAGAAAGGTGTTAATGTCCTGATTTGTACGTAACAGGCCCAACTAGTGAAGGACAGACACTCATTGATAAGAATGGGAAGTTTATACTCCGATGAGGAAGAGGAATCTCTAGACATAGTGCCTGAGAAGATCCAGATGACATGGACCAAAGAAAAGCTGGACACAGAGAGACGAAACCGCAACAATGCTCCAGAGAACTTCAGAGAACTCATTAGTCTTAAACCGTGAGGATTTTGTTTTCCAATTTGCTTTGAATCTCTTGAGCGCTCTTAATTTAAGATAGCATTGATAATGTTTTCCTTTTAATAAAATACTAACAAACACATTAAAGGTCTAACATTAAGTTTAATCATAATTAAATTTCTCTTACTGTCTCTGATGCTATATCTTTGGTATTTATCTATCTGTGAGACAGAGATCAGTCCAATGTGAGACGGATGCACACGGCAGTGAAGCTCAACGAAGTCATTGTGAACAAGTCCCATGATGCCAGACTGGTGCTGCTCAACATGCCTGGGCCTCCTCGAAATCCTGATGGGGATGAGAACTGTATCCTTAAAACGCTGAAAAATTCTGACTCCATAGTACAGACTAAATAATCCTAAACAACTTTACGAGGTCTACACATAAATTTAATTCAAGGTGTAATTATTATCCCAGCTATAGGAAAAATAGGAAGTCTAAGCAACTTTAATGGTATTTTATGGTAAAGCAACTTTTATGTAATGCATTTGGGAGAAGTAGCATTTCAGGTATTAAAAGCCTGGAATCAAATTAAAATTTGATTAGAATTTGCAGTTTTTAAACTAGTAATGTAAAGGTTCAACTTAATCAATTAACCAATGGCCTATTAGCTCCAGTGAACTAACTTTGTGACAACAATTTGAAAGAGGGCAACATATGTGGTCTGTAATGCTCAGGTCTTCACAGACTTTTGGCTTTTAAAAAATCAAATAGAGCTGGGACAGAATGAGACTTCCAGAATGAGTTGCGAAACACATTTTTCCAAAGGAAATCGTGTAAATGCAGATACTCTGTTCCACCCAAAAATATTGCCAATTTCCAACAATATAATTATATTTTTGCATGTAGAAACAATCATAGCATTTAGAAAAGGCATGGAAATAAAGTAAAATCTGAAATAAATAGACATTAAACCATCAATAACAAAATGCCAAAGACCCACGCAACTTACCCACAGAAATTCGTTCGATTCATTCACTGTATGTCAAAAGATTTCATGTGCCAATGCAAATTTCTTGCAAAATTTTACTTCTTAAGGCGATAAAAGCACTATCTGACTCAACTGTGTCTCAATCCTGTCTGTTCCCTAACTCAAATTTTTCAGATATGGAGTTCCTGGAGGTGTTAACTGAAGGTCTTGAGAGAGTGCTGCTTGTACGCGGTGGAGGTCGTGAAGTCATCACCATCTACTCGTAACTTACCAAGACAGATTTGTCCTAAGGCTAATTGGGGCAGAATAACAGACATTATCTGAATATAAATTTTGATAATTTTAATGCTAAGAATTAGTTGTGAGCTATTCTATATGAATGCTCACATATACAGTAGCAATCATTCTCTGGCTGCAGTCTTACAGGAATTCAAACACACACACACATACACACACACACTGGGCAGTCAGTAAGGTATCAAAGGTCACGATCGAAGTGCATTTTAGTTGATAAGCAGCTAAATTGGTTTGCTTGAAAGACTGATGCCAGCTCATCTGCTTCTCATTAAATACCAGAAATACCACTTTTAACCATTTGTGATAAAAAAAAAAAAAAAAACATGTGGGCTGGAATCCACAGTAAACAATAAGTTTTATCAGTCTGCAAGAGAATAAATCTGCTATTTTGAGAAACCTTACATAATGTTATGCTACTTCAGGCCTCATCAGTGCATGTGTTTCTGTAAGGTTTCATTCTGAAGAGCTTCAGTCCAAACATAAATTTAACTTGGATAAGTTGTTTTATTTATTTTATATATTTCCTTTATTTATTAGATTTTACTCCCCATTGGCTTAAGAGCCCCAGGTTGTAGATAATGGTAAAAAAAAAACATTGAGTTTATTCAAGTTTATGGGTGAAAAAGTAAAATGGTGTTTTTAACTTATGACTTTTTGTACTGGACTTTTGAAAGAAATATAATGTTAGAGTTTTTTAAATGAAAGACTTTTTTGTGTATGTTTAGGCATCTGAACAACACAATGACATCTGTAATTGGTACATGTTGATATTTTTATGGCCACAATTACTGTACAGACAAATGCATCTGTAAAACAGACAATGAACAGAATGAACATAAATAAATGAATAAATAAATACATTTTAACTCAGTTACCACGTTCTAATTCTTGATTTGTGTTTGTGTTCATTCAATTCTATCTCAGACAGGGAGAAAAAAAAGTGATAAAAACCACAGGGCTCTCAAACCAAGACCTGAAATGACCAACTAAGACGTTTATACAGTATAAGACAATAAGAATAAAAATAACAATGTGGTGATGTGATGTACTGTAGCCCAACACAATACATAATTCCTGTTACCGCCCTGGAGTGGAATGTGGAATAGCAGCACATCTTGTCGGATTTGATAAGAAGGTGCCCCTTAAGAAGGTGACGGTGTCCATCCCACTCTCTGCTCTCATTTCCTGTAGTATAGCTCATAGCCTCAGAAGTGGACTAGTTAAATTCTAATTCAAATTTCATTTGTCACATACACAGTCATACACAGTATAATATGCAGTGAAATGCTTACACGACCTCCAGTGACCTTAAAAAGAAAATAAAAGCTTGTACGTAAAATAAAAATAAATATCAATAGAAGGAAATACTAAAGAAATAAATTTAAATAGTAAAATAAACTGTACAAATAAGGCATAATAAAATATAGCAAAATATAGAAATATAGGGGGGGGGAGTATATATATATATATATATAGAGAGAGAATTTAAAGTGACAATGGTTGTGCAAATATGCATGTAAGGTGACTAATGAAAGTGACATGTGCAATTGTCCAGATGTATAAATATTTAGTGCAAGTGTGTATGAATGTGTCCAATCCAGAGCACAGGCCAGGGAGCAGAGAGACAGGCTAAACCAACCGTCTGCTAGCTGCATAGAGTCGTCACTCAGGGTTCACCATATTGAGACTGTGGCTACGTTTACACTGCAGGTCTCGATGCTTAATTCCGATTTGTTGCCTATATCTGATTTTTTTTGACCGTCTGTTTACACGTTCTTTTAACTATGACTCATATCCGATTCACGTGTTTACACTTGCCATACCATCTGAAACATCCCGCATACTTAAAGGTTAGGTTCTTGCGCTACACACTAGCCAAGAAAGATGAAGGTGAAATATGCTTAACGCTATCTCTGCTATATATGCAAAGTTCGCGCACCATGGTTTTAAAACGGAAAAAAAAACGGCATAATTGCAGCCTGCACATATGCTTTATTCATCAAATACTGATTTAATGTTATTTAGCCCAAATAAGCATTAACACAAGGCGTGTGTGTGTGTTGGGGGGGGGGCGTTGTTCTTTTCCACTTCCATGTCACCTGCGATGTTGTAATTCAACACGCGCTTCCACCGGAGAATAATATTACGTCATTAAACCGCGAAGAAGTCGCAGTTTCAATGACGTACAGAACACAAAGCCTCAGGAAATCCGATCTGTCTGTTTACACGACAATCACAGTAGCAAATGTCTGATTTATATCCGATTTATTTCCACATATGAAGGAGGCCTGAAACCGATCTCGAAATATCGGAATGCACGCGTTTTTTTTCCTGTTTACACGGACATAGAACATATCCGATATGTGTCACATATGAGAAAAAAATCGGAATTGGGTCACATTTACCTGGCAGTGTAAACGTAGCCTGTGTCTGTTCCCCGAGCCAAGCAAAAATGTAGATAGACTCAGAAAGTCTGTTTTAATAATTTAATTAACATAAAGACCACAAACTCAGATCACATTGAATGCGCAGCTGGCACCTCTGATCTGAAGCTAGGACTGTTAAATATTCTTTATAGTAACATAAGAGTATTTAAGTATATTAAGTCAGCTCAGTCGATGCCACTAATTGTCATTTACAGACCTCCAGGGCCGTATTCTGAATTTCTTAGTGAATTTGCAGATTTCCTCTCAAACCTAGTCGTTTCTTTAGACAAAGCGTTAATTGCTGGAGATTTTAATATTCATTTTGAGAATCCAGAAGACCCTCTGAGAACAGCATTTATGTCCATACTGGACTCAGTAGGCGTAAATCAGTGTGTAGTAGGACCCATTCATAAAGCAGGTCACACTTTAGATTTAATAATATTCTTCGGATTAAGTATAAGAAATGTATTCACAATTCCACTGTCTGAAATTATCTCAGATCACTATCTTGTCTCCATTCAAGTGTGTCACAGTGATAATGTATGCACAGTGCCACGCTACCGTATTAAACGTACATTCACATCAACTACCACAAAGAGTTTTATCAGTAATCTCCCAGAGTTACCAACTTCGATTAGATCTCCGTCTGACCCCACAGAACTCGATCAGGCGTCTGAATATTTAGAGTCGACATTTCATTATACCTTAGATAATGTAGCTCCAGTAAAAAGAAAAATTATTAGAGATAAGAAACTTGTTCCCTGGTATAACGATCACATGCACACTTTAAAACAGACCGCTCGGAAATTAGAACATAAATGGCATCAAACTAAATTGTTAATATTTCAATTAGCATGGAAAGAGAGCATCCTGAACTATAGGAAAGCTCTTAGTGTAGCTAGATCAATGTATCTCTCCACTCTTATAAAAAATAACAAAAATAATCCTAGATTTTTATTTAATACGGTAGCCAAATTAACCAGAAATAAGACCACTGCGGAAATCTCCACAACAACATCATGCAATAGTGAGGACTTCATGAACTTTTTTAATAATAAAATTGTAAATATTAGGCATAAAATTGAGGTTTTGAAACCGAACAATGTAATTGATGAAGATGTTAATCTAGCCATGTCAGATCGGAACCTAGAACACTTTACTCCCCTTGAAGAGAATGAACTAATTTCACTCATCTCTTCTGCAAATTCATCAACCTGTATACTAGATCCTATACTGACACAATTTCTTAAACAGATAGTACCAGTAATAACAGAATCCCTGTTGACAATAATTAATTCCTCACTCAGCATTGGTTATGTTCCAAAATCTTTTAAATTAGCAGTTATCAAACCAATAATTAAGAAACCTGACCTCGACCCCTTTCAGCTGTCCAATTACAGGCCCATATCAAACCTCCCCTTTATCTCTAAGATTCTGGAAAAAATAGTAGCGGAGCAGCTATGCTCATATCTACATAGAAATGGCATACATGAACTGTATCAGTCAGGATTTAGGCCTCATCACAGCACAGAAACAGCACTCGTTAAAGTAGTAAATGACCTCCTATTGGCTTCTGATCGGGATTGTGTAACTATGCTGGTATTACTCAACCTCAGTGCAGCTTTTGACACCATTGATCATAGTATTCTTCTTCATAGATTAGAAAATGTAGTAGGAATTAAGGGTACAGACCTCTCGTGGCTCAGATCCTATTTGACCGATCGTTATCAGTATGTAGACTTAAATGGTGATTATTCTGCATGGTCCCTTTCAAAGGCTACACTCGATGCTGCGTAAAAACGCTATGGGAACATCTTGTCATGTTGACGGATGTGAAGCATGTGTGTATCAAACACGCCAAATTTTGGCTTATATAACGTCGGTTGGGTGACGTCATCTGATGAGACACACATGCAGGTTATACGTAAATAGGGATGAACCGGAAACATTCCTCAGATTCTGTCTTCACCTAGTTGTGTTGAGCGTGTCTGTGTTTAAACCAGCAAAATAAGAAGTGTTTAATGCACTGATATGGCAGATTTCCCTCCGTGTGTGATAATCCATATCAAGAGGGCGATCTCTACACTTTACTGCTTCGATTAAAGTGCTTGCGCACACCCCGCATTCCTTGAGAAACTTCGGGCCGCTGCGCATTTTTGGCACTTAAAATAGATCCGGCAGAGCTGTGAGAGATGGAGTTAAAACCTCACTCCCTCATTGGGCTCGGGAAATCCCTCTGTCCGCTCTCAAGCGGGCCCTGCGCTTCTTGTGAATGGGAAGGATAAACAGCCTCTAAGCACTTGGAAAACATTACACGGCAGTTCCTATCGGGTGGCCGGGGGGCGGAGCCTCAACGACGCTTTCTCTCCCCTCTTAGCTATCTCCATATAAGTTAACCCTTTCGTGGAGTAAGCTGTATTAATCCCGTGTTTTCCTGCCATCAACTTATTTATTGTTTAAATATAGTTGATGTGGAAGCGCGGAGTTATATGATGACGCCCAGATAGAAGAGACGCTTCCAGGCTATCTCTCTCCTGGGACATCATCCATCCTGAAAAGCTAATACTTCCTTTCAAGCTGTGTAGACTTTCATCTTCCCTGGAGGGAAAAGCTTTTCCTTTGCACATCATGGCGGTTTTGCAGGCTGACCAGGCTGACCTGCTGAGAGACTTGAGCACTGGCGGGGCTCTTCAGATAGGACGTATTGGAATTAAGCCAGGCCACAGACTTGTCTCTGCGTGCAACAAGCAGACGGCTCGTGTTGTCGGCCGTTTTTATGGCTACAATGGTTTTCGCGGGGAGGCACTTGTGGCTGAATCTCAGCCACATCAAGGATAAGGATCGTGACATTACTTCTTGATGCCCCTATCTCACCTTGCGGCCTGTTTGGCGATATTGTTAACTCGGTCGCCACTAGGTTCATGAGGCGAAGTTATGTGAACAAGCCTTCGGGAAATTCCTTCCCCGCCGTGCTCAAGAGTCGGGACTGTCGGCCACCCTGTCTCGACCGGGTCTGACTCTTGCGAGGCGTGAAACACAAGGAGAGTGTTCTTGAGCCGCCCACCCCCTCGTAAAGATTGGGGTGCGATGCGCCTCACAATCCGCCTCAAAAGAGGTCAGACTGGCATATTGTCTTCTTTACAAAGAAGCCCTGAGGTTCATGTGTCCAGGACCATGGGGGTGGCCCCCCAATGGGGAAAGGCATGCAGAATTCCTTTCAAGAATGAAGTGTTCTCCCTGACACCCCCAGGAGGTCTGTGTTTTGCTCCGCCACCACCAATCTCCAATAAAGTGTTAGTTCTTCGGTTCTTTCCTGCCATGCTTCAGGATGCCGAACATCTAACATCCCCCCATTTAACCAAGCCGCCGAGACTTTTGCCCTTTCTGAGAAACTGGTATATCTCCTTGGGTACTAAGTGCTGTAGAGAGAAACTACAGGATTTAGTTCTCACATCACCCTCCGCATTTCAATGGCGTGGTCTCCACTTCCATGAAACCGGAAAGTGCGCATCTGCTGACAGAAGTTGCTGGGAATGGGGCCATGGAACATGTTCCCCTACCAGACAGTGAGTCAGGCTACTACAGTCAGTATTTCTTGGTTCCCAAGAGGAATGGGGGGCTGCGTCCAATTTTTTGATTTTGCAGGCTTTACCGCTATCTAAAATGAATAAGTGCAGCTTCAAAATGTTGACTGTCAAAGTGATTGCTCTAAAATCCTACCAAGCGATTGATTTGTGACAACCGATTGAAGGACGCTTACTTTCATATAGAAATATTGCCACAACAAAGGAGGTTCCTGAGGTTCGCTTTCGGGGTCGAAGCTTAACAGTATTGGATCCATCCATTTGGTCTACCTCTCTCACCAACACATATATAAAATGCATGGATGTAGTTTTGGCTCTCACGACTCCAGGGTATCCGTATTTGAATTACATAGACGACTGGCTGGCCCAGTCTCTTTAGCTAACACTTCGACATCAGCATGTCGTCCTAGCTCATCTTTGTTTCTGTGGATTGAGACCCAACGCCACGAAAAGCGTGCTCTTTCCTGTTCTGAGAATTTGGGTGTCACAGGGATTCGATCGTAAGCGGGCACAGTTGTCTCCCGCTCGTGTCGAATCCATTCTCAACACCCTCAAGGAAATCAAGCTAGAGATTTCAGAGATCTTAGCTCTCATGGCAGCTGTATCCACGATGACACCTTTGGGCCTTCTGCACATGAGAGAATTTCTGTTGTGGCTACGACAGGGGATTTCACTCTAGGGCCAATCCCCAATAAGGGTTACGCGCCGGGTGCTTCGTACCCTTCCTCTGTGGTTCAGACCCCGGTTTCTGACTCTGGGTCCCACTCTAAGTTCGTCTTGTCGTCGCAGATGCTAACGACATACGGTTCCCTCACCCCCGGCTGGGGTGCGGTCTTGGATGACTGTCCAGCCCAAGGGAGCTGGAGAGGCCTTCTTCTCGCACAGCACATCAATTGCCTCGAAATGATGGCTCTATTTCTGGCCCTAAAGCCCTTCCTCCAGCAGTTGATAGGCTACCATGTCCTAGTGTGGGGGGACAACACTATGGCAGTCTCATATATTAATCGCCAGAGCGGACTGTGTTCGCGCCGCTAAATAGCTAGCGCACCAGGTTCCTGTCCCTCAGGGCGATTTACATTCCAGGGCATATGAATGTGAGAGCAGTTGTACTGTCCAGTCAATCTCTGACACACAAGGAATGGAAACCTCACCCCGAAGCAGTCAGTCAATCTGGGAGAGATTTCAGCTAGCAGAGGTGGACCTCTTTGCCTTGCAATATCAGCAAATGTCCCCTTTGCTATTCTCTGACTCTGGATCAAGTATCCCTCTTCAACGGCTCACTATGGGTGATTCCAATGAGGTGGGATCTTCTGTCTCAGGGGCAGGGGACAATATTTCATCCCCGGCCCGAGCTTTGGCACCTTCAAACCTTCAAAGAGCTTATGCCCTCAAATGGAATGTATTTAAAGTTGGTGCACGACGAAGCAAGCCGCCACTACGCTGGGTGAGAGATGCTATTGCCCTCTCCTATGAGGCGTGTGGTCTCACTTCGCCTCTAGAAATCAGGGCTCATTCAACCAGGGGGATCGCCTCATCTATTGGATTAGCAAGAGGTATTCCCCTGCAGCAAGTGTGTGCCAAGAAGGTCGACCCAGTCCACTGTCAAATTGTTTCAGTCCTGGAGTATCTGCAGGAAAAATTGTCCTCGGGCTTGTGCCCTAGTACTCTCAGGACATACGTAACTGCATCCTCACTCAACTATCTTCTGAAAGTTCCATAAACCCAACATTCACCCTATTGTTTCTGAAGCCTTCTGTCCTCTGCCTTTACAGCGGAGCAGGAGAGACTTCACTTACTGTGTCCAGTACGTGCTCTTCAGATTTATGTCCACCGCCTCAGCCAGAGCAGCTTTTACATGTTTTAGTGGCGGGGCAGCCACCACTACACTGGATGAGAGATGCTACTGCCCTCTCCTATGAGGCGCGTGGGCTCACTTCGCCTCTAGGAGTCAGTGCTCATTCAACCAAGGGGATCGCCTCATCTATTGCACTAGCAAGAGGTATTCCCCTGCAGCAAGTGTGTGCTAAGCAGGTAGACGCAGTCCACTGCAGAATTGTTTCAGTGCTGGAGTTTCTGCAGGAAAAGTTGTCCTCGGGCTTGTGCCCTAGTACTCTCAGGATGTACGTAACTGCATCCTCACTCAACTATCTTCCGAAAGTTCCATAAACCCAACATGCACCCTATTGTCTTTTGGCGCTTTTCCACTGCATAGTACGGCACGACACGGTTCAGTTCAACTCACCTTTGGGGGGTTTTCCACTGGGAACGGTACATGGTACCTGGTCCTTTTTTTTAGTATCACCTCAGCCGAGGTTCCAAGCGCCGAACCGTTACCAAAACGTGACGTGTAAACTCTGCTGGTCACTGATTGGCAGGAGTTTGCGACACGAGACACAACAGAACCGCTATATTTAGAACAGCCAGAGAAGGATCGGACCCACCTTTTCGTATTAACCAAAAGTTTTCTTTGGCTGCCATCAGCCTCTTTTGAAACAAACTCCTTCGTCTCGCTGCTAAAAACATCCACATGCCGAGAATGAAGAACACCATGCCGGCGATATGCTCCATTGTTGTGTGTTTGTTTGTGGCGCGTTTACGATGATGTCACGGCAGTAGAGGCGCAGCAACTAAAACGACACGTGAATAATCCCGTCCACTCTAAAGCGTTACTAAACTGCAGTGGAAGCGCAAACCGAGCCAAACTGAGCCGAACCGAAGTGAGATGAACTGAACCGTGTCGTGCCATACTATGCAGTGGAAAAGAGGCATTTGAAGCCTTCTGTCCTCCGCCTTTGGAGCAGGAGAGACTTCACTTACTGTGTCCAGTATTTACTATGTGCGCACACGCTACACAACCTTCGGGGTCCAGACACTTGCAGTGCGGCGACGTTGGTACTCTCGTTCCCATAGCGTTTTCACGCAGCATTGAGTGTAGCCTTTGAAAGGAAATGTCTCGGGTTACTTTGCTGTAACCCTGTTACCTGAAAAGGCGGGAACGAGATGCTGCCTCCCAATGCTGCCTACGTGACCGGATGTCCGTTCAGACAAATCAATCTGAGGAATGTTTCCGGTTCACCCCTATTTATAACCTGCAGGTGCGTCTCATCAGATGACGTCACCCGACCGAGGATATAAAGCCAAAATTTGGCGTGCTTGATTCACACATGCTTCACAACCGGCAACATGACAAGATGTTCCCATAGCGTTTTCACGCAGCATCTCGTTCCCGCCTTTTCAGGTAACAGGGTTACAGCAAAGTAACCTGAGATGTTCTCTAGTGGAGTTTGCCGTTCCGCAGGGTTCAGTTTTAGGCCCACTGCTTTTTTCCCTTTACATGCTTCCTCTGGGCAACATAATCCGTAAGCATTGTATTAATTTTCATTGTTATGCTGATGACACACAGTTACTGTATATGTCTCAGCAAAACCTGGTGAGAAAAACCAGCTTAGTAAAGTTGAGCAATGTGTGCAGGACATAAGAAATTGGATGCTAATTAATTTCCTTCTGCTTAATCCGGATAAGACAGAAGTTCTAGTCATAGGGCCGCATACAACTAGGAGTAAAATTTTAGATCACACTATAATTTTAGATGGTCTTTCTATTCCATCAAGTGCAACAGTAAAAGACCTCAGTGTGATTATAGATTCCAGCCATTCAGTTGAAGCTCATGTAGATAATATTACCAGGATAGCATGCTTTCACCTCAGAAATATTGCCAAGATATGAAATATATTGTTGCTAAACGATGCAGAAAAACTAGTTCATGCTTTTATCACCTCTAGGTTGGACTATTATAATGCCTTACTGTCTGGTTGTTCAGCTAGGTGCATAAACAAGCTTCAGTTAGTCCAGAATGCAGCAGCGAGAGTCCTCACTAGAACCAGAAGATATGAGCACATCACCCCTATCTTATCTTTATTGCATTGGCTCCCTGTGAAATTTCGCATTGATTTTAAAATACTACTTTTGGCATATAAAGCATTAAATGGTCTTGCGCCGCATTATCTGAGCGAACTGCTAGTCTCTTACGATCCGCCATGCCTACTTAGATCAAAGGATGCAGGCTGCTTGTCAGTACCGCGTATTATGAAAACTACAGCTGGGGGCAGAGCTTTTTCTTACAAAGCCCCAAAAAAATGGAATAGTCTTCCAAATAGTGTTCGGGACTCAGACACAGTCTCAGTGTTTAAGTCTAGGCTAAAAACCTATTTATTTAGCCAAGCATTTTTATAAATAGATTTCCCTTAGGTAAAGGAGCAGATCTGGGGGACTCATGGACGTAGAGTATTACGATGGTTACGTATGGTTTGTTGACAGTGAGGTGATTGTTTGCTTTACACTTCAGGGACCCCTCATGTTTGTGTTTCCTTCTGGCTCTGCCTTTTAGTTATGCTGTCACAGTTAGTCCTGCCGGAGTCCCTGCTTGCACTTTACAGTAAATATACATTCACATTATACATAATGTGACTGTGACCATACCTAACTGCCATCTCTCCTCTTCTTCTCTTTCTCCCCCTCTTTCTCTTCCCTCTCTCCCCCTGTCTCCCCCTTTCACTCGTTCTCTCTCTCTCCGTCGAGCTACACATGTCGTTCCTGAGCTGCCAGTGATCCAGATTCCCTCTGCCCTCCGGACCTGTCTGACCCATCCTGGTGCCCCGCTTCTGCTTGGAGATCTCGTCACATGGATGTCCCGTGTGTCTCTTTGGGATGCGTCTGGTGTCTGGGGATGATTCTCTCTACCTAGAAGACGGTTCTGGCAACTGTTTCTCTGGGGACTTGACAGTTCGATAGGTCAGGACTGGAACTTCCTACAAGTCTACCTGAACCTTCCTTTAAGTCTACCTGAGTCTCCAATAACTACCTGGACTCCATATTAACATCAATTAACATCAACTATTATAGCTGAACTGCCTGCCACCTAACACGCTGTATAAATGCAGATCATTTCCTGCTGTTTCACCCAAATGAGGATGGGTTCCCTGTTGAGTCTGGTTCCTCTCAAGGTTTCTTCCTATTACCATCTCAGGGAGTTTTTCCTTGCAACTGTCGCCCGCAGCTTGCTCACCAGGGACAATCTGACCATTTTAATTCATACAGTACACATTCACATTGCATACAAACTTAAATAATTCTTTTAATTGTGTAAAGCTGCTTTGAGACAACGACAATTGTTAAAAGTGCTAAATAAATCAAATTGAATTAAATTGAATTGAATTGGTCGATTCCTGGTTCTAAGGCTAAATGGATATTTATCCCTAATGCCTTGGGTTCTCTTTGCATTGTAAATGCTCTTACTTTAACTATTTCCAACCACATTTCTATAATTCCAGGTTTTAACAATGTGTTGATAAAACAAAAAAGTAACTTTTCACATAATTGAGAAATGGTTTGCTTGCATCTGGGTGGAGAAAAATTGGGGCGGTGGTGAAGCGGTGACAGAATTTCTGGAAGGCGGAAATGGCGGTGGAGTTGAGGCTGAAAGGGCGAGATGATGGATGGGTCAGAGCGGTCAGTCGTGCTGCAACCATACTGTAGTCCCGGATAAAGCGATGGTAGAAATTCACAAACCTGAGAAACCATTGAAGTTGCTTAAGGGTCTTGGGTAGGGGCCAATGACGCACAACATCGAGTTTCTGCAGGTCCATGGCCACACCCTGGGGCGAGATGACAAAACCCAGGAACGTTGTGGAGCGCACTTCTACAACTTACAGTACAGTTGATGGGCATGCAATCTTTTTAAAATCGCTCTGACATGCTGGATGTGTTCATCAACTGTACATGAGTAAATGAGGATGTCGTCGAGGTATGCAAATGCCCACCGTACTAGCAATTCCCTGAGAACATCATTGATGAAATGTGGGAAAACGGCGGGGTCATTGCAGTCCAAATGGAATAACAAGGCATTCATAGTGTCCAGTGGGTGTGATGAATGCCGTCTTCCACTCATCGCCCTCTCTGATGCGCATCAAGTTGAAGAAGCTCCGAAGGTCCAACCTTGCGAAAATGGTGGCACCAGAGAGGGCGTCCAGGGCAGAGTTGGTAAGAGGCAGCGGATGTCGATTCTTGATGCTGATGTTATTTAGCCCCCGATAGTCGACACATGGGCAAAGTTCACCTCCTTAATTTTTATAAAAAGAAGAACCCTGCGGCAGTGGGGCGAAGAGGAGGGCCTGATGGTACCTTGGCGGAGGGCGTTCGACACATACTCCTCCAACGCCTGCGTCTCAGTGGTAGAGAGAGAGTAGAGATGGTCGGCTGAAGGTCAATCGCCAGATCGTAGGGGCAATGCAGAGGAAGGTGGGTGGCGCATCTTCTGCAAAACACTTCAGCCAGGTCCCAGTAGGCGGTGGGAATGGCGTTGGTGTCGACGTCGGAGGCCTTAGACTCCCTAGAGCACGACCCAGCCGGTGCTTGTAGGAAGAGCTCGGAGCAGGTCGGTCCCCACTGGAAAATTCGACTTTGGGTCCAGGATATGAGGGGGTCGTGTTGCAGCAGCAAGGGATGTCCGAGGATGATGAGTGGTGATGAAATGGAGGTGAGGTGAAGTTGGATCTGTTCTTGATGTGTGTCAATGACCAAGGTGATGGGTTGGGTCTGGGTGGTGATGGGGCTAGATGATAAGGGCCGACCGTCAACAGAAGTGATCCTAACCGGCTGGGATAACGCCTCGAGTTTTATCCCCAGTTTTTTTGCATAGGCGGAGTCAATGAAGTTACCTGTGGCACCAGAATCGATAAACGCAGTACTTCCGACTCGTTTGTGGCCAACTGGAGATAAACTTGGACTAAGAGACGGGAGGTGTGGGTCGTGATAGGAGAGAGTTGGAGATGACCCGGTGATGGCTCGATGGTGCGCGGCTGATCCACAATATGTGCAGAGCCCTTTCCGGAATCACCGCTCCCGTTCTGCAGCGGTCATGGAGGCGTGCCCTAATTGCATGGGTTCCCCAGCTCCCGTGGGTGGTGGAGATCCAACAGTTCCAGTGATGGCGGGGTTGAATGCAGGTCGGGCTTCAGGTGCTGGAATGTGAGAAAAAATGGAGGGGGATCGTGATGTGGCGTATGAAGGTGGTGGCGTGGCAGGCGGCAGGGTTCAGGGGGTTGGCTTTGGACGAGAGAGCAGCCGTTGGTCAATCCGGAGGGCCAGTTGGATTAGGCCTTCCTGTGTAGCAGGCAGCTCTCATCCTGCGAGCTCCTCTTTGATGCGTGACTCCAACCCCTCGTAATAGGTCGTCCAAAGGGCAAAGTCTCCCCAGGTGGTTTGGACGGCTCACGGACGAACCTCCCTGCTGCAGATGGTACAGCATTGTGTCGGTCTCCACCTCACCAGCAGGATGTTCGAAGGTCAGTTTCAGTTGTCGGGTGAACTCGTTGTATGAATGCGCGGTGTCAGAGTCGGAGCGAAGAACCACCGTGGCCCACTCAGCTGCCTACCCGGATAGCAACGAGACGAGAAGAGCGATGCGCAACAGATCTGTGGAGTATCTGGTGGAGTTAAACTCAAACACAAGATCCAGTGCGGTTAGAAAAATGCTACATTTCCCATCTGAGCCATCCCATTTGTGCGGTAGTGATAAATAAACATCAGGTGAAGGAGAAGATTGCGGCACGGCAGCCACTGCGACGGCCGACGGACCAGCCGGAAGACTGACAGCCTCGCGGCGCTTGGACACTACTACGGAGAGTCGCAATCTCGCCATTCAGCTGATCAACCAACTTAGCGTGTCCGTCCACCACATCGCAGAGGTGGGCGTAATCCGCTGGGTTAACTGTGGGCTCAGTTATTCTGTCACGGGATAAACCGGAGATAACAACAGATGACTTAGCAGTTTAGCCCGTGTAGCGTGGATCGTAACCCAAATGCGGAAGTAGCGCGAAGAGGCAGGATAACCACGCAAATATTCTTAGAACTCTCTTGTAATGAGAGCAAGAGTCTACACAAATAAACTCGCGTTCTTACAACACACACTCGGTCAGGAATATAAACCCAGAAATAATGAGTACAATTTGGCAGGTACATGTCGGAACCAACATGGGCAACTCAATGACTGAGCGATGTGATGCGCCTCCTTTTATGCTTCCTGTGTCGCGACCGTACTACTTCCGGGTCCTAGTAACGGTCGCGGAGCGAGTGTGTATGACACCATTAATGTAAAATAAACAGAGAATGTTACCAAATCAATGGTTATATAGTTTTCATTGTTAAATGATGACACATTTCTCTTTAATTTGTTTATTATTACACTATAATTATGTGGTAAAGTGCCTCAAAAGTGACTTATTACTTATATTATTACATGAAAAGCTGCTTAACGGGATATACATAAAACAGGAAAAACACAAAAGAAAATATTCAACATGAATAAAAGAAAGTAACAACAGACAATAAAATGCTCTAGTATAAAATACATGCCAACATTGTCATAATATCTGACCAGGTTTTTATCTAGTTTTACAATAATTATGATTATATTATAATTATTATATATTATATAATTATAACATAATTGTGCTGTGCAGACATTTGCCTTCAAAATTATTTATTCCTAGCAATTGTCATTTACTAACAATAAATTATCATATTATAATTAATATCCTCTCAACTTAGATGAAGACAAAGCTAGTCTGTTTAAAGCATGTGAATCTCGAAACTGATGCCCAAAAAAGCACCTTAAAAAGTTAATTCTAGCACATTCTTGCAAATTATTTGAATGCTTGACCATAGAAATGAGGAATGCTCATAGAAGAAGAAAAATATATACTCATAATATAGATACCAACTTTTGTATACTATGCATTATAATAAAAAAGATATTCAATATTTATATAAAAAATAATTTATAATATAATATATGTATAAAATAATATCAACAAAACAGATAACCATCTGTAAAGTCAAGCTGGATGCACAGCTATAATTAACTTATATAAACTTTATATAAAAAATATTTGAAGTTATAACTTCATTTATGCAAAGCATCTAGAATCTGCCCCAATATTGCCCAGGGTCATTTATTAAAAAATGCTAATAGAAGCTGACAGCAAACTAAATCAAAGTGTAATACCATGGAAGATAAGCAAAAATGTCAGAAATAAAAATCCTAGAAAGATATGTTTGCCTGATCTTAGACCTGCTTGACACCTGATTGTTTCAGGGATCTTTTGTATTAAGCTAAGATTTTAACCATATGGATTTACAGCACACAACACGTCTCCCTGAGACAGCCTGAAATCCGATAGCTGTACTTGAGAATAATATAATCAATTATATTATATGAAATATATTGAAATGTAATTAAATACAGTGGTGTGAAAAACTATTTGCCCCCTTCTTGATTTCTTATTCTTTTGCATGTTTGTCACACTTAAATGTTTCTGCTCATCAAAAACCGTTAACTATTAGTCAAAGATAACATAATTGAACACAAAATGCAGTTTTTAAATGAAGGTTTACGTTATTAAGGGAGAAAAAAAACTCCAAATCTACATGGCCCTGTGTGAAAAAGTGATTGCCCCCCTTGTTAAAAAATAACTTAACTGTGGTTTATCACACCTGAGTTAAATTTCTGTAGTCACCCCCAGGCCTGATTACTGCCACACCTGTTTCAATCAAGAAATCACTTAAATAGGAGCTACCTGACACAGAGAAGTAGACCAAAAGCACCTCAAAAGCTAGACATCATGCCAAGATCCAAAGAAATTCAGGAACAAATGAGAACAAAAGTAATTGAGATCTATCAGTCTGGTAAAGGTTATAAAGCCATTTCTAAAGCTTTGGGACTCCAGCGAACCACAGTGAGAGCCATTATCCACAAATGGCAAAAACATGGAACAGTGGTGAACCTTCCCAGGAGTGGCCGGCCGACCAAAATTACCCCAAGAGCGCAGAGACAACTCATCCGAGAGGCCACAAAAGACCCCAGGACAACATCTAAAGAACTGCCGGCCTCACTTGCCTCAATTAAGGTCAGTGTTCACGACTCCACCATAAGAAAGAGACTGGGCAAAAACGGCCTGCATGGCAGATTTCCAAGGCGCAAACCACTTTTAAGCAAAAAGAACATTAAGGCTCGTCTCAATTTTGCTAAAAAACATCTCAATGATTGCCAAGACTTTTGGGAAAATACCTTGTGGACCGACGAGACAAAAGTTTAACTTTTTGGAAGGTGCGTGTCCCGTTACATCTGGTGTAAAAGTAACACAGCATTTCAGAAAAAGAACATCATACCAACAGTAAAATATGGTGGTGGTAGTGTGATGGTCTGGGGTTGTTTTGCTGCTTCAGGACCTGGAAGGCTTGCTGTGATAGATGGAACCATGAATTCTACTGTCTACCAAAAAATCCTGAAGGAGAATGTCCGGCCATCTGTTCGTCAACTCAAGCTGAAGCGATCTTGGGTGCTGCAGCAGGACAATGACCCAAAACACACCAGCAAATCCACCTCTGAATGGCTGAAGAAAAACAAAATGAAGACTTTGGAGTGGCCTAGTCAAAGTCCTGACCTGAATCCTATTGAGATGTTGTGGCATGACCTTAAAATGGCGGTTCATGCTAGAAAACCCTCAAATAAAGCTGAATTACAACAATTCTGCAAAGATGAGTGAGCCAAAATTCCTCCAGAGCACTGTAAAAGACTCGTTGCAAGTTATCGCAAAGGATTGATTGCAGTTATTGCTGCTAAGGGTGGCCCAACCAGTTATTAGGTTCAGGGGGCAATTACTTTTTCACACAGGGCCATGTAGGTTTGGATTTTTGTTCTCCTGAAATAATAAAACCCCTCATTTAAAAACTGCATTTTGTGTTTACTTGTGTTATCTTTGACTAATAGTTAAATGAGTTTGATGATCAGAGAAATTTTGTGTGACAAACATGCAAAAGAATAAGAAATCAGGAGGGGGGCAAATAGTTTTTCACACCACTGTATATTTGCACTTCAAATGCATGTTTTGTTCTCCTGACTCTGTCATGATGCTTTAATCTAACTTCCAATCTAGCTTTTACTTACTGGGAAGGTTTGTGAGATCACTTCCTCAATTAGTTAGTTAATTTATAGCTTTACCATAAACTAGTATCAGTGTTGTTATTGCCATCCTAGTTGTACATTGAATCACTTATTCACTTATACTGAATAACTACAAGTAAATACATATACAGTCATGTGCAAAGGTAACTACCCTCTAATTAAGTGTGTTTTTATGTACAAACATAATAAAAAGCACCTGGTTGTAGCCGGTCTTAATATTAGGAAAGTACAACCTCCGACGCACAGTGAAACGTTTTTCACTGTACCTTGAATTATTGAACAAAAATTAAGGGGAAAAAAGAAAAAAAAACATGTGAGTAATACTAAGTATCACCAATTAATTACCTTGTTGATCAGTAACAACTTAATGTAATCATTTCCTGACTTTATCAGTCTCTTACAGTACATCGATGTGGAGGCATTTTGGAAAATTCTTCTTTACAACATTACAAAGTTCATTGAGGTTTTTGGACATTCGCTTATCCCCAGCTCTCTTAAGGTCCCGGAACAGAATTTCAATTTGATTGAGGTCTTGACTTTGACTAGGCCATTTCATTACTTTTTTTTTTTTCCCCCAGCCATTCCGATAAAACAAGCCGCACTTGTTCGGTCTTCTTCCAATCGTGCTATCATAGATTTTAACTATTATTATGCTCAGTGAGGCCTATAGTGTCTGAGATACAACTCTTGTGGCTGGGGAAAATAATATTTCTTACTGTTAATTTTTGTTAAATAATTATATGGTGAAAAAAGTTATGTTGTTGTTCGTCCTAGTCCAATCCTATGACCTGCTATGATCAGATGATTTTTTAAATTATGTTTTAACACAAAAAAGCAACAAAAAAACATAGAATTAAAAGAGGGGTACTAAATTTTACACACAAAAAATGTCAACTTTTAACTGCAATTTTAAATCAGGAAGGAACGGTAATATGATAAACAGCCTTTTCAATCTTCATGTGTATAACTGAAAATGTCTGGAGTGTTCAGCATTATACAGTAATATATATACTCTATACGCAGCTGTAATCATGACAATCAAATGCAGGATACAAGCGCTTATAACTCTACACTCTTGACTTGACTTGATTTTGACTTTTCTTTGTTGTGTATGACAGATTATTTAAAAATAATATTTAAAGGCAATCAAATCCCATGCAGGCAGCAACAACAATTCTAAATAAAAAGTGCAATCAAAGTGAAAACCAGAAAACACTGAATAAAGAAACAAAGTTTAGTATTGCACTCTTCCACTTAACAAAATATTGTGATGAAATGAAAAATATAAAAAGTCGTCAAATTAATCTTGGAATGCGCTTAATTCAGGTGCACACATTACAGTAGATAACAAACTAGTATTGAAACAGGTTTGAGACAGAGCCAAGACACGGGCACATAGACAATGTAAAAAAATTAAATTAATGATTTAGAGAACATTCTAAAATGCTTGAAATAGCTTCTTTCATAAAGGAGATCTTCAGACTTTTTAATGATTTTTTTTTGCATCAGCATTAATTCAGATATGCCAGTTTATGTAGCAACAGAACATGGAAAAGGAGAACAGTCCAAAACAGACCACCTGAGCTTAAAAGGTTACTTGCACGCATACCAGTCGACTTGACTTCATTGGGTATATTCGGACGCCTCAGCACCAAACGGCATTCATTGTGGGCCTCTGCAGAGGGGATGACTGCCTCACTGGGACGGGTGCTGCGCAGTTCATTACGTATCTGTACCATAGAAATGCTTTTTAAACACATGCTAAGAACAAGGTTAGATCTTAACACGGTGTAGCATTACAATGAAACAAGACACTGTAGAAACAGATGGAACTAATGATACATTTCATAAGAATGTGTGGGAAAGACATGATTATAGAGTGATTATATTATAGAGTCACAGAGTGATTATGTAAAACAACTGTTTACATCATATGATCTCCTTTCTGTAGCCATATTGTTTATACATAAAATCTGTTCATATAGGCCTTTTGGCATATAAGATACAATAACCTATTAGAAAGAATATATTATTACACATTTTACATCTTTTTAAAAAAAAGCCAGATTTTTTTTAATGTGGTGATCTTTATCCTGATTGATTCCAGATTTGGCTTATCCCTTAATTACCAGACATAAACAGATATAGGTTATGAGGTTTAACTGAAGGCCATCTCTCACCTTCTCCACTTTCTCAAACACTCGGAGGAAGTTCAGCCTCAACACACCCACCAATTCTGCCTCGCTCCAGTTCCTAGTCAATAGTTCTTCAATCAGAGCAGGGTATTTAGACACATCCTCCAGACCCCGAGGGAAACTATGAGCACAGACACAAACACGCAGGACAGACTGATTTAGAGCATATGTTTTCCATGTCCTATATGCCAGTCTGAAACAGAATGAATCTGTTTGCTGGAATTGAAACAAATTACAAACGTGTAAACAGGACAGCTCTCTTACCCGCTTGCCCCATCATAGTCACCACCGATTCCAATGTGCTCTGCTCCTATTACATGCTTAAGATGGTCAAAATGGTCTACAGGGCACAGGAAAGATAAAAAAAAAGATTTAAAAAATGAAGTAGCATGCAACAGAATACAGTACAGTCTGACTGCGATTTATTGGCACCCTGTCCAGTGTGCGCCTGGTGCCCTAAGTCTCCTGGGATAGGCTCCAGGCCCCCTGCGACCCTGAATACAGAATAAAGTGATATAGATGATGAGTGATTGATTAAAGTCTGAATACTGTTTTGTGTTATTTTTCCACATATGAAACCTTGCTAATGACATTTGAAAGGAATACCAGAACTGATAACCAAGCCTAAAGCATTTTTAAAGACCTCAAATCCTTTAGTGTTTTCTTTGATGATCAGTTTACAGCAAAACATTGATTTCTGTTGGACATTTCGATATAATAAGCTTGGAGCATTGTAAAAGATTTGTTTATCCTTCAGTGCAGAGGCAAACAGTTTTTTAGATCAATTAACCATACAAAAAGGAACTTATATTGCCCTTATATTGAACTTATATATTAGTTTTTTCAACAAATTTGCAACAGTTGTGCATGGGTAAAAAAGTTATACAGTGGAATCTTGGATTGCGAGTCACTTGGTCTGTGAATGTTTTGCAAGACGAGCAACATTTTTACATGTATTTTAACTTGATAAATGAGCGAGGTCTTGAAATATCTCTCATGTATAGTCAACATCTGTGTGAATGTGTTATAATTTTGTGTCCAGGTATAGTAACTATTCTGTACTTCACATTAGCTCAAAATTCCTTAAAAAGAGGCAAAAGAGAAAAAGTGCCATTAGAGAGATTCCTTGTTAAGTATTACATTTTGCTGACAGATGTACTATTTGCATGGGATAAGTATTATCATGGGACCTTGTGTGATTTAGAAATTACCCCCTCACGTCTGAGTTCTGTGTGGACCCCTGCGATTTTACTCAAATGTATTGACTTCCTGTATTGCCCGGATATACAGTATATATCCAGAAATGTGTATCTCTTTGTGTGAGTGTGTTGCGATGAAAAGAGTAGGGGAGAATGTGTGTGTGTGTGTGTGTGTGTGTGTGTGTGTGTGTGTGTGTGTGTGTGCTTATGCAGACTGTGTATGAGGCAGAGAAAGGATTAATGGATGTCTGCTTAGATGGATTAAAGAAAAGAATCACATATAGTTATCTAATAGCTCGAGCTGTATGCTTGAATTATCTGTAACTCATTAACCTTGAATTATGAAGTGAACCTCCTCTCTTAATTGTGCACTATTTCGAATTGGCTATTGTTTGGAAATGTCATTACAGGTCTGGCTGTATGATATATACAGCAGAGTGTTTACCGCATCCTGCTATACATGTCATCCATCAGTCTCTAACCATGTTTTTTGCTTTCGCTCTTCTAACTGGTTTCAGCTTTCTCCTTCTGCACATTGTATAGTTGTACAGTGTATATGACCCAAAATACTTTCAAAGCACTCCAACGCAGCATCCATTCATTCTTCGTGGACGATGGATAAAAAGGTGCACAGAAAACATAAACCTTAAAAAATGTATATACGACTCAAATACTGGCCAAATCACAGACATGCTGATTCGCACTGGACTAATATTATCACTGGACCTCGGTGTTCGGTAGGTAATTTGCGGAGGAATTTTTACTTTTTACAGACATGGTCGATTCGCATGGGATTAAGATCAACCTCTGATCTTAAGACAACCTCTGCATTTATTACAAATCACACAAGGTCCCCAGGTACAGTAATACTAGTCCCATGCGAATAGGACAAGAGAGCTCCCCTCCTCCTCCTTCTCGTCTCACACCAGCCATGATTCTTTTCAAAGGTAAATGCAGGTTATTTTGTTTTTAGTTTACTTTATATTTTGTATTAAATATTTTTATATTAATATTTTTGGGTTGTGGAACAAGTTTCCATTATTTCTTGTGGGTAAATTAGCTTTGATATATGATTGCTTCGGATTACAAGCATGCTTCCGGAACGAAAGTTTTGGGGGTTCGAATCTTGCTTCTGTATGCATGAAGATTGAATTTTAATTGGCATTTCCAACTGCCCATGACCTATGATTAGATGTGAGAATCTATATGGTCAAATAAACATTCTCACCAGCTACAAGAGAGACATTTGCTGGTGCACCACAGGATATAAAATCAGTGTAGAAGGTCACCATGATAAGCCCTCCATTTGCTTTCTAGTGTAAAAAATGTAAAGAATACATTTTATGAATATGACATGATAATAATAACATTCATAATAATAATAATAATAATAATAATAAAAGTCCTTCAACTTCTGAGATTCCTATGACGTTTTGCTTATTTTTTTCAAATGCCACAAAAAGCTATACAATACCCTAAATCTACTAAGGTCTCTTCTGGCACATTAGTTTAAGGCAGACTGTAGTCACCAGCATGAGAAGCAGGTCATCAGGAACATTGCGTGAGTTGGTACAGATGGTGTAGGCGGAGGAGTGGCTGAAGATCACTGGAGCTTTGGAAAGTCGCAGCACGGCTTGTGCCGTAGCCCAGGAAGTATGAGACAGGTCAACCAACATTCCCAGCCTGTTCATCTCATGGACTACTGCCTGGAGTAATGAACAGGATGCATACACACAAACAGTAAGCGCACCAATTTATGTACAGTATATATAACCCAGCATTCATATCATGTTGTTATAAATGGGAGTGGCACAGTGGTTCAGGTATCACTTTTTTTTCTTTGCAAGTGTTTTTGTGAATGAAATTTTATTTAAATGTGTTTATTTTTTTTAATTACCTTGCCGAAATCTGTCAAAGCATTGTTGTCTCTCTTGTAGTAAGTGTAATAAAAGGATGAGCTTTCGGCCCTACATAAGAAAACAATTGAGGAACATCTTTGCACGCATAAACATGGATACAGACAAATCCAACCATTAAAAAAATATTATCTGGCTGGTGCACCTTTATCAAACTGACATGATAGTGTGAGTTAGGGTGTGCATTTATAAACACTACATAAAGCATTCTCTTGTGTCAAATACACACTACAATACACACAGTATCATGTCCATATTCTTGCTCTGCAGAGAGGGGGCCACCATGCTACTAATGAGAAGAATATGAATGATTGTGCCCATGTGCTTACCAAGGTGTGTTGCAGGTGTGTGTTAGGGTCACAGATCTCACTCCAAGTTGGTAGAACATGCGCAAAGCTGGCAGACTGCTATCAATTGCGTGGCCTCCTTCTACACTGATCAAACAAGCTATTTTCTTTGTGGAGTTCATTTCTTCAAAAACACACACACACGCACGCATGCACCCACGCACACACACACAGACATACACACACACACACCAAAACTAATTATGAGTGTAATCTTAAAGGCAATCTTCAGTTAAGTGCATATGAGAAGTGCAAATCTGTGGGATATGGAAAAATGCACCCCTAAGAGCATAATGCTCTGGGAATTGCTCTTTTTCCACATCACTTTCATTCATGGGTGTGTCATCCTATCTGTCCCTAGTGGATATGGAGAATGAGAAACATGGCATGTAACAGTGGCGGCTGCTCTAAGACTACAAGGGAAGCTCCACTTCCTCTACTACGTCAGAAAATAAATGCTCATATATGCACTGTCGTATTTATATTGGTTTCAATAAAAGTGCGCTAGAACGCATTTAACTTCATGACTAGCTCGTTCAGAATCATGTATTTATTAATGATTGTTTGAAGTGTTTTTCTTGTCATACATTTCTGTGCAACACAGCTCGTTAAACCCTCCTGAAGCCCAGGTTCACTGGAGCGCTACGGGCAGCACAGAGGAGCTTTTTTCACTGCAGAAAAGTTGGACAGTAATTGGATAAATGTACCAAAATCGTCACTTTCAAGGAAGCTCAGCTTCTCTGGTAGTGAATGGAGCAGTGGGCGGGCCAGGACGCTGGGCTGCTGCATGATGATTGAAGGAGCTGTTTAAAGGGCAGAACCGCTTTGTTGATTGACAGCATGTCTTAAGTATACATCAGCGCTACAGAGATTCGAGTTCTGCTGCACTCTGTATTGTTTGCTGGTGATATACACCATTTTTGTTTGTACAAATCATTCTTTAAATAATAAATAAAAACAAATTATAACGTTCTTGACGCTTGCGCTCCTTGTTTCAGCATTGTAAAGTTAGTTCGTTCATATAATTAAAGTAGCCCGTGGAAGGGGAAACTAGCCAGAATTTATGTACAAATAACATAATGAATTTTATGATTTTGCCTAAGAACACAGCCATGAATAAAGAATGGTACAAAGCAGCCTCTGAGAGAAACTTCTTCCAACCATCCAAGAACAGTTTGATTACGAACAATGCCTTGATGGAGCACCTTGCTATCAGGCAAAAGTGATAACTAAGTGGCTTGGGGAACACAACATAGAAATTTTGGGTCCATGGACAGGAAACTCCCCAGACCTTAATCCCATTTCGAACTTGTGGTCAATCCTCAAGAGGCAGGTGCTCAAACAAAAACCCACAAATTCTGACAAGCTCCAAGCATTGATTACGCAAGAATGGGCTGCCATCAGTCAGGATGTGGCCCAAAGGTTGACTTGCATTGCAGAGGTCTTGATAAACACTGCAAATATTGTCTCTATGCATAAACTTAATATAATTGTCAATAAAAGTCTTTGACACTTTGTCAAGAAATGCTTATAATTATATTTCAGTATACATTAGTAACATGTACTAAATACAATAGCATTAAATGTAAAAACAAATTACAGCTCTTTAGGCCACAAGAGTGACAATAGTGTGAGGGTTTTTTTTCATTTTATTATTATTTTTATACCTGCAGCAGTGGTAGCCAACTCCAGCTCTGGGTATTCAGTACACATACGCCTTATCAAATCAATCTGTTCCAATGCCAATCTAACAGCATCCTTGTCTTGAGCTGAACATAACACATATGCTGCAAAAATCTGACAAAGGAAAAAGTTGTCAAAGTTCATATATAGGGTTGTATGTCATTAAGTTATTTATTTTATACATGATATTGAACCTGAATTCATCACAAGTTATTTAAGAAGCATTGTGGTATTGAATAAGGGTTGTGTAGTTAACAAGTAAAACTGATTCAAAATCAAATCAATTAATAAACAGATAAATAAAAATTCTGATTGTCACGTACACAACCATACACTGTATGGTACTGTATGCAGTGAATTGCTTAAACAACTGTTAAAAAGGAAAGATAAGATTGAATAAGAAGGAACATCTTCTTACTCTCTTCGAAAGAAAGAAAAAAATGTAAAATTACATTTTAACAGTTACAGGAAACTATAATTTACAGATTAAAGGCGTGCAATGTGCAATATGCCATGTGTAATATTAAAGGGTATAAGAGGATAAAGATATGGTGTGTACCTATGACAGCAACAGTAGGAGTGAAACGTATGAAATGAGTATGAAATTAAATAATATGTGTGACAGCAGCAGTGTTATTGTCTATGTTTTAAAGAGCAAAGTTAGTCCTCATTTATGTGTAAAAGAGAACCAGCAATGTGCAACATATGAGTCAGGTGCAAGTACAGGAAATAAAATGAGAAAAGGATATTGAATACAAGACCCTGAATAGGTATTGCTTACTAAATCGGTACAGTATTAAGTATACAGTAAAGCAGTATTATCAGCACAAAGCACTGCATCGGTATGGGTTTTAATGACTAAAAGATTACTAAATCAGTAGGGTAATGAATCAAAAATGAGTACTACACTAGTAGAGTGTTGCAGCAATAATTGTACAGAATCGATACAATATTGAATCAGTAAAAGGATTTACATCAGTAGAGCATTGACTCAGTATAAGAGTACTGCATCAGCAGGGTAATGAATCAGCAAACATACTACATCAGTAGGGTAGGGTATCGAATCAACAAAGATTACTACATTAGCAGGGTATTAAATCATTAAAGTGTACTGAAAGAGCAGGGTGTTGAATCAATAAATCGTATTACAACTGTAACAATGCGGGTCACGCGAGGGGCTGAACTGCGTGAAAACATTGTCCTGAAATACGTAAAAACACAAGTCCTGAACAGGCAGAGGCTCGGTCACCCAGACGCATGGTTGCTAGGCGACGCCGCCCCAAAGGCAATCACGAAGATGGGCCACACCAGGCAGTGTGCTTATTTAACGGCCCTCATACCAGCGCACTTCGTGTGATTGTTAGCTAAACGTAAAAGTGTCAGGGCCAAAGACAAAAGACCCAGTCAATGTCTTGACCAGCAGCCGGCATGAAAGAGAAACTCATCTCCAAATGTGGAGGTCTTCTTGTGCATGTTACAAGCCTTCTCACTAACTCCTACTTACTAACTCTGGTGTGATTGATAATCATTATTTAATCATAAATATGAAACACCCACTGTATGTACATATTTTGTAGATCAATGGCAAACACACTCCACTGTCGGTAGTTTCTGGTGCAACTCATTTAGTCATTAAAGCATTAACTATCAGAAAGTGAGTCGCAGATTTCTGATCTCTGTGCGCACTTCACACATCATGCAGCCTTAGAATTGCGTGGCTTTCTCTGTTTGCGTAAATTTTCATTGCTGCCCAGGAAATCTAGATTCAATATGTAAATTAGGTATAGGTCTCCTGAGTATGTAAACTAAACCCTGATACTGAGCTTGTAAGCTTCACTCTTATGAAATGTGATCCTGTTCTGTTTGTATGAATGGAAGCTTTGTACTGCAGCTGTGAGTTTAGTAAATGCTGTGGTGATAGACACATGTATACACATAAGGCGAAGTGGAAGTCCAGGCGACAGATATGATAAAAAATGGGGCAATCCATCATGGGGGTCGGAAAGGCTGGTTATAAGATTATCGTTTTGGAACAAGCACAGATCTACGCTCATGAGTCACCCTTATGCCGTTAGTTGGGGCTCCTTGTGTTATTGGCTAAGAGTAAGAAAGTGAGTGGAAAGATTTGTGCCCTTGGGTGACACATTGTATGAGTGAGAATGATTGGGAATGCACCGCTGATCCAACTGTCAAGTACAGCACCAGAAACAAATGCTTATGCATTGTTGTTCAATTATATGGCAATGTGTAAAACAACTGGGTACATGATCGCTGACAAGTAGCCAGGCAGAAAACTTGGTTCAGTATGTAGCCTTTTGATAATGATTCACATTTATCCTCACTCACTAAAGAATTATGAGTAAAGGGCAAGTACAGTATGATGTTGGTTTAATTAAGGCAACTGAACCGGTGATCATCACCCCAAAGTTACATTTTTAAAAAATAGTATCCCCTTAAACATAAAGCCATTGCTGGTATAATTCCAGTTTTAAATTCTTTATTGAAGCTGGTGTCATTGTACACTCCTCACGCCTACAGTAAGCAAGGACTCAAAGCAAGCCTATCAAAGCTCCAATTCGTACACAAATCAAATCCTTAGCACACTGTTTTAGCACAAGATAAAAACTGAATCACTTGGAGCAACCTGAAATATTCCAAAACAAATAAACAATTGATATATTTCTACTGCAAAACATTTATTCTGAACTCTATAACCTTCAAGGCCATATTGAGCAATATTAGCTCTACAGACAGTAACAGCAGTTAATGGCGCTTTTCCACTGCATAGTACGGCACAGCACGGTTCAGTACAGCTCACTTCGGTTCGGCTCAGTTTGGCTCGGTTTGCGCTTCCACTGCAGTTTAGTAACGCTTTAGAGTGGGCGGGATTATTCACGTGTCGTTATAGTTGCGGCGCCTCTACTGCCGTGACACATCGAAAACGCGTAAACGCGCCACAAACAAACACACAACAATGGAGCATATCGACGGAATGGTGTTCTTCATTCTCGGCATTTGGATGTTTTTAACAGCAAGACGAAGGAGTTTGTTTCAAAAGAGGCTGATGGCAGCCAAAGAACATTTTTGGTTAATACAAAAAGGTGCGTCCGATCCTTCGCTGGCTGTTCTAAATATAGCGGTTCTGTTGTGTCTCGTGTCGCAAGCTCAGTGACGCAGTAATGATGATTTTCTCTGGCCAATCAGTGACCAGTGGAGTTTACACGTCACGTTTTGGTAACGGTTCAGTGCGCTTGGAGGTGGTACTAAAAAAAGGACCAGGTACCAGGTACTGTTCCCAGTGGAAAACCCCCCAAAAGTGAGCTGAACTGAACCGTATCGTGCCGTACTATGCAGTGGAAAAGCGCCATAAGAAGGCAGTTGTAGCCTAAAGAGATATACTGGGTTACAGTAATTTGACTTTCTAGCTCTTCATGCAATTTTAATAATTTTATTGGAATAGAAAATAATCACATTCATCTGCAGCAGTGTGGTTAATTTACAATGCTATATTGCTTGAAATGCCAGACATCATTGTGAAAATTTGTACAGTTCTAAACCCTGTAAATCTTTTTTTCTACAGAAGGCGAAAGAGAAGACCACAGCTGCATTTCCCCACTGTTAATAAGTTTGTTCCTCTAGTATTGATCCATAGGAAGTACCGTTACAGAATCCAGATTTAAAATTTATCTTGTATGGATCAGCATTTCGTGATCCAGAAGCAGGTACTAACAGAGTGGGGTTTGCAGTGGTGACAGAACATGAAATTCTAAAAGACGACTTATTAAAAATCGGCAGAGATCATAGCTTTGACTGAAGCCAGTGAATTTGGTGAAGAAAAATGTAGTTAACATTTTCACCAACTCCAGATTTTAGGACAATTGTAAACATAGGTGTGTCTGAAGAGCTTAAAAATCCTCTTTTCATTCACATGGCCTGATTTGCCCAAGAGCAACAGATGTGTATAAACAGGATATTCACAATAACAAAACAGATTCCATTTCATAAAAGGAAATACAGCAGCAAAGATGACTACACAAGAGAAAAAAGAGAAAAGTTAAACCATAACTTGTCTCTAAACCTGCTTTAACCCCAACAGTATATCTTAGCGAACTCCTGTCTCATGCAAAACCAGAGGAGAAAGTGTTTGAGAGGAAAGCATTTTGCATGGTCAAAGAAGGAGTATGGTATGGTTCAAATGGTGAAATTGATTTTCTTTATGCAAAGTTTACTCATGGGCTAGCTCATGTGTCAAAAAGAAGGGATGTGTGTAATACCCATCAAAGGTATAAAATATTGTTATAGTAGACATGTTTTCTAAATGGTTAGAGGCAACATGTTGGGAAGAAACAGGTCTGCAGTGAACAAAAGCCCTTTCAATCATATTACTGTTCAATGAGAAAACATTGAAATCCTGTTTGGCAAACCCCCAAATATAGGTATAGAATAAAAATCTCAAACAATGGTATCCAAAAACTTGTTAGAGCGTGAAATGCCCTCAGATCCATAAGTAGGTAAAGATGGCCCTTCCAATACTAGCACAAGCTTAACTGTACTTAAGCTTACTGCAGCTTAAGCTACTGTACTGTAGGTGACTGAATTATGGTCAAGGACTTCAGAAAGAAGACCTGGAAAGAGATGTGTGGCTTCACTCTAGTCAATGCATGAGGTAGAGCCTAAGAATGTGGCAACTGCACAGACCATTGTCACCAACAGCAGCAAGTAAGTGTTGAGGTCTGTGGTGACATTCAAGAGGTTGTAGAGCAGAACAGTATAAAAAAGTGACAATGAATTAGCAAGGTAGTGTCATTGTCATCCTTTACATTGTCTACATTATCAACCTCCACTGATAGCCAGAGGTGGAAAGTAATGAATTACATTTACTCGCATTACTGTAATTGAGTAGATTTTTTTGTATACTTCTACTTTTTAAAAGTAGTTTTTAAAATCTACTTTTACCTAAAAGTATTAAAGTATTGTACTTCACTACATTTTAAATCATATTTGCTACTGAGTAAAAAATAAATGAATAAAAATGCAAAATAATATAAAAAATACAATGGGGAAGGAAAATAATTGCACCCCGGAAACCACTGCACTGATTGATTGATTGATGGAGAACAAACGCGCTAAATTCACAAGAACGATGGAGACGGACAAAACAGATGCCAGTGATGCAGACACAGCTGAAAGTGAAATGCCAACAAATTCTTATGAAGCAAACCCCTGGTCATATTTAAGCGACCACTTTGATGGTCACAACAAAGGGAACAGATTTATTACGCAAGTGTGTTCCATTGCCCATCCCACCCAAGCTGTTAAAAACAAAAAAAAAAGGAACTCAGTAACTTTTATTCTGAGTACATTTTTATGATATACATTTTACTTTTACTTGAGTAGATTTTTATAAGGGCAACTTTACTTGTACTTCAGTAAAAGTTCACTAAAGTAACAGTACTTTTACTTGAGTACAAAATTGTATTACTCTTTCCACCTCTGCTGATAGACAGTGTACTCAAAGCATTCAATGCCCTGAAATTTCCTGGACAAGTAGTAATCAGAGCAAATAACATTTTCATTGAACAACTTACAATTAACTTATTATAGCTTAGTCAAATAACATTCATTGTTGGTTGAAGTGTGAATTATTATAATTATAAACAAAATGCTAGCCCTTGAGTGAATGGCAAATGCACAGGCCTGACAGTATCCCTGTCACAGTTTACAGTGTACTACCGAGCAAAATGAGGGCACACAGTGAAGTGCTAAGAACCTCTCCAATGTACCCCAACAGGTCCCCAGCAACATGTAAACTGTTTAAAATAAAAGAAGACATTACTAAAGTAGCAGATGGTGAGTAGGGATTGCCCACAGCCATCCCACAAAAGAACTGCTCGACACACCCATGCACCATTAAAAATACATTTAAACAAAGATCAAAGACTGTTTGATGTATCCTGGGCTTTCTTTTTTAGCTTGTTATGGTGATGACTCTGTTCGTGACTGATAACAAACAAGTGTCAGCAAACGGTACCTATTCCCTGACTGATGTGAAATGCAGCAAGTTGTAAACTCACACCAGGACTCAACGTGGCATGCAAGGAAATGCCTTCTGGCAATTTGCAAATTATACTGCACAACAGCTGACTAACAGTCCTTGCTTTGTCTGACCGTAGCAGTGGAAGTGAACTTGATCAAATAGCCAGATACCGTTTAAATGATTTTTGCCAAGGAAGTATCAATGTAACTGCTGTCCTGGCCCTTGTGTGTCCACAGACAGAGGACTCGCAAAAGTACAGGTATGTGGAAGGACGAGCATGTGAAAGGACGAGCAGGTAGAAGGATGGCAGCTTAGACTAGATGAACATTTGAACACCAGTTGGGGCTGGTTGTACACACTGATTGAACAATGTGCCCCCTAATTCTTCCTGGTGGTTCCAGTAATTTGTGAACTATTTGGACATTGTGTCCTCAGAAGCTTTCAAAGCATGATCATGTCACACCAAACTACTTGACAAATGCTGTACCTCACCATTCGTCTCGATCTTATTGATTCAGAAATTATTTTTCCAACAATTTTTTTTAACCTAATGAAGCAGTCAAATATCATGAAGAATAGTGAAAGTATTGCATCAGCAGAAACTGTTGGACTTGTTTGTATTAGAAAAAGCAATACAAAACAGGTATTTAATTAAGAAAACCATTCAGCTTTATTGATTGTTCTGCTGTGATCTATTTGCCCATTATATCATTGACACTGCTGAGCATTAATTAATGTTAGCAGTTCTCTGAGTACTTTGCATATTAACACCCAATCCTTCCCATACATGGTTCGACAGTGAGTGATCTCCAATTAAATATTTCATGCACCACATTTTAAAGTTAGTTTAAGTTGATCAAATACTATCACAACTAATAAATAAATAAATATTCACAACTATCACATCTATTCCTGTTGTTCATAAGCCAGTAAATTAACTTTGAATGAGCGTGAGACTGAGCATGTGAGTTCCCTGTGAGGCTGAATGTTGTGATGTGTATTTTTAGGTCAAGATGCAAATCTGATCAGCAAACCCAAGGAAGTGTTTGTTTATCCAAAGTTCATGCTACTGTAACAGTGTATGATAATTCCTGTGGAATGTTGGGCTGCGTGTCTAATCATATACACATGGTCCTTTTGAAGCATGTACTCTGCATTTACTACATTTTGTACAGTACTGTACATACTGCCAAAAGTGGCTTGAATTCATTTATTTGTTTTATATTCAATATATTTAATAAAAATCTATGTGGATTCAGGTGCTTAAGCTGCATTTGTAAAAATAAATAAAAAATCAACAAACAGCACGTCACACGCCTCATTAATGTCTCTAATACCTCATCTGCACTTTTCCATTTTTTCAGCGTCTCATCATTAAAGCTTTGTTATAGTTGCTGTGTGTTTTTTGTCTAGGCTTTATCTTTTCCAGTAAACTATCTGCATTTGCACATGCCTCTACTATCAAATCCTGAACCACATTTTTTCTTTCGCTATCTACTATTGCTCTACTTGACTCAATTATGAGAAAATTATCTGAACCAGACAAATTTAAAACAGGATTAATCATTCTATTTACATTAGTTATATCTTTCAAATAAGAATTGTCGAAACATTTTATTAACAGACAGTGCTTTCATCAGTGGACATAGGGAAAACTCACATGAGGTGAAATGAAGAAGCGACTATGAGAAGAATCAGATTTTATGACCTTAGAGCTCAGAACTTTTACCCTGGTGCTGTGGGAAACCTGTACTATCTGCTACATTGGTAACACCATTATTCTGACCAAAAAAAATGCATTTAAAATACAATAAAATATTTCCAAGGAACAGTTTAAAACAGACACTACCTGTCCTCCAACATGAGCGGCTTGGAGTCGGGTTATATCCGTAGCAGTGTGCGAGCTGTTGTACAAATTAGCCTGGCTGAGATTGCTATTGTGGCGAATGCGGAGGTGCAAAGGGAGGTCATTGTGTCTGTAGGCAGAAAGAAAAGCGCGTGTGAATGTTACTGTAAGGAATGGTGCGGTTTCACCCAAAGTTTTTTTTGCTTTCTCAGTTCAAGGTTTATTATGTATTACTGATTTTACATCACAACTACTCAAAATGCACAAGTGGTCATCTGTGGCACACAACTTACTCTTAAAGTCTCACTTTATTCTTAGCCACGGGAATAAAAATGATGAACCATTTTCCAAAAAAATGGTAAAAATTGTTTAACAAATTTTTCAAATACCATCATATAACCTGTAGCCAGAGGTGGAAAGTAACGAATTACATTTACTCGCGTTACTGTAATTGAGTAGTTTTTTTTTGTGTATTTCTACTTTTTAAAGTAGTTTTTAAAATCTGTAATTTTACTTTTACTTTAGTACGTTTTGTTTGAAGTATTGTAATTTGCTACATTTTAAATCATATTCGCTACTGAGTAAAAAATAAATGAATGAAAATGCTAAAATAATAAAAATATTATGCATTGTATAAATGCTTAATTGCGCTCGCGTGTGTGTATCATGTCCTGGTCGCGCGCCGCTCCAGACTCCACTCCAGGTTTTCTGACTGTCCGCACATAGGCAGCTACCTGACCTTCCACACAGTCGCTTCTGCCCTGAGAGTGACGTCATTGACTAGCGCGACCATAGAAAAACCGGAGAGAGACGCAGGAAAGAGGAAAGAGATTGTGATTTTGGCGTTTTGATATTTGGTTGTGTATTCCGGTTTTGACTTTTTGCCTCCCATTGACTTTGATTATTGCTCTGTCCCTTTGGTTTGGTTGGTCTTTGTATATATTTGCAGATAATTTCACTGTTTTTGGTTTAGGGCATCCGGGAAGGTACCTGTATCTTTGTTTGTGTGTTTTATTTTTTTATTTTAATCTAGCTACTAAATATAAATACCATTTTGTTCATTATTTTAGCCTGGGTCCACCCTGAATCTGATCCTCCTCCCCCTCCTCCTGTTGTGTGTGTGTGTGTGTGTGTGTGTGTGTGTGTGTGTGTGTGTGTGTGTGTGTGTGTGTGTGTGTGAGTGTTTGTATATACAAACCTCTTTATTTCATCAGTTAATGATTGGATCTAGTTCTTTCTGCCATATGCCACCATTTCCATACAGTTTAAAATAGAACCCTGAACCATTCTTTTGCTGTTTGGCCCTAGACTGGGACGTAACACCATATTTAAGTGACCACTTTGATTTTCAAGCACAACAAAGACAACAGCTTTATTATGCAAAGGTGTTCCTTCAGTTAAAAACAACTAGTTTGAGATTTATATCTGCTCATCTTTTTTGAACTATGCAAGAATGCCTCATCCTACTCCCGCTGTTAAAAAAAATAAAAATAAAAAAGTAACTCAGTAACTTTTACTCTGAGTAAATTTTTTAATGAGCTACTTTTTAGTTTTACTTGAGTAGATTTTTATAATGGTAACTTTACTTGTAAAATTTCACTGGAGTAACAGTCCTTGTACTTGAGTACAAAATTATATTACTCTTTCCACCTCTGCCTGTAGCATAGTATCCAGGTCAACATGCAAACCATATACAATGATCATCATTACCCATCTATCAGACGGTATTTAGACATCAGCTCCATAGTTTTGCTGGTCAAACTGGAATCAGACTGCACGCCATGCAAAAGGAGGAAAGACGCACAGCACAAGCTCAGCTCACGTACGGCCAGGGCTAACATGATCTGGTTCCTGTTAAAGGCTATAAACACATAAATGATTACTCACACAATAAATAAATATTGTACATTTACGATACAGCGCAAAACTATTTAATATTTCAATATTGCTTATTTTTACTTTATATTTTGTGTTAATTATTTTTATGTAATTATTCTTTTGGGCTGTAGAACGAATAATTTGAGTTCACTATTATTTCCTATGGGAAAATTACATTTGGTTTACGAGTGTTTTGGAATACGAGCCCACTTCCGGAACGAATTATCCTTGTAATCCGAGGTTCCACTGTAATCGTTTCCTGTATGACTTTCGGTTCCTCATATCATTGTGGAGGAATTTTGACCCGTTTTTCTTTACAACATTGCTTCAGTTAATTTATATCTTTGGGTTGGGTTGAGGTCTCTATCTTGATTAGACCATTCCTAGATTGATTAATTATAGTCTTTTTCGGCCATTATGATGTAGATTTACTACTGCGCTTCAGATCATAGTCTTGATGCATGACCCAATTTTGCCCAAGCTTTAGCTGTTGGACAGATGCCTCACATTTGCCTCTAGAATACTCTGACAGTAGGTATGAGGTGTTTCCACTGAAATGCTGTTTGGTTTTTGCCAAACACGCCACTTGGCATTAAGGTCCACTTTGGTCTCATTTGTCCATCTTTGTTCAGATGCAGTTCCAGAAACATTGTGCTTTGTTCAGATGCAGTTTTGTGAAATCTCCATCACGTTTCCATGTTCTTTTTATACAGAACAGGCTTTCTCTTCTCAACCCTTAATTATTCAGTCTTCATCTAATTGTGCTGTCATGGACTTTAACATTTAACCTGCTCAGTGAGGCTTGTAGGGTGTGCGGTGTATCTCTTGGTTTGCTTTGTAGTTGTCTGAGCATTGTGCAGTCTGATCTTGTCGTGAACTCCTGGGACGATTGACAACTGTCTTAAATGTTTTCCACTTGTGAATAATCTTTGTTGATCTCCAAATTGTTTGGAAATAGTTTCATAACCCTTTCCAGATTGAGGTGTTTATGTCCCACTTGGCATTCTGTGTTAACACACACACACACACTGAATGCTCCAGCTAGACCAGCAGACTGCCACTTTTATAAAAGAAAACTTCTGCTTTTTATACACCTGCTGATGATCAATTAATCAAGGGCTGATAATTAGCAGCTGCAACTTATCCTCTTAAAATCTGTGGAAGCAGTAAGGGGGTACTTGGTATTTTCTGTGTTTTTTTTTTTTTTAGCTAAATTTTTGTTGAACAAATAATTGTATTTTGAAAAAAAGTCGTATGTCTGAGGATGTATTAGCCTAATACTGAGACCGGCTACGATCCGATGATTTTAAGTAAGTTTTTACACCAAAGAAGGGAAGTCACTGTATATACTGTAACATAGACTCAACGGCCACTTCATTCATATATGATCATGCGTTCAAGACTGACCATGTGCTTCCATTCCATTCCATAAGGCATTATTAATCAGAAATAAACACAGGGTGATTTCTTTATGTAACAAGTTATTTATAACACAGTTGTTAATTTAGCAAAGCAAGTTGTTAATTCAACATTGATGCGTATAAGTCATGTATCTGATAAATATCATCACCACTCTAATCTAGAAAATCTGACAAGTTTAGGCATAATCATGCAGTGCTAAGTGCAAAAAAAAATTACTAAAGCTGGTTAAACTGGAAGATATACAGTATTGCAGCATCTGGCATGAAATCCTAGTTTTTATCCACAGTTATGAATGTTTAAAAACACATATGTCACCATACAACGACCAGAGTACAATGTTATATTTATTCTTACTATTGTAATTATTATTTAGAAGTACTCACCGCGTAAGGAAGTTTAACAGTGCTGTGTGCTCTGGATCTTAGACTGACTAAACAAAACTGCGGCTCTGCGTCTCCATTTACTGCGGAAGCTTTAACCCGGAGTTTAAATGGCGCCCTCTGGTGTACACACGTTAGAACAATAATCCCCGTGTACCGTTATTCTGCTCTAGTTTACCCGCTGTTGACGGTTGAAGTTTGTAGAAATAGTTAAGAATAATCCGATTATCTTTAATGTAATCAGTGATAATAATCAGTTATTATTATTATTGTTATTATTATTATTATTATTATTATTATTATTATTATTATTATTGTTATTATTATTATGTCAGATTGAAGCTCACGAACATGTCTGTCTGTCCCTTCCTTGCTGCAAAAATCTCTAATTTATTTCTGTCTAATTTATTAATACAAAGAAGTACAATTGTGTAAGGTTGAGTATCTTACGTCTTGTTTGTACTTATCGTATCGTCAGTCAAATACACTTTCTGTTCGGTAATGAGAAATCAAAAAAGTAGATCCGGTAAAGTTTAAGTTTTGTCTTCAAAATACCTCCAAATACCTTTTCTAATTAAAATGTCTATTGGTACAGGTGTTTGTTTACAGGTGGCTTATTAGAATCATATTTTAAAATAGATTATTAAATCCCATACATAACTGTTCATAACGTCACTTTTACTCAATATTTTGATTTCATTTATGACGCAGGTTTAACTTCAGGCAGATATCCAAGTACTGCAAAAGTTTCATTAAATTGAAATTCTGTTCAGCTAGCATTGCGTGATGCTGACAAAAATTTGACTGGACAGACATATAGACAGACATACATAAACATAGACAGAATTTTTTCTGAGACTGATTTCGGGTCTTCCAATGTATGAAACATAACAATATCAATGAAGGAATGAACTCTGACCAACGTACAGACAAAATTTTATTTTATTTATTAAAATTGTGGATTTGTGGTGGCTTGGAATTTTTTTATTTAAACTTGCCATAATGCTAGTATTCAACTAATCCAATAAAATTCTTACTATATAGTTGCGGATACAGTTTGACACTTGTACTGTATAGTTGACCTAAATGGCTGTTGGTTCCTGTTCCACTATATTTAAACATTCATGCAATATGGCAATATGTTTGACTGAAATTGCAGCACAGCAATGCTACAATATAGAAAGCCAATTATGTCTACTATAGATGATTACATTTTCCAACCAGTGATTAGTATGATGTATTTCTTATTTTAAGATTAAGGCAAAACAAATATTGTATAAAAGTAAGCTTATTTATAGACGCATGCTCAGTGGCGGTTCTACACTGAATTGCCCCCCAGGCGCCCCAAGTCATCAATAATGGCATCGTATGAGATATGCTCCCCTATTGAATGTTGAAGATGATTAATGCTTATGACAGCAAGGCCAGTGAGCCATTCCTGAGACATGGTTGACCTCAAGTATGTCTTGATTAACTACAGTAATTAACATAATGACATAAATCCCTTAATCATACAGAGAGAACATTGTTGCATCCCTTTATCTTTTGCCCGTTTCTCCTCATCTTCTTTTCTTTTTTCCTAAATTGGGCACCTGACAGCTTTGGCCATTTTCTCTCCATCGCTGTGTTTACATTGTAATCGACGATTCGACAATCAACAGATTTCCCCCAACGCTGTCACTCATGACCAGAAGTCAAGAATACACCAATTCACTTCCACATCATAATCGCTTTTTATTACCTATTTTTATTAGCCATTTCACACAATTAAATAAATGAAAAAAGTTCTAATTATTGGTGTGTTTTTATAATATTTTGAATGAAATGTGCTTTATTTGTAAGAAAGTCAGGTGTCACGGACATAATTTATCCCCCCTCATTCGCTTTATTTGGGAGATAAATAAAGATAAAATATCCCCCCTGGGCAGCTGCCCCCTTCGCCCATGCCTAAAACTGCCACTGCATATGCTATATGCTCAGCATGGTGTTAGGTGACGCCATGGATGTACAAAGACGACAGGGGTAGCTCAGTGTTTAAAGTGTTCAGGTTCAAACCCCGTCTCACCAAGTTGCTGCTGTTAACCTTCAACTGCTTAGATACTGTAGATAAAAATGTAAGTTGCTCTGGATAAGGCTGTCTGCCCAATGCTGTAAATTGCAAGAAGTGTCAAATGAGAACAGTGGAAAATGGACACTTTTCCATTCGGAAGAAAAACTGCAGTGCTCCTGCAGCATAATCCTACATATTTAATCACACACTGTCTGTACATTAACTGACCAAAACTTCTTTAAACTCATTTAAATGTGAATCAGAAGTGTTACTTTGCTCTGTTCACACACTCTTTACCAATTGTAGATGGAGAATTTCAAGATGGAGCTTTGAGTCAAAAAAGCATAACCCTTCATGCATGTGAAATGTTTGCAGCTTAAAAATTATTGTGTATTTGCTCCAGAGTCCCCAGTTCACCCAACAAAAAACATTCTGACAGGATTGGGTAAAATAAATTGCCCTTTTTGTGATTTTTTTTTTAATGTATTTGTAACTTTGTCTATATCCCACTATGTCCACAAGAGGGAGCCATTTACACAAATAACTTCAAGAAGTTCAGCAGTACAAAAGGTTAAATATTTTTCTCAAATTTCTGTGTGAATTTCACATAGTAGACAAACCGAGTAACTTGCACTAATTAATTTTAAATACCGTTATCTGTCTAGCTTGGTAAGTATTACTTTATATTAGAGGGCGAGCGCTTAAATTTCTGCCACCAGATGGCGCTGTGGCATTAAGACGGTGGTTGACTATAAAAGGCAACATACGGTTTGGTGAGGTCTACATCTTAATCTTTATTTAATCATTCCCTTCCGTTCAATATAACAAAAAGAATCAAGAAATTTTCCAAAGAATATAATATTTTTTCTTAAAATGATTAGTACTTTTTTTTTTTGCATGATCTGATTTCAATGGAGCCAAAAGAGGGATAAAATAGGACACCATCCTCCTTGTTTAAAAACTATATATATGCATCTATTATACAATAGCAATACTCATGATATCACTTAAGTTGTAATTTGTATAACCTTTTTAAAGAGAAGTTCTTTACCATATATGGTGATTTTGTAGTTTTTAGAATCTTCAATCTTTTATGCAAGTGAATGTGACCATGCACAAGGATGTTAATTATAATGTGGTTGCCTCAATGACCATTATTTGATCAATTCCTTGTACATACAGTACTGGTGGTGTTATGCAACCAAGACATATGTGTTTTATGCATGCGTTGATAAATGTGACTTTGAATGATTTTTGTTACTCCTTCAGCCTTTCCCTCGTCCCATGCATGCTCACAAAGCATTTCCAAACAGAAGGAAATTTTTTTCAACCATTTAATAAATGTCTGCCGAGACCATGGCTTGAAGGAGGAGTTAATGATTACCACTTTTTTGGCGAAAGTTATTGAATATCTCCTCCTTGTGGTCTGCTAACTGTCTGTTCTGTAGGTGGGATGACAAAAAAAACTCTGATATTTGTACACAGCATTGGCATTATAAATAGGAAACACAAAAAGTGGCACAGACCTCACAGCACAACCAATAAGCAACCAGGGCCCGGTTTCTCGAAAGCATCTTATCGCTAAGTAGTTCTTAAGTTGTACCTTAACCTCTCTCTTAACTTTATGGCGCATTTCCCGAAACGTTCTTACGCTAAGTATCTCTTAGCTAAGTCACACGTTCGTAAGGTTGGTCTGGACCAGTGGTTCTCAAAGTGTGGGGCGCGTCCCACTAGTGGGGAATACAGACATGACAGGTGAGGCGCAAGCAGCAGTGAGTTTACTTACATGTGACGAAACAAACAACGAGGAGATTGTAAAGAAAAAAGCTGCCTCGTCTGTGGTGTGGAATTAGTTTGGGTATAAGAAAAGTGATACGAATGAGATGAACGTGATCCACTTTAAATATGTGGATTGCACAACCCTGGACATTACCATTCTTTTCCTACTCGTACAGCTGCTCTTATTGTTCATATATTCTTCATATATTTTCTATATTGTGTATTGTTGTACAGTTATTTTATTTTAACTTTAATTTTTATATTTTATTTTATTCTTTCCTAGTTAAATTTACCCCCTATTTTATTTTTCATATTTATTTCCTATTCATAGTCTTTTATGTTAAGGTTTGAATTAAATAGAATTTTTCAATTTGATTTAGAAGGTACGCAAGTTCACTGTTTTAACAAGTGGTGGAAACACGTCAAACCTCTTCTATCATCTGAAATCCAAGCATCCAAACGAATATGGCCAAAGTAAAAAAAAAAGCGGCAAACCTCAGCAATTCACAGTTTCAACAGTTTCTTTGTGTTTGAATTTTTATTTATGCATTTTCAGATACAAATTGCTATATTGTGATATATATATATATATATTGTTACCGAGGTAGAAAATAGCTTCTACCGTGATAGAAGATTTTGGTTATATCGCCCACCCCTAATGAAGCCTAACGTGCTTCATGGTAGTGATGGTGGGGGCAGAGGAGAGACCCGTGTGTGTTTTGTGTCTTATACTGCTGGCAGCAGACCGCATGAGACCCAACAAATTAGGAAGACACTTAGAGACAACACACGTTAATAATCCACTTGACTTCTTTCAAAGAAAGCTGGCAGAATACAGACAGCAGGAGAATCACATGGTAAAATCTGAATCAGTGGACAGCGAAGCACAAATGGCTTCATTCAAAGTTGGATACAGAATTGGACAGTGCAAAAAAACTACAAACGATTGCTGAGCAGCTAATAAACATGGGGTCAATTGTGCAAAGATAAGTGACAACTTAAACCTTTTATAACAATTGCACGTGTATTTTATGTTTTTAACTTGGTGTTGTTTGATCTTATTGGTTTAGAAATTGATATTTCAATAAACAGTAAACATGGCAGATTTCGTTATTATTTTGTTGACAAGTGGGGCTTGAAAATTCGCTCACCCCCTTAAGTGGGGAATGACAGAAAAAGTTTGAGAACCACTGACTTAACGTAAGATATATCTGAAGAGTCTACTTAGCGCGCGAATAGTGTGCGTTATCGAGAAACCGGGCCCAGGACATTTATGCTGAAAGAGGTTTCATATGAATATTGTCCAGCTAATGAAGTTGCTTTTAATGCATATCCATGAATTTGGCTAAACAGCTTCCAAAGGAGCAATGAATCTGAATCTTTCTCATGTATCACTGAATCCTTCTTCAAACAATATACTTTTTTCTTTTTTACAGTTATGATATTTGTTGGAATTAGATCTTTCTGCATGTTCTGCAACTCTGCATGTTTTAATCACCAAATCGGGAAACGCACGGCCACCTCCATGCGTATGATTTGTTATCGTAAGTGATCATAAGTTTATAATAGTTTTATTTAATCCAACAGCTAACAGTAAGTGTTAAAAATTTAACAAACTGTGTTTATCCTGATTCATTTAAAGTAAATATTATATAACGTCTTAAGATGAAAGCTGAAATGAAATGAAAATGGAACAACTCACCACTTTAATCATACGCCAGATTAAATTATATTCCATGGTATAGATGTCTCTAATATAGACATCTTACCTCAAAGTGATATCACAGATCATCACCTCCTGATATATACACTACCCGTAGAACAGATTAGTTGATCTACCCCCCCCCCCCCCCCCCCCCCCCGTTATCAATTTGTTATAAGTTTGAATCCGACTACTAAAGACAGATTCACAAGTCATTTCTTATTAGACCCCTAAATGCAGATGATCTAGATGAAGTGACTAGCAGCATGGGCACAATTTTTTCCAGTACATTAGACACTGTTGCTCCCATCAGATAAAAAAAAAGTCAGAGATAAAACACTTGCACCGTGGTACAACAGTCACACTCGCACCCTAAAGAGAGCAACCCGTAACCTCGAGCAAAAATGGAGGAAAACGAAATTAGAAGTTTTTAGAATTGCGTATAAAGACAGTATGTACAGCTATAGACAGGCTCTAAAAACTGCTAGGACCGAGCATCTTAGCCAACTGATAAGAAACCAAAACTATATATATATATATATATATATATATATATATATATATATATATATATATATTGCATATTTTATTTTATTGTCTCATGTAATTTGGAAGCCATTAACCTATGAATTTAAGTTCTAATATAATCTTTAATAGTGATTATGTAGGGGGGGGGCAATCCATGTCAGGGGGCATTTCAGCGAATAACACGTTAATAACACAAAATAAATTGAGCTCGCTCTTTTGCCATTTCTTCAACCAATCGAAGGGCTTGTGATCAGTGTTTCTACTGTCAATGCATATCGCCTTTTAAACCAACGCACGAATGCGCAATAATCCTAGACAACTCAATCCAGCTATACTAATCATCAACAACAGGTGTGCTCGAAGAACCAACTTAGCCAGAGGGTAATTAGCACGATGATCTCATCTTAGATGTGTCAGTTCATCGTACGTCGCTTGACACATCCGAGATGAACAATATGAAAATAAATGTTGTATATGAAAAAAAAAAAAAAAAAAAAAAAAAAAAAAAAAAAAAATATATATATATATATATATATATATATATATATATATATATATATATATAATAAAATAATATTTTATATATATATATATATATATATATATATATATATATATATATATATATAATTTTTTTTTCAAATACATGTAAACTTTTATATTGGTTATTTTATAATGTGTATCACTCTCCAGATGTACCCCCAACTTCAACAGTGTAGTGTCTTAATACACACGTACACACACACACACAAAATAAACACTTGAAGTATTTATTGCACATAATAGGTCTACATGTTCATGTAAATGCTCACCACTTTCTAAACCTGTGATTATCTTAATTTTCTCTGCTCGCAAAATGAAATTCTCTTTTAAAGCCGAGATCAGCCTCGTCTTCAATGATTCCTTCAGCACAGAGGAATTTAAAGTTTATTTAGAAACACAGTATGTATGTTTTTAAAGTGTATTATTTTGAATTAATGAAGCAATACGAGACCTGTGCATGTTGAGTTGTGGCAAGTTGTCTTTTCAGGTGTATAACTTCAGAGACATTACATCCTGATCTGTATTCTTCACAACGTTTCCACTCCTTATTCCCAATGAGCTCATTCCCCAATGTGCTCTTTACCTGCCTTGATTTCTCCACATCCCAGCATGCTCCGTTCTCCTGCATTCCTTTCACCTCATCAATACTTCCTCTTATATGCTTGTCCTCAGATTTGGGAGGTAGAGCATGCTTGGTCAGAGATAACAGAATCAGGATGGCTTTTGCTGTGAAAACAATGCAATAATTTTATCATCTACATTTTTTCATTCATTTTCTATAATGTTTATCCTGTACAGGGTCGCAGGAAGCCTGGAGCCTATCCCAGGAAACTTGGGGCACAAGCTGGGGTACACCCTGGGCAGGGTGCCAGTCCATAGCAGGGTACACACACACACGTCGATTCTAAGGGCATTAAGGGCAGTTTAACTCCAGTTCGCCTAATCTGCATGTCTTTGGACTGTAGGAGGACATCAGGTTACCCGGAGGTCATACAGTAGGTCATATTCTGAGTTAATTCATTTCCAAAACCAACAGTAGCTTATAGGGATGTAACGGTATTAAAACTTCACGGTACGGTAATACCTCGGAATGAATGGCACGGTACGGTATTTATTGAATCATTTACAGGAAAAACAAAACTAATGAAGAGACAGAAGTGTTTATTAAACAGTATACTGTACATGAACACTGAACATATCAATGGCATACAAATTAGCCATCTATCTGTAAACTTTTAAACATAAACTTAAATTTTACAATTTTAATAACAAAAATTATTAAACCATGTAAAAATAAAAAAGTTTCAATTTAGTATTCTTATACTTATTGCAGCTGGCCCATGTGCTGAATGAGTATTTGAGAACACAGACAGAGACAGGATTTTTTTTTTCCTTTCTCATTTCTTTTCAGAGAGAAACCGAAATGACTCGATAAAACTATAGGTCTTCTGAGAAAAGTTTAAGCGGGTTTTAAATCGGATGTGCGCATTACTGGATCTGTAGCGACAACAGACCGCAAAGGATGATGGCCACGCCTGGGCTGATGGTAATTGTAGTTCCCGCTACCTCCCGTTCGCTCTATTCGCCTGAGCAAATTTTTCTCAGAAGACCTATCATTTTACTGTCATGCGACCACGGTATTATTGAAATAAAGTGTTATTGCGGTACGATGGTATTTACAATACCGATACATCCCTAGTAGCTTAGCATGTAGTTTATCATGCATGATTTGAACTTTGCTGGACTCATGTCATTTATTAATTTCATATGAGCTTGGTAAAAGAGAACTGTTAATCATTTACCAAATCAGAATCATCTAGTGGACCCACTTAATCCCACTCTACAGGTCTCAACAACTCAAAAAGAACAACACTAAAAGTTATTATAAATTCAGTCACATGTCTAGATGTGTAATCTACAGTATATTATGGCCAAACATCTGAAGACTCCTGACCATAAAACCCATATGTGCTAGTTGAACCTCCACTCTTCTAAGAAGGCTTTCCTCTACATTTTGGAGCATGGCTGTTGGAATTGGAGACCACTTAAAGGCTTTAAATCTTAATAGCTGAGTAAAAATTGCACATCACTTTGTTTTGCACATTTTGTAATGGATGCATACCCATAAAGTTGGGATTGAGGTGGAGAGAGAACTGTCCATTCCAGTGCTCATACACTAGGTCCAACAAATTCCTCAACACAGTCCACACATCAAGCTCATGAGGCCAGTCAGCTGGACCAGGTAAAATATTTCCATGGACTTTGGGAAAGAGCACCTGAAGGCATACAGTTTTAAGCACAACATTATATGCAGGTAAGATTGTAGGTAACATTTTTTTCAGTTGAGCAATGATCATGAGGCTTTATAATGCTTACAATAACGTCTTAAGATGTAAGTCCAGCAGTAATAGCACTCCTTTGAGAGAATTTGTGCTCCATTGGCTTTTCTGTGGGATTGAACAGATCAGGCTGGCCTTGTGTGTGTTAATGTTATGGCTGATCTATGTTTATCCTTATAAATGGAACTCATAAAAAATGTTTAGTTTTTTTGTCCGTTGAAAGGTTGTTTCTCTCCTAAAATCTAATTTCTATTCCAAACAAACGACCCACCAAAAAACCTTTTTGTCATGTTTTCCTCAATGTCGTGGTAAGTTTGGCATATTCCTTATACATTCCCCCCCTTAAAAAACGCTCCTCCGGAGCGTTAATGGAGGCCCCGGACTCCTGCCCCAATGTTCTGTGTCTTGCCTCATGACCTTGAGGCTGGGTGATGGAGCTGGCCTTAGGACTTTAATTGAACAAGGCTGAAGAGCGGGCCCGGTGATCTCGTTGCCGGGCTGAGGAGCGGGCACGACGATCTCGGTGCCGGGCTGAGGTGGTGACGCGCCTTCCGTGGAGCTTGGCGGCAACGGCGCTGATGCGGTGTCCGCCGGGCTTGTCGGCTACAGAGCTGAAGCAATGTCTGCGGCGCTTGGAGGCAGCAGAGCTGAAATACCATCCGCGAAGCTCTGCAGCTGTGTAGCTTAAACGCCGTCTGTGGAGCTCGGCGGCTGTGGAGCTAAAATGCCGTCCGCGGAACTCGGCGACTGCAGAGCTGGAGCGATGGTCTCTGATGAAGAACAATGCTCTCCAGGCTGCACGGCGGCTGCAGATCAGAAGCGACATTCTCGTCGCTTAAAGGCAGTGGAGCTGAAGCGTTGTCCTCACTGCCACGGCGCGTAGTCCTCCGCGACGAGCACAGGCAGCGGCAGGAGAGGGAGCGCGTTGTCCCTGCTGCTCGGTGACGGCGCGTAGTCCCCCACATCGAGCACAGGCGGGGGAGGGAGCGCGTCATTCCTCACTGCTCAGCGACGGCACTTAGTCCTCCGCGTCGACCGGAGAAGAGAGAGGGAAAACATCCGGGCCTGCCTCGTGGCTCTTCCGATTCTGGAGGAGCAGATTTTGGAGGTGTACCACCTGCTCCCACAGGTCACGAATGCGCTCCTCGTTTCGCTCCGCCAAAAACGTGCACATATCTCCCGTTTCCCCCTCGCCACCGTCATACCAGACCTCCTCGGCTCGTACGTCAATCTTCGGTGCTTGAGCTCCCCCGAGCTGCCTCACCTCTGAAAGGCGTCCGCCGGATGGCGAGCCTGCAGCCTTCCCAGCTCTGCCACGCTTCTATCTCTCGCTGCTCCTCGCAGTCGTCCAGCCAGTCCGCCAGCTCGGATGAGATGGTGATTGCTGCCCCCCAAAAAACCTCTAGGGGAGAGCCCTCTGCTATCCTACCTATTCGGTCTAGCTTTCTGTCATGTTTTCTTCGATGTTGTGGTGAGTGTGGCATATTCGTAGAAGGCAAGTTTTTTTTAAGTGCAGCACAAAACAACAGCTCTTCTCTGAGCATACCTATTAACCTTTAATCTTTCAAATGACAAAACAAACATCACGAAAACCATAACTAAAGTATACACAACAAAAGCTAGACATCTGACTGAATTTCAGTCAGGCTATTTATATGGATTAACTTAATTGCCTTCCTCGGCTCAGGTGAATGCTTGCGTCACCTGACCAAGGTGCAGCCTGGGAACTGAAGTTTTCTCAATAATCAAACTGTAACAAAAAACACAACCAAAACCAGTCTTTGGGTGCTTTGGCGCCCTCTAGGGGTTAACCCTTACACTTTTTAAATATTATACTTTGACATTTGTTTCATGTAAAGGGTCCTAATGATTTTATCCTAATGAGAGGGTGACTTCCTAGTAGGATAGTTTATAAATTTCTCTGATGGCATCAATATGGTGTGCTGTATGTCAGTGGTGGCTCAGTGTGTTAAGGCTCAGATCAGAGTTACAGATCAGAAGGTCGGCGTTTTGAGCCCCAGCTCCGCCAGGTTGCCAATGTGGGGCCCTTGAGCAAGGCCCTTAACCCTGTCTGCTCCAGGGGCGTCGTAAATTAAAATTTTATTTGTCACATACACAGTCATACACAGTACGATTATGCAGTGAAATGCTTATACGACCGAAAGTAACCTTAAAAAGAGAATTAAAGCTTATAATAAGAAATAAATATGAATAAAAGAAATACGATAGAACATTTTAATTTAACTAGGATAAAAATAGAAATAAAAATAGAAATATGCTGTACATAAAAATAGAAATAGAAAAATACTGTACAATAGAACATTTAAGAAATTTTTAAATTTGTTTAAAATGGCTGAACCTGCGCTCTGACCCCTGCCTACTAACAAGAAGCTGGGATATGCGAAGAATTAAGCATTTCACTGTGTATGACTGTTGTATGTGACAAATAAAATTTTAATTGAATTGTAGTTTATTGTTGAATAGCATAAATAACTTTTTGATATTTTGATCTAAAATTACAGTAGGTTTTACTACTATATCTGCAAGAAAACTAATATGCTTCTTACAGTAAGTCTTGAATTATTATTATTTTATTATTATTATTATTATTATTATTATTATTTTATTATTATCATCTAAAAAAGGCTAACGTGTATTATATTTGGATTTGAGTCATTGAACTCCAAATACTGTATGTTTTAGATCTGAAGCAAGAATGAATGGGCTTAATGACTAAAAGCCATTAAATGTTTACATTTTACATTTTTAGGCATTTGGCAGACGCTCTTATCCAGAGCGACTTACATTTTTATCTCATTACACATCTGAGCAGTTGAGGGTTAAGGGCCTTGCTCAAGGGCCCAACAGTGGCAACTTGGTGGTTGTGGGGTTTGAACCTGGGACCTTCCGAACCGTAGTTAATGCCTTAACCACTGAGCTTCCCCTGGCTCAGTTTAATGTTTAAATGGAAACCATTTCGCCTTTTTCTGTCAGGAAACGAAACAGTATGTTTCTTTTTGCAGCAGTGATAAATGACATGAAAACTATTTCCATATGAAAGGAAAGGGTTCCCTTTTAAGTTTAGTTCCTCATGTCACTGCAGTAAGTTTTCCATCTCACCTTCACCTCTAGCTTGCTCATTACAGCTGGATTTAAACATGTATACAGTAGGTCCATGGGTTACTGTAAAGTGCCTTTGTGACAGTGTTCTTCCTTAAAAGAAAAAGAAAACCGATCATAACAGTGAAAAAGCCAACCTCTTCCTGCTGTTGTTTGGGAGTCTGCTGGGTCTCCTGTTTGCCTAGGGGTAATGAAGAATTCATGCAGAGTCTATTTACTGGTGTGTGTTCCTCTTGTCTCATCTCTGAAAATGGTATGGCAGCATCAGGTAGGTGTGCGACCTCATATAAGTCTATGGAATAAAAAAAATTACTCAGGTAATTTCACTCACTCCTTGAATGTGTTTCTGTTGAGATCTGCATGAGGTGTTTAGTTATTCAGATTTTTCTTGTGGTGCTGTATGTTTCATATAGCAGTTAGAAGTTAGTCAGCCTTGCTGGTGCATTTACATTGATATTCAGTGTGTGTGTGTGTGTGTGTCTTTGTGCACCAGTGCGCATTTATGTTAGAACAGGAAGCGTCCATCCCCAAACTGTGAAATGAATGAAATTGTCCAAAATGTTTTGGTATGCTGAAACATTAAGAGTTCCTTTCACTGGAACTAAGGGGCTGAACTGAACTAATGAAAAAAAAAAAAAAACATCATAATCCTGCCCCTTCACCAAACTTCACACTTGGCACAATGCAGTGAGACAAGTATCGTTCTTTGACAACCATCAAACCCAGACTCAACCATCATATTGCCAGACAGAGAAGCGTGATTTGTCACTCCAGAGAACATGTCCCCACTGCTCTAGAGTCCAGTGATGGCATGCTTGGATGCAGCTGCTCGTCCATGGAAACCCATTCCATGAAGCTCTCTACTGTACACACTGTTCTTAAACTAATCTGAAAGCCACATGAAGCTTGGAGGTCTGTAGCTATTGACTCTGCAGAAAGTTGTCAACCTCTCTGCATTATGCGTCTTAGCATCCACTCAACCCACTCTGTGATTTTATGTGACCTACAGTACCACTTTGTGACTGAGTTTCTATCATTCATAATCGCTTCCACTTTGTTACAAAACCACTAGCAGTTGACTGTGGAATATTTAGTACTGAGGAAATTATATATATAATTACACTATACTGTTTATTTTACATATATTTACACTATCCCAGGTAAATGGGATTTACCCTGGAAATACTGTCTAATGAGTATGATATGAAACTGTGGGTAGAAGGTAATATAACGTGGGTAATAGAGGAAATTGTAAAAAAAGTACCAAAGTAAAACCCAAAATCCAAAAACATGAGCACTGACTTTCACTATGGACTAAATTTTAGATGCGATTGTACATAATAAACATTAATATGCTTTTTAAAGGCTTGCATTTATAATGTTTCATATTGCCAATCTAAAATTTTAAAATACATTTTATGACAGAATTTATAAATAATAAAAATTTATATAATAAGGAATAACACTTTAGTACCCCTGGTAAGGCGGAGCATCCTGTCAGTATGTGATTCCAACTCTGTCTCTGTTTCAGCCAAAGGGTGATTCATTGAAGTCCGTGACAACACAACATCCCTAAAATTCATGTCCACGGGTTTATTGGTTCCTTCTGTGGTCTCAGAGCCCAAATTGAAAGAGCTGATTGTTGGTGTGCTCCATGTAGGAGTAAGTACAGACTTCTGATAATTTCTTGATAATGTACTGCACAAGGTCATTGTCTTTGGAGGTCTGTTTGAATATTCCTGTTGAAAAGTCACTCTGAGATTTTTTTTTCGTGGAGTCGAACAGGAAGAGGAACGTAGCAAAGAGTACAAATGACCTGGAGAAAATTGGTCTTCTGAAAGATTAAAAAAGACAGTGTTATTGTTATAGTTTTTTTTTAACTTCACATTTTCTATTTGCTTACAATCAAGGTTGCAGTGGTATGAAAAACTGGCTCGATGCCTTATATGTAGATAGAAGAGTGTTGCTGGTCAACAGTAAATGAAACACCTTACAACTGGAAGTTATGTCTTCACATGCAATAAGTAATATGAATGTCAGCATCATATCTGGTGTATATTGTGCTCACCTTCTATAGACCCTGTTGAAATCTTTGCTTTTTTTCCCTTTAATTCTTTCCCAGAATTCATCCTTCACTCATTATTGCATCATCTTGTCCAATCTTTTCATTTATTTACAGTTCTACTGTAAATCAGAGCCTTTCTTTTTTCGTTTTTTGCACCAACTCAAAGATATTGAGAAAAAGTTCACTGAACTTGTGGTGAAGGCAGAGCTAAGATTATCTTTGTAACCATAGAGACACAAAAACTTGGTCCAACAACAATATAGCTGGAGGCACAGAGACTTTAAAGGTCAGGTATCACCATAGCAGCATAAGGTAGCAACATTTAAAATCAGAGCTGGTCATTCATTACATGTCTTTGAGTCTTTTCCAGCTTCTAAAAACACATCAGATACAGTAGCTAAAGTGATTCTGCTGACGTCTGATGACCTTGTTGTTCAGATTTTGTTACCTCTTATGGTGTAAAATGAAAAGTCTCTATACTTACTATAATTTTAACCTTTAGTTCTAATTGAAGTGGGTTATGGAATTGTCTTCCCAGTGTCCACATGTGTGGTAAGGGGATTTCTGTTACATTGGAGTTTGTGAAAGTTCTTTATTAGTAGTAAAACATCAAGAAAGTAGCATAGCTCATTTCACACCCTACATTCACATGTAACATGCTCTTCTAATGTACAGTAGAGCATGGTACAGTACGTGTTCTCTACCAAAACCAAAGTATTCAGGAGCAATATTTATCAAAAAATTTCAAGATTAGCTGTTTATAAGCTCTGTTTTTTTCCCCTGTATCCTCCCTCAGTTGCTTTGAAACCTGGCAGAACTTCCTATTGACTGTGTGGCTCCTGAGGATGAAGTCTTAATGCACAATGTCACAAATGTCAAAAAAAGATGATAAACATTCACTTGGTTGTTCTTCGGCCAGATTTGCCCAGTTTCACACAGAATTTCACGTTTACTCTTTCTTCTAACTTGCTGTCTATGATGAAATAGCGAATGTGGTAATGCACATGATCAGAGGAGTACCAGTTGCACAGCTCCCAATGTACACAGGATGAGATCTTTTGGCACACTGACTTATGAAGGTCAATGCTCCCTCTGACTGCCATCTTTTGGCATATTACAAAACTAGTCTCGCAACTTTTTGATACCATCTCATATCATTCATCAATATATAGTATATAAAAACTCAAATCTTTCTATGGTGAAAAACAGCTTAAAATACTTTACTTAGTATTCATTAGTATTAGTTTACAAGTGTTATACGCTACTTGTAGTATTAGATATTGGCAAAATAAATGACTGAATAATGTAGATAGATATACAGTATATTTGGATAGATAAATGGTAGATGATGATGATCATTGACTATTTGATATTTACTGTATGTAAAGAAAATAATTTCCTATAGAACAATAAAACAATACACCTGGCGCTTTTTACTTGTTTGTGGCAGACGATTATGGTTTGTGTTCCCAAAATATATTTAACTTTAAACACCTTGCATAAACAGGTTGACTAAATGAATTTTATGCTTCTGAAATTAATTTTACAATTGCAAAATTATTTGGATTTAGACAATAGCATTGAAGATTACTAAAATGAATGAATTGTACCTAAATTGTTGAAAACAGGGAAAAAGTAAATGTGAACACATGACAATTTCTCTTTCATTCTAATCCTGTCTGCTCACGGTGATTTTATTTTTCCTTTTTTGTAACTCTCCATAATATTATTTTATCATTTCCCAAATACATGAAAATTAATCATTTAAACGACAGCACTCCAAGCCAAAATAAATCTATTAAATAAAACAAAAATTATTTGACCTTATCTGCTCTTCAAGCTTCATATCTGACCACCTACGTACATGAAAGTACAGTAAAAACCATCTTCTCATTTATCTTTTTTCAGTTTAAATCCATATCTAAACATCTTCACTGGAAACTGGGAGTTTTGCATAAGCAAGATATTACATAGACATATTTGGAAATCAGGGCTATTTTTGGGGCTGTATTTTTTTAATTTTTAAGATCAATATGTAAAAATGTTTTTTTATTAACTTAGTTTTTTTTTTAAATAAAATAATCAATGTAATTCTGTATGTATCATAAACGTGCAAAGCCATAGCTATTGTTCTAGTTTTAATTATGTCTAAAAATCCATTAAATCCGCTAACAGAATATAAATCAAACTACTGTAATATAGTTTTCTTTTTAAAAAAAACAAAAAACAAGCATCATACACTGTATGCCATTTATGAACTATTGCCTCACTTGTCTGTACATTATTATTTAATAACTAAAGCGCAATGACTCCAGTCTTCCTGTTGTAATATACAGCAGTTCCGCACCTTAATTCTAGACTCCACACTAAGTTTGACAAGCAATTCTTCAGCCAATTTATTATAAACTGAGGATGGAGATTCAGAGCTCGCCTAAGGAAGGGTTGAAGGAATTCATCAAGTCGTGGCTCCAGGCGAAAAGGGGCCACATGTGAACAGATCCTGCATGAGATATGGTTTTGATTAGAGACTTCCAAGGAGATGTCCCAAACAAACGTTGCCATGAACAAGGGTGTTTAGTTACAAACACACGAGGCAGGCGAGAAGTGTCGGAGCCAGGTGCCGAGCTGTTATTTTGTGTACATTTCTGCTGCCATGGCGACGGAACGACCCACATCGGCATCCTGTTCCTCTCGAATAGCAATGGAGGGGTGGGGGACACTTCACATTGCTCTGTCCGCTGTCCACATAAATAAGTGGCTTGGGCCTGGCTGTCTTTTGGATGAGACGAGACATTAGGTTTTTCTTTTTTCTAATCCAGGCCTGACATTTCCAGCCACACACAAACCACAAATGGCTATTAAAGCAGGGGTTCACCATGGAGAAGAAACTTGTATGAGCTACCAGGAATGGTACAAAATAAGCACAAATTTTATTGTGCTATGCAGTGTCACGTTTGCGTCGGGTGTGTGCGCGTGGCATGAGTGCAGAGGCGAGCTGGTGGTTCCAATAAACAGTCTTTGTTTAAGATAAACAAAACAAAAGTAAAGTTCTCTCAAACACAACCAACATAACTAATATTTAACCACATCAAAAGCTAGACACATGAGTGAAGTTCAGTCAGGCTATTTATAATCAACTTAATTATCATCCTCGGTTCATGTGAACTTCTTCGTCACCTGACCGAGGTGCATCCTGGGAACTGAAGTTTAACATAAAAGAAACTACAAACAAAAACTCAAAACAAACGGGCGTTTTGGCACCCTCTAGGGGTTAACCCTTACATGCAGATGTTTAAACCTGCTTTATTTATTTATTTGTTTGTGATCTACATTTTGAGTTAATATTATTGTGTAAATTATGCATAAATCATATTATTGTATTGTTATATAATCATTAGTTATGCATTTTATATAACCCCTCCAAGTAATATAACAATATATTTATCATGTTCATGTCAATCTTTTTACATCGTTGAAGTATAAAATTATTAAGAAATATCACATGAGAGGGAGTGCTGTTTTATTGAATATTAGCATGGCTATGATGTGTTCATAGGAACAATTCCATGGCATTTTCTTCTAAAACTTTGACAAATAGATAAGTTTATAAAAGGAAACTCACATTTATAAAGTCATATTTTTGTCATATCATGAGCTAGGATTGACTACTTACAGTACATAGCCAAGGTGGTGAGCAATCTGCCGCCGATATTGCTCAGCACTTAATTAACCAAATACCCTAAAAAGAGAGAGGTGTGTGTGCACCATTCACACTTCAATGACAATATAAACATACAGAAAAACACCTTTGGCTATAATACTGTATGAGTAAAGCCTATTAAATCACCTATTGCCAAAATAGAATTGAACAATTTCTACAGTCATCTGAAAAAATTTATGGGGAACATGTCTCTTCAAGTTGAATTGGCACGACACCTTTGATTAGAACACCTATGAATCTGAGAGATGTATATACAGTCATGGACCTTTAGGGGTCTTTTAATTCTGTCTTTTTATTTTTTTATCAAAGCATAATAAAAATCATCTGATTGTAGCAGGTCTCAGTATTCGGTAAATACAACCTCAGACAAACACCAACATAGTTTTTTTCACTGCCATTATTTATCTAACAAAAATCAAGCCAAGAAAAAAAACATGCCTGCAATAATACATACTCTTGTACTGCTTCCACAGGATTTAACTGGGTAAGTTGCAGCCAGGTGCTGCTGATCATCAACCCTTGATTAATTGATCATCAGCAGGTGTGCAGACCTCTATAAAAGAAGACATTTTGGCAGTTTGCTGGTCTGGAGCATTCAGGTGTTTGTTCAAACCATGCCAAGAGCAAAAGACATTGGTATGTGCATGGGATTAGAGAAGCTACGGTTGCTGCACATCAATCTGGAAAGGGTTATAAAACCTTTTCCAAGCAATTAAACGTTCATTGTTCTACAGTGAAAAAGATTATTAAGCTTTCAGAACAGTTGCCAATCATCCCAGGAGTAGACATCCCAACATAGTCACCCCAAGGTCAGACATTGCAATGCTTAGGGGGAAAAAAAGGGGGGGGGGGGTTTAGATCTCAGACCCTACAGTTCTCACTGAGCATGTTAAATGTTAAAGTCCATGACAGCACAATTAGTAGAAGACTGAACAAGTATGGTTTGTTTGGCAGAGGTGACAGGAGAAGGATTCATGTGTCTAAAAAGAACTTGGAAGCATGACTGAGGTCTGAAAAACTGCATCTGAGCAAACTACAAGACTGGAACAATGCTATATGGACAGATGAGGCCACAGTGGAGTAGTTTGGCTGTGTCAAGCACAGTGGTAGAGGGGTCATGATTTAGGGATTGTTTCGCACCCACAGGACCTGGGCATATTGCAGTCATTACTGTAAGTTGACCATGAGCAGCTCTATATGCTGGAGTATTCTAGAGGCAAAGGGGAGGCAATGCAATGAAATTGGGTCATGCAATGAAGCAATGTTATAAAAAAAGAAAATCTCTCCACACCGATGTGGGAAACTGATAAAGTCATACAGATACAGGTGGACATACAAGCTCTTGAGTCATAGTATTAACCATGTTTTGTTTGTTTTTATTTCCTTTTTGGCTTCATTTTTGGAAAATAAATAAAGGTACACTGAAAAAAAAAGTTATGTTGTTGGTTGTCTATGGTTGTATTTGACTAATGCAGAGACTTTCTACACTCAGATCATTTTGATCAGTGGTGTAAAAAGTATTCACATTCATTACTTGAGTAGAAGTATAGATACTAGGGTTCAAAAATACTTCTTTAGAAGTTGAAGTATCAACCCAAGCTTTTTACTTTAAAGTTTAAAAGTACTGGTTTCTAAACTACTTAAAGTATAAAAGTAAAAGTACCGTGAGGGGCGACAAAAGCATTAAGGTCTCGCTTTCTGATCATGCGACGGGGGGGGATGGGGTGCGTTGTGCGCGTTCTTATCATGCGACCCGGGTGGGGGGGGGCAGTCGTTGTGCGCGTTCCGTTCTTATCATGCGACCGGGGGGTGGGTGGGGGGAGTTGCGCGTTCTGATAAAAAAAAGAGTAACGAGGCTATTTTTAAAATGTAAGGAGTACAAAGTACAGATAATTGCTTAAAAATGTAAGGAGGAAACTTCCGGGTAGTAGTGAAATGGAGTAGACGTGTTTGTCTCGCCTCCCCATTAAATTTCGTGTATCTCTTTAAATATCCGTCTGACTCTTTCCGATAAACTACTAAGGCTAATTATATCTATATCCTCTTTCTTTTTTGCATAAGTACGTATGTCCAAAATGACAACTAGAGCGGCGAAAGCATCTAGTAAAGAAGCTGAAGTACCCGCGATATCGGGCAAGGTGAGCATGGCGGCCCTAACAGGCCTACTAGAAGAGCATAGAGCAGCCTTAGCGGCCGAGTTTAAGACCGTTATTTCAGCACTGGATGTGAAGCTTGACTGCGTACAAGCCACTGTGTCGGAGTGCGGGCAGAGGCTCTCCACGCTGGAGTCTCATGCGGAATCGTTAGATGAACGAGTAGAACGCTTGGAAACTTCCCTCGCAGCGCTAGCGGAGAGCAATGCCAAACTCAAAACTAAGACCGCTGATCTGGAAGCGCGGAGCAGGCGGAATAATATCAGAATAATCGGAGTGCCAGAATCCCTGGAAGGCTCACGGCCGACGACATTTTTCTCCGAGTTGCTTTTTGAGGTTTTTGGCAATCAGGTTCTACCTGCCCCCCCAGAGCTGGACCGAGCGCACAGATCCTTCGCCTCTAAACCGAAAGCAGGGGGTAGGCCAAGAGCAGTTGTGGTCCGCTTTCATCACTACCAGTTAAAGGATAAGGTAGTCCGCGAAGCGCGTAAAAAGCGAGGGGAACTTAAATATAAAGGGAATCCGATCGCCATATATGAAGATTACAGCCCTGAAGTACTGGAACAGTGGGTTCAGTATCGTGAAGTCATGGCCGAAATGTACAAACAGGGATTTAAACCGGCTCTTTTATATCCGGCGAGGCTTCGTATAACGACCAAAGAAGGGAACAACAAGTGGTTTACATCGGTGGAAGAGAGCAAGCGATATTTAGACTCTCAGCGTGACAGTTCGCTGTAATATTATGTGTCTGACGCAGCTCAGTTTTTGGATGTTAAACAAGACACGGCACAAGCTTACGTTGAATCTCTACTATTATAGGAACTCTGTAAGTCTGAAGCTGTATTAATCTAATATACACTAAATTTGTGATGGATGAATCAGTTTTCATTTGATAGGAAACTGGAAATACATTTTTGCATTATTATTTTACATGTAGGGGTTACAGTGAATTATTGGGGAGTTAATGTTTGTAGGTTTAGCAGGAGTAGAAACGGAAGTAAGGTACCTGTAAAGGCACACAAGCTATTGTTCAGTTGTTTAAAGGGAGCTTAGGGGTAATTGTTTATTATTATGTTATGTCTGTGTAGGTTTTTTTTTCTTTTTTCTTCTTCTTTTTTTTCTTTTTCTTTCTTTCTTTCCTCAGTTCAGCATCACATGTATCGGGTTAATCCAATAGTTGTTTCAGATTCAAATGGCTGGTAACCCAATGAAACTAAATACAAATATTCGTTTTGTTTCTTGGAATGTAAAAGGTTTAAATAATTGTGTTAAGGCCAAAAAAGTTCTTTCACACTTACAGTTTCTTAACGGAGATATAATTTTTTTACAAGAAACTCATCTCCGCACTTCAGATGTTTCTCGCATTAAGGGTGCATGGATCAGTCATTGCTTTCATTCCAAATTTGGCATGAAGGCAAGAGGGACTGCGATTCTCGTGCGTAAGAACATTGCTTTTGAACCAGAATCAGTGACCTTAGATTCGCATGGCCGTTATGTGATTGTGTCTGGTATTTTACAAACAGTCCCTGTTGTTTTAGCGTGTGTATACGGCCCAAATTGGGATAATGATAAGTTCTTTGCTGATTTTTTTTCCTGTACTGCCTAACCTTGATAGTCACTACATAATTATAGGGGGAGATTTTAATTTGGTGCAAAACACAATATTGGATAGGTCCTCCTCAAAACAGTCAATGCTGATTAACTCTGCCAGACTTTTAGAGTCTTACACCAAACAGATTGGTCTGTCCGATCCTTGGAGATCAAGATTCCCGGCTAGCAAAGCCTTCTCTTTTTTTTCACATGTTCACCACTCCTACTCACGGATCGATTTTTTTCTTTTGGATAACAGAATGATGCATTCTATAAGCTCCTGTAATTATCATAGTATAATCATTTCTGACCATGCCCCCACCTCTTTGGACTTAATGTTCCCACAAGCTAGGACTTATTTTAAGCAATGGAGATTTAGCTCACATTTACTTTCTGATAACGATTTCAAAGATTTTCTTGCAACCCATATAAATCTATATTTTGAAACGAATGACAACAATTCAGTTAGCAGTAGTATGTTATGGGAAGCATTCAAGTGTTATATCAGAGGGCAGATCATTTCATATGTCTGTCAGCTGAGGAGATCAGAGAACTCCAGAATGGCAGAAATATCGGATCAATTGTCTATATTGGACACCCAATATTCTCTGACCCCGTCACCCGCAATTTATAAAAAGCGACTTCAACTTCATTCAGAGTATAATTTACTTTTAACCAATAAAATTGAAAAGCAAATGTTGAGTACCAAGCAGACTTTTTTTGAATTTGGTGAAAAGGCTGGTAAATTACTTTCATTTCAAACTCGAATTGCCCATACAGCTAAACTGATCCCCAAAATTAAATCTCCTCAAGGTGATATAATTACCGATCCAGAGGAAATTAATTCAATTTTTTTTAAATATTACACGGGACTTTATGCCTCAGAGTACGATGCAAAAATACTAAATGACCAGAACCGTCTTGATCAACTACCATTCCCCTGTGTAAATGATGGCCCTATAAATGGTCTGGGCAGACCGGTGTCTATCATGGAAGTACAAGAGGCAATTAAATCACTTCAATGTGGTAAATCACCTGGCCCTGATGGTTTTACCATTGAAATATTTAAAACCTTCTCTTCTGTTTTAGCCCCAATATTGCAGAGAGTATATAATGAGGCCTTCTCTTCGGGTCAGCTTCCAACAACCATGTCTGAGGCATCCATTTCACTGTTGCTAAAGAAGGATAAAGACCCACTGCTGTGCAGCAGTTACAGGCCAATTTCTTTTTTGAATGTGGATTTTAAAATTTTATCTAAGATCCTTGCGCTTCGTCTTCAGCAAGTGTTGCCTGCTGTTATTTCCCCAGATCAGACAGGCTTTATGACTGGCAGGCATTCTTTTTATAATACCAGGAGACTTTTTAATACTATTCTCTCGTCGAGCTCTGACAATGCGGAGATTCTGTTATCCCTAGACGCAGAGAAGGCGTTTGACAGGGTTGAATGGGGGTATTTGTTTTTCATTCTACGTAAATTCGGTTTCAGCTCAAAGTTTATAGCTTGGATTCAGTTGCTGTACTCCTCCCCTGTTGCATCGGTACATACCAATGCGACACATTCTAAAACTTTCCCCTTGCTTCGTGGTACACGACAAGGTTGCCCTCTTTCGCCTCTACTATTTGCTCTGGCAATGGAGCCATTGGCCATATGGCTGCGAGGTGAGGAAAAGTTTGAAGGCATTACCCGATTTGGAATTTCTTATAAATTATCCCTTTATGCAGATGACCTACTTTTATATATCTAACCCCATTTCATCACTACCACCAATCCTGCAAATTTTTGACTTGTTTGGTAAATGTTCAGGTTACAAATTGAATCTTCAAAAAAGTGAGTTGTTTCCAATTAATCAGCTGAAATACTGTCTAAAAGCCCTTTTCCTTTTAGGTGGACTCAGGAAGGATTCAAATATCTGGGTGTTTTTGTTGCTAAAACAGCCGCGGTCGTTTTTAGGAAAAATTTCAATGCGTTGTTGGATGCTTACAAGGAAGATATACGGAGATGGTCCTCTCTTCCAATATCGTTAATTGGTCGTATTAATTTGGTCAAGATGACAATTCTGCCTAAATTCTTATATCTTTTCCAACATATACCCATTTACATTAACAAATCTTTCTTTGTTACTTTGGATCAGATAACTAACTCTTTTTTATGGCTTGGCCAACACGCACGAATTGGAAGAAAAGTTCTTGAACTTCCGAAATCAAAAGGGGGTCTTGCCTTACCAAACTTTCAATATTATTACTGGGCTTGCAATATTAACAAACTTTTATATTGGATTAACGCTTCTACAGTTTCTGAACACCCTGTTTGGGCCCAAATAGAATTGTCATCTTCAAAGTCTTCCCTTTACTCACTGATCTGCTCTCAGCTTCCTATAAACACTAAAAATGTCTCAGACAGCTTAGTGGTGACCAATACTCTTAGAATATGGGCTAGTTTTAGAAAACATTTTGGGTTAATCACTCCATCTGGTCTTTCGCCTGTAGTAAACAATGTATCTTTTCTACCATCATGTACTGATGCAGTTTTTCTTGACTGGTCCTCTAGAGGTCTTATATCTATCAAAAACCTGTATGATAAAGGTATATTCTTGTCATTTTCGGAGTTGTCAGAAAAGTTTAATCTTCCCGGAACACATCTTTTTCGTTTCTTTCAGATTAGACATTTTGTACAAAATCAGTTTCCACAATTTCCTAACCTTCCACCTGACTCGAAAATGGACACCATTCTTGCTCTTAAACCACACAGTAAAAGGTTAATTTCTGTTATATACGAATCAATTGGCGCGTTAAACTCTTACTCCACTGAATCATTGAAGAATGCATGGGAGCAGGAAGTTGGGGTTTCTATGAGCGAAACAGAATGGGATCATGCACTCGATCTAATTAACTCTTCCTCAATATGTGCACGACATAGACTGATGCAGTGCAAGATTCTTCACAGAGCACACTATACTAACGCCAGATTAGCCAAAATATACCAGGACAGAAATGACACTTGCAATAGGTGCGGACAGTCTCCGGCAAATCACACGCATATGTTCTGGTCCTGTCCAAGACTGACAGAGCTCTGGTCTAAAATATTTTATACTTTTGAAAAATCCTTTGGATTGTCAATTTCTCCAAATCCTTTAACAGCTCTATTCGGAATTCCACTCGAACCAAATTTATCTTCGACAACTCAAGCCGTTGTTGCTTTCACCACACTATTGGCCAGGAGGCTTATTCTCCTCAAGTGGAAACATGCGTCCCCTCCTTCGTATGGGAGATGGATAAAAGAAATTCTTTTATGTTTAAAGCTGGAAAAAATCAGATTTTCTTTAAAAGGGTCCTTAAGAACTTTTTATAAAACATGGGAACCAGTGTTAAATTATATTGATACTATTGATCTAGTACATGAAGGTGCAGTAGAGGATTGATTTTTTTATTTTTTTATTTTTTTATTTTTTTATTTATTATTATTATTATTTTTTTATTATTATTATTATTTTAAATGTGTGTGGTTTGGTTGTTTATTTGTATAGTTTTGTTGTTAGGGTGGGAGGAGGGAGGGTTTGGGGTGGTAGGAGGGAGGGTTTGGGGTGGGTTGAAAAGTAAAAATTTGAAAGGCACGTTTTTGTATATTTACTATGTTGTATCTTTTGTTAAATGCTAATAAATATAATTGGGAAAAAAAAAAAAAAAAAATGTAAGGAGTAGAAGTAAAGTCGGCTGAAAAATAATTACTCCAGTAGATACCCAAAATTTCTACTTAAGTAAGGTAACGAAGTATTTGTACTTCGTTACTTGACACCTCTGATTTTGATTAGGTCTTTACACATTTAAAATATAATAAAAGAGGGGTACTTACTTTTGAACGTGACTGTAGTTAAGCATCCCAGTGCTGTTATGTCATATTTCAGCACTCATGGAATGGAACTCTTCTCCTATTAAACTGCTTAGCTGGGACTGCAACTGACTGTTGTATAATGTACCATATAAGAAGTAGAAAAATATTAAAACTCTCAACACATTTCATAGAACTTCATGTATTTCATACAACTCTAACTGAAAAAACAAAAGGACCAAACTTGAAAGAAATTGTAAAAGATATCCTTTGGATCTATGAGACAATTGTTTGTGATTATATAATGAATCCACATAATTTCACTGTTCATCCAGAAATATGTTTACAGCTTAATGACAGTTTTCAAATTTATTTTCAAAAGGATGAGTTATTTAAGTCAGAAATGCACATCTTTGCAGATTGTTTTCTTATCATGATAAAAAGGTACATAATTTGTATAGGTTATATGCATACATTAAAGTGCAACGAAGAGGGCAGACCTGCATATTTTCTTTAAAAAAACATGATTAAACACTGCTGCTACTTTAATGTACACATGTAGCATTGGTGGCAGTAAACATAAAGTGAGTAAAAGACGGTCATCCTCACTAGTGCCTTTGCCCTGTTTTTCATCAAAATTCAGACCTCAATAGTCAGTCAAAATGTGCTAATCATGAAGGTCCTCCCAGGTATTTGGTTTTGAGTTATGAACTATGTCGCTGTGGTCAAACAAACTCTCTGAACAGAATTTTACATTTGCATCATATCCAAACTCCACTGAACAATGAGTAATGGTTGATCATTTTACCATAGTCTATGTACAATACTTTCTGCAGGGATGTACTGTAAGGGTTCCAAGCTTCTTAAAAAGAATGGAATCAAACTATCTCTAAGGGTCTTAGATTTAAACTATTTGTTAAAGATTGTAAAGTAACAATAAGAACCCTCAGCAATGACATAGTTAAAGTTTTGAGTTTAAATCCCCAGAATTATTTTCACAAAATCTGATAAATGTTTAATGTAACACATATACAGCTTATGCAGTGCTGCTAATTACATACATGCAAATAACGCAGTATGATCGTCATAAAATGTCAACAATATTACCCCCATATTGAACTGCCCCAGTATCTCGTACTATAAGAAAACAATGAATAAAAAAAAAGCTATGAGAAATGTAATTCTTTAAATTAAATTAATGCAAGTGCTGTACCAAAAGCAATGCAAAAGTGGGCATAGTTTGTTTTTTTAATCAACTTATAAAGGTAATTCAAATAGTACATATTGTTATCTGTATAGAGTAACCATTTCTCTATACAGGAAGTCCCCAACCTACAAACAAGTTCCATTCCAGGAGCATGTGTGTAAGTCTGATTTGTTCATAAGTCCAATAAAGTGAGTCTTGTGTATACTGGAATGAATATACTGTACAGTGTAAAGCATACTAATCCACTTGACTAAATCTGGCCCCTTTCTCCACACTGCCAAAAACCCTAATTGTTCCTAAGGAGTACTTAATCTCACATATGAAATGTAACATAAAAGTGTTGTCTCTGCACCTTTAAATCACAAGAATCCCAGATGACATTTTGTCTCAGCTGTTTTCCACTGTATTGTACTGGGAACTCTGTTTTGTTGAGAATTATCCGTAATTAGAATTATTCACCATCAGGACAGCTTTAAGTACAGACATTTTCTATCATCCTGCTTCCGGACTGATTCATTGAAAACGGTGAGGCCAACTAATTTCACCTCCTAACCCTACATGCACACACATACAATATACCGGATGTTGGACATTTTACACATTCAGTTACACACTGAATATATTGTATATTTTGGTATGTGGTGCACTGCAGTGTCTTTTGTTTCATGACCTACTTCCATGATTGAACCAGAAGTAGAAATGTGGTCCATTCGTACATTCGGGACTACCTGTATGAAGGTACTACTCAAGTCGATGGCCATCCACTGCACTATAGAATGTTTACAGAGATGAAACACTGCGATGTGCAGAAATGGATAAAGAAGTTTAAAGAAGGGGAAACCAGCATTGAGGCAGAATGGTGGCTTAGTGATTAGCACTGTTGCCTTGAACCTCCAGGGTCTGGGTTTGATTCCTGCCTCGGGTCTGGGTGCATGGAGTTTGCATGTTCTCCCAGTGTTTGGTGGGTTTACTTCCTTGACCTATTTCAGTTAATTAAAAAATAATGCCTACTTTTGCATTACTTTTAGTATAGCTCTCATACAGTATCTTGTAATTGTCATAAGGGCATTTTATTTCCTACATGTATCCAAACTGGTAGCTCATGTCTTAAAATAATGAACTGACAAAGTGTTAGTATGATCACTAACTTAACTCCTGCCTCCAATTCACACAAAACGGATGAACATACTGTATCATAGTTATAAATAAAATTGCATGCAATAATTCCCCTGAAATTTATTCCTGGCTTCACCACTGCTCAAAAGTTTTTCTGCAATCTTTATTTCTTCTATACGTTTACAATAAAATGGCTTGTTTTTCTTTACTTCTTGAGTTAAAATAAATAAGAGCAGAGAACGTAAAAACTATTATTATTAATAAGCGAAGAATTCATCATCCAGTGCTTTGTGACCAAGTGGGTCACCATCACTAACAGAGCAGAAACCTAAAAAAAAAAAAAAAAAACTATGATATCAAAATACAAAAAGAGAGAAAAATAATCATGTTTTGTTTCAGTATAAATGTTTAAATTGGCCAGATGTACAAATTTGAGAACATATTATGCAGAAACATTTTAAAATAACAAAACAGTAACATCAATGCATCTAAATAACTGCATCCGGAGACCCCAGACATGTTTACATAATTTCCTGACATTGACTCGCTTCCAACATGACAAAGTTCAGGTCTGCCTTTGGTCCAGATGTAAGCGCTGATGGAGCTGGAAATGGAGCTCTTCCTGATTCCTCTCATGTTCCACAAGCCTTTCGACCTTCACTTGGTTTTGGTCTTCTCATCATAAGTCCCTGCATTCTTGTATGATGAAACATAGCCAGTGTTCTCTACGATCTCCTCGCGTCCGCTCTTTCCTTTTCCTTTGCCGCTCTCGTCAAAGCGCTCCTTGTGAGAGCCTGTGTACTTGGAAGTGTCTGTTAGTCTGTCCACTGCTCCACTCTTAGCCACTTTCTGAAAAACAAGTACAGTATGACACATGGTAATTCTAGAGTATATGACAAATTGCTGTAGATCATTTTACATAATGTTGGATGTCCAAAAACACAGAGGATTGAAAAGCAGTTTTATTCTCGGAGCTTGCCAGTTTTGGGTGTGTATGATGTCATATGTTGGCTGAGGGGTTTTATCATTGAAAGAACCTTTCATGAACTATTGCTCTCTAAGCTACATGTAAATACAGGTCACATGAGCTTCTCACTCAATCATCACTAAGCACACAGAAAAAAAAAAACACTGGGGATGGGAAAGACCAAACAGGATTATTCTGCATAATGCAATACAATAGGAAAATTGACAGAAGTGTCAGTTATAACACATTCTTCTGTTTTATATATATATATAAATGAAGAAAAAGTGTATAATTCGAGTTGGTTTTATACGCATTAACCTTCAATCAACATCACATTCATCTATGATTTGCTACAGCTATGACTATAGGCTTATACATTCACTGTTTTCTTAAATGTTTTTTTTTTTTTTACTTTTATATAGTCATTTTTATCCATGCAAGCATCAGATTCGTTTCCTCACCGTTATGCCAACATTGGTAGGTTCTTTGCCTTCAATCAGCTTGTGGATGGCCTGCAACGCTTCCTCCTTGCTTTGACCTTTGAACCTCTTCACGGCCAGTTCTTCCAGAGCTTTCTGAAACTCCTCGTACGTGATCACCCGAGATGTCTTCGCCCTACAGTTCCACGAACATTATATAATGGTCATGTTTAAAACTTTTAAATTTTCATTGGTCTTGCACAAAATCTAATATTGGAATTCAAGTAAAATGTTTGTTGTTCCATTGATGATTCATTAGGTTCATCATGGATTTCTTGGATGACTAATTGTTCTAGCTTTCTAAATCCTCTTTTGTAGGAGTCTACATAGAATGTTTAATGGTTTCCAACAAGGAACAAATTAAAGAAAATTTTAAGGTTCTAAATTTAATCTTATATATTGTAAGATAATGTTTTCATATTTCATTAATTACCTTTTACAATGCATATACTATACAGGACATACAAACCTGATGGCAGTACAGTATACAGTGGTGTGAAAAACTATTTGCCCCTTCCTGATTTCTTATTCTTTTGCATGTTTGTCACACTTAAATGTTTCTGATCATCAAACACATTTAACTATTAGTCAAAGATAACACAAGTAAACACAAAATGCAGTTTTTAAATGAGGGATTTTATTATTTAGGGAGAAAAAAAATCCAAACCTACATGGCCCTGTGTGAAAAAGTAATTGCCCCCTGAACCTAATAACTGGTTGGGCCACCCTTAGCAGCAATAACTGCAATCAAGCGTTTGCGATAACTTGCAACGAGTCTTTTACAGCGCTCTGGAGGAATTTTGGCACACTCATCTTTGCAGAATTGTTGTACAGTAATTCAGCTTTATTTGAGGGTTTTCTAGCATGAACCGCCTTTTTAAGGTCATGCCACAACATCTCAATAGGATTCAGGTCAGGACTTTGACTAGGCCACTCCAAAGTCTTCATTTTGTTTTTCTTCAGCCATTCAGAGGTGGATTTGCTGGTGTGTTTTGGGTCATTGTCCTGCTGCAGCACCCAAGATCGCTTCAGCTTGAGTTGACTGTGACGGTTAACCCCTAGAGGGCGCCTAACGCCCATTTTTGGTTTTGGTTTGTAGTTTGTTTGTGTTGGATATTTGACTTCAGTTCCCAGTTTGCACCTCGGTCAGGTGACGTAGAAGCTCACCTGAACCGAGGGAAGTTAATTTGTTTATGTTTTTTATAAATAGCCTGACTGAACAGCAGTCGGGCGTCTAGCTTTAGTTACAGTTAAGTTTCAGTTGTGTTTGGATGTTGTTTTGCCCTTTATTATGTCTAATAAAAGGACTTTATTAAACCGTCAGCTCGCTCATGCCACGCACACACTCCAAGCGCAGACAAACAGGGAATCGTGACAGAAAGCTAGACCGTCCAAGTGGCATGGCGGAGGATTTCCCCCTGGATTATTTTTGGGGGGGCGCGGAGACCATCTCGCCCGAGCTGGCGGACTGGTGGGAGGACAGCGTGGAAGAGGGGTTTGGTAGCTGGGAGTACTGCTGACTGGAATACGGAAAAGTAGATCTGTTCCAGAGCTGGAGGTACAACCAGCTGGCCAAACAGGAGCAGGAGCACGGCCGGGAGAGCAGCGAAGGGAGAGAGAGAGACACACCACAGAGCTGGGAGGGCGGCGGGCTCGCCATTAGGCGGACGCCATTCAGAGGCGACTCGGCACGGGATCATGTGATTCCCCGCACCGGCCGGAAGAGAAGGGCGAGGAAGCCCAAGTACGGCGGTGACGCGGGGGAGAGAGAACCCCAGGCGAAGCAGCAGCACAAAGAGCTCATGTGGTGGATGCCGGAGCCGGAGCGGGTGAGTGAAATGCTGGAGCATGTGAAGGAGCTCCAGCAGATGATCCTCCACTTCCGGGATAACCGCGAAGCGGGCTCGGAGCTTTCTCCTCCCTCGCCAACGCTCAGCAGCGAGCAAGCGTGTCAGCAGCCGCTGACCGACGCACTCATCCTGCCGCCGCCTGCCGGCTTCGTGGACAGCGAGCTAGCATGTCAGCAGCCGCTGACCGACGCACTCATCCTGCCGCCGCCTGCCGGCTTCGTGGACAGCGAGCTAGCATGTCAGCAGCCGCTGACCGACGCACTCATCCTGCCGCCGCCTGCCGGCTTCGTGGACAGTGAGCTAGCATGTCAGCAGCCGCTGACCGACGCACTCATCCTGCCGCCGCCTGCCGGCTTCGTGGACAGCGAGCTAGCATGTCAGCAGCCGCTGACCGACGCACTCATCCTGCCGCCGCCTGCCGGCTTCGTGGACAGCGAGCTAGCATGTCAGCAGCCGCTGACCGACGCACTCATCCTGCCGCCGCCTGCCGGCTTCGTGGACAGCGAGCTAGCATGTCAGCAGCCGCTGACCGACGCACTCATCCTGCCGCCGCCTGCCGGCTTCGTGGACAGCGAGCTAGCATGTCAGCAGCCGCTGACCGACGCACTCATCCTGCCGCCGCCTGCCGGCTTCGTGGACAGCGAGCTAGCATGTCAGCAGCCGCTGACCGACGCACTCATCCTGCCGCCGCCTGCCGGCTTCGTGGACAGCGAGCTAGCATGTCAGCAGCCGCTGACCGACGCACTCATCCTGCCGCCGCCTGCCGGCTTCGTGGACAGCGAGCTAGCATGTCAGCAGCCGCTGACCGACGCACTCATCCTGCCGCCGCCTGCCGGCTTCGTGGACAGCGAGTTAGCGGGTCAGCAGTCGCTGACCGACGCACCTGTTCTGCCGCCGCCTCCCGGCTTTGAGGATGACGTTGAGCCGCTGTCGAGCGCACTGCACGCTCCCACGCCGCAGTCGAGCGCACTGCACGCTCCCACGCCGCAGTCGAGCGCACTGCACGCTCCCACGCCGCAGTCGAGCGCAGTGACCGCTCCAAGGCCGTCGTCGAGCGCAGTGACCGCTCCAAGGCCGTCGTCGAGCGCAGTGATCGCTCCAACGCCGTCGTCGAGCGCAGCGCAGTGACCGCTACAAGGCCGTCGTCGAGCGCAGTGACCGCTCCAAGGCCGTCGTCGAGCGCAGCACAGTGACCACTACAAGGCCGTCGTCGAGCGCAGTGACCGCTCCAAGGCCGTCGTCGAGCGCAGTGACCGCTCCAAGGCCGTCGTCGAGCGCAGTGACCGCTCCAAGGCCGTCGTCGAGCGCGGTGACCGCTCCAAGGCCGTCGTCGAGCGCAGTGACCGCTCCAACGCCGCCGAGCACGTCTCCAGCTCTGCAGCCGCCGAGCGCTTCTCCAGCTCTGCAGCCGCCGAGCGCTTCTCCAGCCCCGTCACCCAGCCTCCTGGTCAGAAGGCCCGAAGGTAGTACTGTGGGGGGGGAGCCCGAGGCCTCCGGTGATGCTCCGGAGGAGCATTTCTTTGGGGGGGGAGTACTGTGACGGTTAACCCCTAGAGGGCGCCTAACGCCCGTTTTTGATTTTGGTTTGTAGTTTGTTTGTGTTGGATATTTGACTTCAGTTCCCAGTTTGCACCTCAGTCAGGTGACGTAGAAGCTCACCTGAACCGAGGGAAGTTAATTTGTTTATGTTTTTTATAAATAGCCTGACTGAACAGCAGTCAGGCGTCTAGCTTTAGTTACAGTTAAGTTTCAGTTGTGTTTGGATGTTGTTTTGCCCTTTATTATGTCTAATAAAAGGACTTTATTAAACCGTCAGCTCGCATCCTCCGCGTTCATGCCACGCACACACTCCAGACGCAGACAACCAGGGAATCGTGACATTGACGAACAGATGGCCGGACATTCTCCTTCAGGATTTTTTGGTAGACAGTAGAATTCATGGTTCCATCTATCACAGCAAGCCTTCCAGGTCCTGAAGCAGCAAAACAACCCCAGACCATCACACTACCACCACCATATTTTACTGTTGGTATGATGTTCTTTTTCTGAAATGCTGTGTTACTTTTACGCCAGATGTAACGGGACACGCACCTTCCAAAAAGTTCAACTTTTGTCTCGTCGGTCCACAAGGTATTTTCCCAAAAGTCTTGGCAATCATTGAGATGTTTTTTTTAGCAAAATTGAGACGAGCCTTAATGTTCTTTTTGCTTAAAAGTGGTTTGCACCTTGGAAATCTGCCATGCAGGCCATTTTTGCCCAGTCTCTTTCTTATGGTGGAGTCGTGAACACTGACCTTAATTGAGGCAAGTGAGGCCTGCAGTTCTTTAGATGTTGTCCTCGGGTCTTTTGTGGCCTCTTGGATGAGTTGTCTCTGCGCACTTGGGGTAATTTCGGTCGGCCGGCCACTCCTGGGAAGGTTCACCACTGTTCCATGTTTTTGCCATTTGTGGATAATGGCTCTCACTGTGGTTCGCTGGAGTCCCAAAGCTTTAGAAATGGCTTTATACCCTTTACCAGACTGATAGATCTCAATTACTTTTGTTCTCATTTGTTCCTGAATTTCTTTGGATCTTGGCATGATGTCTAGCTTTTGAGGTGCTTTTGGTCTACATCTCTGGGTCAGGTAGCTCCTATTTAAGTGATTTCTTGATTGAAACAGGTGTGGCAGTAATCAGGCCTGGGGGTGACTATAGAAATTGAACTCAGGTGTGATAAACCACAGTTAAGTTATTTTTTAACAAGGGGGGCAATCACTTTTTCACACAGGGCCATGTAGATTTGGAGTTTTTTTTCTCCCTTAATAACGTAAACCTTCATTTAAAAACTGCATTTTGTGTTCAATTATGTTATCTTTGACTAATAGTTAACGGTTTTTGATGAGCAGAAACATTTAAGTGTGACAAACATGCAAAAGAATAAGAAATCAGGAAGGGGGCAAATAGTTTTTCACACCACTGTATACTGTAAAGTATATATCAAAAGTAACAGTATAATAATAACTTCCATAATTTTCTATATCAACTCACTTGACTTTAGTGAAGACGATATCTACATCAGTCGACGTGACGTTTTTGCCATCAATAACTTTGCAATCCTTACAAAGTTTGGCCCAGTTTTTGCCATTCATCTCATTTCCAGTTGCTTTGGTGTCTCCATGGATAGCAAACTTCTTAAAGGCACTTTCCAGCTGGTCCAAATCAGTGCTCTCTGCCATCCTGCCTATGCTGAAAAACACGATTTTTTTTTTTTTTTTTTATGTAAACACTTGAGTTTTACATTTAAACCTCAACTAACAATAATAATTCAGTATTCAATGATTACAAAGCAGCATAGTTGTTAAACCTTACTGTTTGTGACAAAATTAATTCCCAGGACAATCAGAAATAAGGTTGACTTATGCAACAGTGTTCATGTTTAGCAGTTCTCTGAGGGGATTTTATCCCAACTTGACTTTAAAAATTTGAAAAAACTTTTTCAACACATAAATGCACTACTAGAGTAATATGCATTTGTGTTTTTTAATCTATTGAGCTCATGTTATTGGATTTATAGAATGTTATGGTTCTTTGATGTACTTTGAGATTCTTTATAAAGTGATGGGTTCTAGATTCCTGAAAGGAGCTTACACTGACCCTTCTTTCAAAGAGAAACACAGTTTGCCACTGAAATTGGGGTGGGGTGGGGGTGGGTACATGTAGCATTCTTAAAAAATTAAGAAATTTAAGATAAAATAAGATAACTTAAGAAATGTTTAGATATTGAATGAAGAACAGTGGAGAATAAGCAAAGAATAGAGATAAGGAACACTAGAGCAGTGTATGTCGTTTAAATCCTAGACTTCCCAAGTTCCAAAGTGGTTCGTTGGGTGCTTCATGGTTCAGGCCCTCTATAGACATTCTGTGGAATCTTATCAGTATGTCTTGATTTACACAAACCTTTAATGGTTCCATAAAACCGACCAACCAAATCACTTTCTCTGAGCCTCATTTCTTTTTAAGCTTATATTACATTATGATATTATGATCCTCTCATTTTTCCATTTACTGTATAGTACATACTTCAACTACTGAAAATAAAACCAAAAATAACATTCTTTAACTAGCCATTCATTTGAATTAAAGGCTCAGGATCTTAATATTAGCTGAATTAGATCTCTACAGTATATTTAAGCCCAAAAGAGAAGGAAATCGTAACTGTGGCGAGCAGTATGAGTGTGTCAGGAGGTCTCTTCGAATAATCCCATGAGTCCTGAGTTAAGTGTGTTCCTGTGGAATCTTTCAGAGTGGTGTCAGAAGTTTGGCAGTGCACGGCTCTACACAGACCTGATGGAGAAACAATGTGCTGGGTGGGCTTGGCCTGACTTCAGCACACAGCCTCCACAACCACCTGCATGCAGACACGTACATACGCATTGATGCAGAGACTCAAACTTTAAGACTGCATATTTCAGTGGAGCTGCTCTGGTTTTAGTGGTTGTGTATTTAGTTTGAACACGCCACTTATTTATCAAGAGTAGGATAGCAGGTTTGCTTTGCATACACACACACACACACACACACAGTCTGAGAGATTTCCCACAGCCTGACTTTCTGCTTGTGTATTCTCAGGAAGTATCCATGGAAACCTTTATATAAACCTGGGAAACACCTATCCGCGCGCGCGCGCGCGCACACACACACACACACACACACACACACACACACACACACACACACACACACTTAGTGTACTGTCCTTGAGAGCACTTTCCCTTCTTCTACTGCTGTAACTACTAATGCAGCTCCTACCGTTAAACATAACTGTAACCTTCATCACACACGCTCTTTTGGAATTATTAATAAAAGCTGCAGGTTTATTGTTGTTTTTGTTGTTATTTTGAAGTCCTCAGATGTCCTCAGGGGAACTTAAACATACGTACACTTTGAGTGGGCTGTCAACCCATTGCAGGGCACGCGCACGCACACACACACACACACACACACACACACACACACACACAGTCATATACTCTGGGGAATATAGAAACACTAAATCAGTGTACACCGCATGTATTTGTGTATACTGTAAGGGGGAAACCGGAGTACCCTGAGGAAACCCACAAAGCACTGGGAGAACATGCAAAATGCTGCAAGATTCAAACCCCTAACCCTGGAGGTATGAAGCCACAGTGCAAACCACTAAGTGCCTCTCAGAGCAGTATACAGGTATAAAATTACATGTGTATAATATTTCTGCATGTACAGTACGTGCAAGTATTTATGTGTAGGGTGGGGGGACTTTTACTTTCATGCCATTTCACACAGTTCTATTCTTGCTGGCTATCAATCCAAACATCTGAAGTTTTATACAAATACAAGATATGCCTGACCTCACCATTTGTGCAAACTTAATCATATACTGTATGAACCGTTCTGAATTTGGGAACATGACGGGATTTATTTGACTGTTTATAAAACTCTAACGTGTCAGATAGTACATACAGTATATCACATTTATACATATCTAGACCCTATGGTTTCATGACTCAATGAGGTGGAACTACTGTATGCCAGTGTGTAGCAAAGGTATGACTGCACTTAATCACAAACTGATTCACTTCAGTGCACCTCATTTGTCAGTACCTTCACAATATGGTCATGATATCATCTCTGGCATTTGACAGCTTTTGGGTACTATTGTCATGAAGTTCGTTGATGTATTTGCAAAGAGGTTTTACATAGTTCTATTTTAATATACAGTAGAATTGACAGTTTTTGTATGATAGGTTTTTATATCTTGAATTTTAAATTCATCAATAAATCTGAATGTCAGAATTATTATATTTGCATTGTAGTAAAGTGTGAGTGGACATAATAAAAGGATCCATAGTGAACTGGTTCGGTACTGCTGCATTACAGCTTAATAGGTACCTAAAAATAAGGTATCCTCTCATTCTGGGTTATAAGAAATGAACTAATAATAACTACATAATAACTACAGTCTAATAATGTATAAATAAGTAAATAAATAAATAAATACAGGATGTACTTACGGGCTGTGCATGTGCATGCAAAAAAATAAAGCAAGTAATCAATTTGAAAATTAGTTCTGCAGCCTCAAGCATCATTCTGGTGTGTGTGTGTGTGTGTGTGTGTGTGTGTGTGTGTGTGTGTATCCGAATGTGTTTGTAGAGTAGTGGCAGTTATAAAGTTCTTACCTGTGGCACCCTGCTCCTTACTGCACGGCTACTCCACACGCACATACACACATGAACTTACACCCATGCACATTAAAAAGCTCTCTATATACAGAGCTACAGTCTACAGCACCACCTGCTCTCTCTCTCTCTCTCTCTCTCTCTCTCTCTCTCTCTCTCGTCTTCCTTTTTACTCTTTTCAATTGAGCTATAAGGGGATGGGGGCTTGTTATCATCTGTTTATCCCTGTATCCATAGCGACATCCTGTTTAACATCGAGGGAGGGCAATAAAAAGAGAGCGAATGAGTGTGAGCGAGAGAGAGAGAGAGACAGAGAAACAATGTCACAGGGTGGGGCAGTAGTGTGTTTGTGTGTGTTTATGACTGTGTAATTGCTGATGAACAGATTTAAACATAATAGCATGCTGTCTGGAAGAATGGGTGTGAGGTTTGGTATCTGCTTCTGGTGTGTGTATTTGTGTGTGTGTGTGTGTGTGTGTGTGCGTGTGTGTGTGTGTGTGTGTGTGTGTGTATATATGTGTGTACAGTAAATATTCTGCATTCTGGTGTGTGTGCATGTGTGTATACGAATGTGTTTTTAGAGTTATAGTTTTGCAGAGTAGATGACAGTTATAAAGTTCTTACCAGTGGCACCGTGCTCACATACACACACATGACCCATGCACATTTAAAAGCTACATAAATCATAAATCTCATCTCTCTCATATATATTTCTCATACATACACTATATATTTCATATATACTGTATGTTTGAGAGATTATTAATATGCATGCATTTTCTCACCACAATAAGTGATGAAAAATCATTCAAAAATAATTTTTTAAAAGTCTAAAAGTTAAAGGGTTAAAGTTCTGCTTCATCCTTAAATTTCTAGCCTTCCTCTATTTCTCTCTCTCTTTCTCTGCATGCTGTCTGCTTCAATGGCATTACAATTTCCAGCATTGCCCACCCTACCACCTCCATTTTGTCTGGATGGTATGAATAAACAGACGGGTACGAGACTTTGTAATAACCCCGAGTGAGCCAAATATGATCTAGCACTGTCTGATGTCATTCAGAAATATATCTTTAATTATAGCCGGGTTCAAATTAAGGAGGCACAGGGAAACCAGGCTGGACTTGTTCCTACTAGTTAATGGGCTGCAAAGTATTAAACAAACCCTGGATTTCATAGCACTTCACAGATTTTTCTTCTGCTTCTCATTTTCCTTCTTGTTTTTCCCCTAGAAAGTATTTCTTTGCCCTTCCTGCATAGAAAGGAATAATAGTAATGTAAACCATCAGTATTTCATGGACAGCTTTTACTGTATTGATCGTTTAATTATTATATAAAATGTACATTATTGCTTCAAGCAATGTACTGTAATGTAGGAGAGCTTTTCGGTCGAAAGTTTTGGTGAGTCTGAGAAATGCCCATGGGAGAGACACAAACATACGGCGCTGTTTCTTGCCCAAACCGCTTTAAGGATGTGTCCAAATCTGAACGAGGTATTAAGTCTGATTTGTGGTTCCATTTAACATAAAGTCATGTCAAAAGGTATAAACAATAACCCCATTCTTAAACTGAACTTTAACCATAGTAACTTTTTCATCCAACCTACATGTGAGCTGGTGTGAATTTGCGAGCCTGATTCCTGGTGATATTTCCTTTAAAACGACAGTGTTCCATGTTTGAAAAACGTTCATGGTCAATGCAGATACTTTGTAAAAATGAATTGTAATTTTCCGGTATCTGAGTTGATCTGGGTTGGAATGTTAAACAACCTGATACGCCACCTATCTGATCTTCAGTCTTCCCATCATAAATATTTGCATGGATACTGTTCAAGCTGTACAAAAACACTAATGGGTGTGTTTATAAGTACAAACACTCATTGTGATACATTTTCTCTTGTGTTAATCTCTTGCCTGGGATATCGTCCTGCAAAGATTACACTCCGTAAAGGGATGGTTTGCAAAAATGTTTAGATTTCCTCAGTCACTCTATCACATAAAAAGATGTCACATATATAGTAATAGCAAAGTGGCCTGGTATACATGACTGTAAGTAGACCAGTCAGAAACTAACAGCGCTATGTGATACAGCTTTGTTTGTTATGTTGCCATTGAAAGTTGGGACTTACTGTAATGATGTGATCGGTCGCAATCCACTCCCCTAACCATATTCTATTACTGTGTATGGGACAAAGTGATACGGACACCAGAACCACATGCCACTGCAAAACTGTAGTGTGTGTGTGTGTGTGTGTGTGTGTGTGTGTGTGTGTGTGTGTGTGTGTGTGTGTGTGTGTGTGTGTGTGAGGTGTGTGTGTGTGTGCGTGCGTGTGTGTGTGTGTGTGTGTGTGTGAGAGAGAGAGAGAGAGCGAGAGAGAGAAATTGAACAGTGCATGTGAAGAAGAAAAACAAACTACAGTATATAAACAGACATCCTTATAAATGACTTTTACATATTTCTCAGAAACACTATGGAATGTAACATTTCTATTGCCTAGCAGCACAGGCAATCCTCAAACATTTTTAACCCAAACAAGAAAAGAATGCGGGATGGTTTTTCAGATGTCAAGGACAATTCTGGGTGCTGGAAATGGGACATCTACAGTATGCCAACTTTTACTAATACTATAGGCCATGCATTTCAGGAGTAACATAGCAGTATGTCTACACCACTGGACTAGATAGATGGATAGTCAGTCCAGTGGTCTAGACATGCTATGGGACTCCTGACATGTAATGGCCTCTTAGTGAAAGCAAAAAGCCGGTCCTGAGAAGTGTTTGCATATACTGTACTGTACATGTTTATATATAAAGCAGAAATTATGTTTGCCTGGTGTTTGCACAACACACATTCCATCAGGTTCCAGGTTTGTTCCTTCACAGGTGTGTCTTTTACGCCATCATCAACTTCTATGTCGTACATTGAGTGTGTTGCAGGCGTTACTCGACAACAGTAGGCAGCATCATCTTTTATGTCATTCTGTGAGGTAATAATATATCTTTATCATCTGATTATCAGATCACCATTAGGTGGAAAGAGGGATTGCGAATTAAAATGCACATGATGGTAATTGAAGGAAACCTGTTTAATTGAGTTAAAGCAGGGGTGGCAACCTCGAAGAGCCATTTGGAGCCGTTTCCCACAGAAAAGAAAATATATTTTTTTTACCTTTTATGCTTTTTACCTTTTTTCGTTTTTTTACCTTTATGCTCTCTCTCTCTCTCTCTCTCTCTCTCTATATATATATATATATATATATATATATATATATATATATATATATATATATATATATATAAAAACTATAGTGTGAAATTTTATTTCTGCATGCAACAAACATTTTGAACATCAAAACAAAAAAACAGACAGGTTATTGGGTTGGAGGTTATTTTTAAATAAAATACTCAATGTCTATTTGAGTCCTCGTATTCATGAAATAAAACCAAATTTAAATTATCCACCTGCAGCAAACCAAACATGCTGTCAGCTGTTATCCTTTTACTGCTTGCAGGCAGCGGTCACCCTGAATAAAAACTAGGTCTCAAAAAGTGCAATAAATCGCTTGCCGGCAGGTGTCACACATCGCCGGTTGTGATGCATATTTTAGGCGAAATAAAATTAAACACATTTTATTTTAATGTTACAAGATCACCATAATCTTCAAATTCATGATTACTTTAAAAAAAAAGCAGACAGATGAAGCCACATGCAGATTTGGAGCCGCAGGTTGCCGACCCCTAGGTGAAAGACTTTTGGAGCAGAAGGACTGTTCATGTGAAGGTGAGCTCAGCGATATCTAGCCAGTGTAAGGTTGAAAAATGGGACTCACCAAACGATTTGTGAACTCTGAAATGCTGAAAGAATAACGGTCGAAGCTGTGGTCTGCTCGCAGATGACTGTCCTCAAACTCGACCTGTTATTCCACTAAGAACACCAACAGATGAACTCAACGCTTGCCTCAATTGGAAATATGTCAAGACGAAGACCCTGTTGACCCACGAGAGAGTGACAGCATAATCATCAACTTTTGTTATCATGAGGTAATAATATATGGGAAATGGAGCGTGCTGTCAACCCGCTGGCGCTCCTCACGCTGGTCCAATGTTTCGGTAGATATATTATTACCTCATGATGTAAAAGGTGATGATGATGCTGTCTGCTGTTTTTTTTGACAACTCTACCCACACCAACCAATAATACACCAACCAACGGCGGCAGGCCGAACAGAATTACCTTTTTTTTTAAGTTAGTCCTTCGGCTGCTCTCATCGAGAGCAAAATAACTTGGTACAAGTTTTATGCCAGATGCCTTTCCTGATGTAACTATCTCAGCCACCCAAACCCTAGCCAGTAGCAGCAGGAATTTCTGTTTTATTTTATATATACAGATTATTTACTTAGTTTTGCTAAGCATCCTGCGGAACCACCCACCAGTGCCTGTAAATGTGGCAGCAGGTGTGCGGTCAACTCCTAACACAAAAAAAAGCTTATATAACCTCGGTCAGGTGACATCGTCTGATGAGACCAGGATATAAATAGGAGTTAACCGGAAACATTCCTCAGATCTTTTTGTCTTCAGAACAGCTTAGTTGTGTCTGCGTGTGTGTGTGAACAAGCAAAATTGAGCGTGTTTAACTCACCGATATGGCTGAGTTTTCAGGCTAGATGTGTCCCTCTTTCGGAGGGTGATCTCCACACTTTTTGCTACGAGGGGGGGAAAACACGGTCTCCTTCAGGAAGAATGTGAGCATTGTGACCTCCTCCCGATTAAAGTGCTTCGCACGCGGCTCGCCTTTAAAAAGAAGACCCGAGCCGCGGTGCATTTCTGAGGATCTGGCAGATGTGGACGAGACGGAGTCTAACCCCTCCTTTATCTTGCCCTCTCGCTGGATCAGAGAAAAAATATATAAATAAATAAATAAATAAATGAATTTCCATCCACTTCTCAAGCGCGCTCCAGCGCTTCTTGTGAATGGACAGGAGAGTCATCCTCTCTCGTGTCCGCGGAGATGGAAGTTGGCGGGGAGGGCGGAGCCTCAATGAAATGCTCTCCCCTTCTTTAGCGACATCCATGACGGGTTAACCCTTTCATGGAAAAAGCCATATTCATCCTGTGTTTTTCATGCCATCAACTTCGATTTATTTGAATATCATTGATGTGGAAGCGTGGGGTTATATGATGATGCCCCAGATAGAAGTGACGCTTGCGGGCTATCTCTCTCCTGGGAAATCATTCTTCCTGAAAAAGCCAACACTTCCTTCCAACCGTGTAGACTGTCATCTTCCCTGGGGAAAAGCTTTTCAGGCAGCAGGTCAAGCTGGTGCTACACTGCACACCATGGCGGTTTTGCAGGCTTACCAGGCTGACCTGCTGAAAGTCTTGAGCACTGGTGGGGCTCTTGAGGATAGGGCGTTCTTGGAATCATGCCGAACCACAGACTTGTCTCTTCGTGCAACAAATCAGACGGCCCATGCTATTGGACAGTCTATGGTTGCGATGGTTTCCGCGCAGAGGCACTTGTGGCTGAATCTCACAAGCATCAAGAGTAAGGATCATGCATTCCTCCTTGATGCCCCCATTTCACCCAGTCCCGACCAGGTCTGACTCTCGCGAGGCGTGAAGCACAGAAAGAGAGTGTTTGAGCTGGGCACCCCTCGTAAAGACTGGGGTATGGCTCGCCTCAAAGAGATCGGACCGCCGCACTGTCTTCTTCTCTAAGAAGAAGACCTGAAGCTCACGTGCCCAGGAACCGGGGAGGGGTCGCGTAACATTCTTTTCAATAAGGAAGTGCCTTCCCTGGCACCCCCAGGAGGTCGGTGTTAAAGTTCCGCCGCCATTGGTGTTTCGGACAAAACCGGTCTCCAACAGCACATTAGTTCTTCGGTCATATCCTGCTGTGTTTCAGGATGCCGAACCTCCGAACACCCCCCCCCCCCCGTATAGCCGAAGTGCTAAAACTTGTTCCCCTTTCGGAGAAACTGACAGTGTGGAAGCTACTGCCAGGCATATCTGCTTGGGTACTAAGGACTGTAGAGAAAGGCTACAGGATTCAGTTCGCACATTGCAGACGTTGCTGGAAAAAGGGGCCATAGAACATGCTCCCCTACCAGACACAGAGTCAGTCTACTACAGTCGGTATTTCTTGGTTTGTGACAATAGATCTGAAGGACGCATACTTCTCATAGAGAGTTTACCACTGAGGTTCGCTTTTGGGGGCAAAGCTTACCAGTATCAGGTTCTTCCATTTGGTCTATCTCTATCACCCTGCACATATACAAAATGTATGGATGCAGTTCTGGCTTCCTTGTGACTCCACGGCATCCGTATTTTAAATTACATAGACGACTGGCTGATTCTGGCCCAGTCTCAGGAGCTAGCGCTTCGACATCGGGATCTCCATTCTTTAGGATTGAGACTCAACGCTACGAAAAGCGTTCTCTTTCCGGTTCAGAGGACAACATACTTGGGTGTCACATGGGATTCGATCGTCATGCGGGCACAGCTGTCTCCCGCTCGTATCCAATCCATTCTCAACACCATTCTCAATCACTTTCAAAAATCTGTAAGCCTCTTGGCAGCTGCATCCATGGTGATACCTTTGGGCCTCCTGTTACATGAGAGCGTTTCAGTTTTGTCTAAGAGCCAGGGGATCTCACGCAAGGGCCAATCCCCAAAGGCAAATAAGGGTTACGCGCCAAGGACTTCGTATTTCTATGTGGTTCAGACCCCGGTTTCTGACTTTGGGTCCCACTCTAAGTCCGTCTTGTCATGGAAATGCTAATGACAGACGCTTCCCTGACAGGCTGGGGTGAGGTCTTGGATGGCCGTCCAGCCCAAGGGAGCTGGAGAGGCCATCTTCTCGCATGGCACATCAATTGGCTCAAAATGATGGCTCTATTTTTGGCCCTAAAGCCCTTCCTCCAGCAGTTGAGACTACCATGTTCTAGTCTGTAGTCTCGTACATAAATCGCCAGGGCGGACTATGCTGGTGCACAAACAACACTTGAACAAGTGTTGAACTTGAACAATGTAGGATTACAAATTTATAAAATGTTAAACCTAGCTTCCAACGTAATAGTATATAAACTGAACAACTTATGTACATTGGGTTTTACATTTTAAGGTAAAGTTGGTGACATTCTAAGAAGATACAAGTCTGGTAGCCCAGGTGTCAGAGACATTAACCTTTTGTCTTTATGTACTTCCTGACCACTGGATTGGGTCCCACAGTCAATGTGAATGCTAATCTCAAGGCCAGGCTGTGCCTTTGTCTCTATGATAATGTGAAGGTTTGGGTGATATTGTCAGGCTGATTAGATTAGCACCTATGCATTTGAAAGCCACTGCTGGGGAACTTCCGTTACCAGGCTGACTCCTGTACTACACTATGCTTTGTTTAGATTGTCTCCACCTCTTTGTATCCCTCCCCCTTGAAAAGTATATACTCTCCAGAGCTGAGTTGTAAGAAAGACTTGGATGACTACAGCGACGCTCGGCGAGTTCTCAATAAAGAGTAACTTCTGCTTGAATGATATCCCAACGTCTCCTGGTCTCTGAAAAAGTTACCAACAACAAGCTAGAACACCAGGTTCTGCTTTGGGCACAGGACAAGTTCCTGTCGTTCAGGGTGATTTACATTCCAGGGCACATGAATGTGGAAGCAGACTTACTGTCCAGACAAGCTGTGACACACGGGGAATGGAGACTCCACCCCAAAGTAGTCAGTCAAATCTGGGAAAGATTTTTTATAGCAGAGGTGGACCTCTTTGCCTCCCAAGGGACAGCACAATGTCCCCTTTACTACTCTCTGACTCTTCCAGCTCCCCTGGGTCTGGACACGATGGCCCATACGTGGCCCAGATTACGCCTTTATGCATTTCCTCCAATAGCTCTGCTCCCGGGAGTCCTGGTGAGGGTCCGTCAACAGCATTTGTGCCTCTTATTGATAGCGTCCCGTTAGCGTCCGAGTGTGGTTCTCGGATCTAATATCTCTCCTCGACGGCTCACCATGGGTGATTCCAGTGAGGAGGGATCTTCTGTCTCAGGCGGAGGGGACAATATTTCATCTCCGGCCCAAGCTTTGGAACCTTTAAATCTGGCCCCTGAGCGCGACCAACTAAGACAAGCTGGTCTTCCAGCCAGCGTAATTGAAACTATTCTAAGTGCTAGGGCTCCCTCCACTAGAAGAGCTTATGCCCTCAAATGGAATGTGTTTGAAAGTTGGTGCATGACAAAACATGTAGACCCAGACCACTGCCGAATTGTTTCAGTGCTGGAGTTTCTGCAGGAAAAGTTGTCCTCAGGCTTGTGACCTAGTACTCTCAGAATGAACGTAGCCGCTATTTCAGCCTGCCATGTTCTGATTGATGGGGTTTCTGTGGGAAAGCACCCTTTAGTTGCCCGTTTCATTCATGGAGCTAAACAGTTGAGGCCACCCACTAGAGCCATTGTCCCTTCTTGGGATTTATCTATCGTGCTCGAAGGTCTGATTGACACCCCTTTCGAACCACTAGATTCAGAGTATTCTGACCCTTAAGATGTTTTTTCTGATGGAGAGGATTGGAGATCTGCATCCCTTGTCAGTCTCCCCATCCTGCCTAGACTTTGCCCCTGGGCTAGTCAAGCCAATTTTGCATCCTCACCCAAACTATCTTCTGAAAGTTCCATTCTCAACCATGCACCCTGTTGTTCTTGAAGCTTTCTGGTCTCCGCCTTTTACAGCTCCGGAGCAGGAGAGACTTCACTTACTGTGTCCAGTACATGCTCTTCAGATTTACGTCCACCGCAAAAGCCAGTGGCGTAAGTCAGAGCAGCTTTTATATGCTATAGGGGCCGCAACCGGGGGGAGGGGGAGGGGGCGGCCGCCACTACACAGACCTTGTCACACTGGGTGAAAGATGCAATTGTCCTCTCCTATGAGGCACGTGGGCTCACTTCACCTCTAGGGATCAGGGCTCATTCGACCAAGGGGATCGCCTCATCAATTGCGCTGGCAAGAGGTATTCTTCTGCAGCAAGTGTGTGATGCGGCAGGTTGGTCCTCTGTGCACACATTTGTTAGATTTTATAGTCTGGATGTTCATGCTACTCCGGGCTCACGGCTCCTCGAGTCAGCCTCCCAGAGATAGTTCTGAGACCTCCTCGGCCTTTGAGCGCACACGCTATACAACCTTCGGGGTCCAGACACTTGCAGTGCGGCGGCATTGGTATTCTCGTTCCCATAGCGTTTTCACGCAGCATCGATTGTAGCTTTTGAAAGGGAACGTCTCTGGTTACTTTGCTGTAACCCTGTTCCCTGAAAAAGTGGGAACGAGATGCTGTGCTCCAATGCCGCACTGCTTGCGTGACTGGACGTCCTTTCAGACAAAATCGATCTGACGAATGTTTCCACTCCTATATACTGTATAACCTGCAGGTGCGTCTCATCAGACGACGTCACCTGACCGAGGTAATATAAGCCAAAATTTGGCGTGTTTGATACACACATGCTTCACAACCAGCAACACGAAAAGATGTACCCATAGCGTTTTCACGCAGCATCTCGTTCCCGCTTTTTCAGGGAACAGGGTTACAGCAAAGTAACCCGAGACGATCTTCACTGTACAGTAGATGATCCGCAGTCTGATCTGGGGGTTCAGTAGCTGAGTTTTCACCATAGACAATGCTGCTTGCTGTAACAGTCACAGAGGAACGCCTGTAACATGCTCACAGTATGATGATGATGACGCTGCCTAAGCTGCAATGTTGGCCTAACCTGTTTAAGTTTTTAAATTAGTGTTATGGTATAATTAAAGGAAAACTCAAAATTCCTCACACTCAACAAATATTTAGGGCATAACATAAATTATATTATATTAAAAATATTTAACATTTTATATTATTATGGTGATAGTTCTGATTATGATGATGATTACTATTATTATTATTATTATTATTATTATTATTATTATTATTAAATATATAAATAAATCTGTACTGATCCACTTACCTGATTTTACACCCTTTTGAAGCTGGATAAAGCTCTATAACATCATTAATAATTTGTTCTGTCAGGTTAGACACATCCTAAAGTCTTTATTCTTTAATGGTAACTATTGTAAGTTTAAATAGGACAGGACAATAACATGACCATTTAATATTAATATGACAATTTCCCATGCCTGATGCTCCACCTACAAACCGGATTCCAAAAAAGTTGGGACACTAAACAATTTGTGAATAAAAACTGAATGCAATGATGTGGAGATGGCAAATGTCAATATTTTCTTCAGAATAGAACATAGATGAAAGATCAAAAGTTTAATCCGAGAAAATGTATCATTTTAAAGGAAAAATTGGTTGATTCCAAATTTCACGGTGTCAACAAATCCCAAAAAAGTTGGGACAAGTAGCAATAAGAGGCTGGAAAAAGTAAATTTGAGCATAACGAAGAGCTGGAAGACCAATTTACATTTACATTTAGGCATTTGGCAGACGCTCTTATCCAGAGCGACTTACATTTTTATCTCATTACACATCTGAGCAGTTGAGGGTTAAGGGCCTTGCTCAAGGGCCCAACAGTGGCAACTTGGTGGATGTGGGGTTTGAACCTGGGATCTTCCGAACCCTAGTCCAGTACCTTAACCACTGAGCTACCCCTAATTAACAGTAATTAGGTTAATTGGCAACATGATTGGGTATAAAAAGAGCTTCTCAGAGTGGCAGTGTCTCTCAGAAGCCAAGATGGGTAGAGGATCACCAATTCCCACAATGTTGCGCAGAAAGATAGTGGAGCAATATCAGAAAGGTGTTACCCAGCGAAAAATTGCAAAGACTTTGCAGTTATCATCATCAACTGTGCATAATATCATCCGAAGATTCAGAGAATCTGGAACAATCTCTGTGCGTAAGGGTCAAGGGCGTAAAACCATACTGGATGCCCGTGATCTCCGGGCCCTTAAACGACACTGCACTACAAACAGGAATGCTACTGTAAAGGAAATCACAGAATGGGCTCAGGAATACTTCCAGAAATCATTGTCAGTGAACACAATCCACCGTGCCATCCGCCGTTGCCAGCTGAAACTCTACAGTGCAAAGAAGAAGCCATTTCTAAGCAAGATCCACAAGCACAGGCGTTTTCATTGGGCCAGGGATCATTTAAAATGGAATGTGGCAAAATGGAAGACTGTTCTGTGGTCAGACGAGTCACGATTCAAAGTTCTTGTTGGAAATGTGGGACGCCATGTCATCCGGACCAAAGGGGACAAGGACAACCCAAGATGTTATCAACGCTCAGTTCAGAAGCCTGCATCTCTGATGGTATGGGGTTGCATGAGTGCGTGTGGCATGGGCAGCTTGCATGTCTGGAAAGGCACCATCAATGCAGAAAAATATATTCAGGTTCTAGAACAACATATGCTCCATCCAGACGTCATGTCTTTCAGGGAAGACCCTGCATTTTTCAACAAGATAATGCCAGACCACATTCTGCATCAATCACAACATCATGGCTGCGTAGGAGAAGGATCCAGGTACTGAAATGGCCAGTCTGCAGTCCAGATCTTTCCCCTATAGAGAACATTTGGCGCATCATAAAGAGGAAGGTGCGACAAAGAAGGCCCAAGACAATTGAACAGTTAGAGGCCTGTATTAGACAAGAATAGGAGAGCATTCCTATTTCTAAACTTGAGAAACTGGTCTCCTCGGTCCCCAGACGTCTGTTGAGTGTTGTAAGAAGAAGGGGAGATGCCACACAGTGGTGAAAATGGCCTTGTCCCAACTTTTTTGGGATTTGTTGACACCATGACATTTTGATTCACCATTTTTTTCCCCTTAAAATGATACATTTTAAGGTTACTCAGTAAGTTATACTCAGTTTAAACTTTTGTTCCGTGATTTATGTTCTATTCTGAATAAAATATTGACATTTGCCATCTCCACATAATTGCATTCAGTTTTTATTCACAATTTGTTTAGTGTCCCAACATTTTTGGGATCCGGTTTGTACTTCATAACCAACTTTATATACATTTCCACTGCACGCACACAGTCCATGACTGCTGTTGAATTCCCCATTCAGATTTGTCAGCAGCTCTGACAATACTTCTAGGGATTATAAACGAGCTTACTCCAATTTAATTAATTAATTTATTTATTTTTACATTATTGACTGTTACATGGATACACTACAGTATATCACTGTTGTAAAGAGTGGGATATTAACTACCAATGTGTGTGTTAAAGGTCATACCCATTCAGCCACACTGTGCTACACTACAGTCTACCCTGTGTTGTGTTCTTTTCCTTCGTAAAACAACTTTTAAAAAGTATATAGATATGACCTTTGAACCTACACTCCCCTTCCTGGTTGTACTGCATTTCATTGTGAACTGTAGACATGCACGGCTGTTCTGATGCCGTGATCTGGAATGACCTCTTCATGACTGACATGTTTAGAAAGTGTGTTTATGTTGCCATGGCTACGCTTTGTTATACTATCAAACTCGGCCCAGAAAGATGCTTTGAAGGAAGCAGAAGTAAAATGCCGTCTTTGCCCTTGTGCTTGGCATTTGAAAAACATGTCAAAGAGTGATTGAACACACACTCAGTGGCATATTGTGATTAACAAGGATTTGGTGCGGTCTATTCTTCAAAAGTCGGTTAAAAATGTCAGCGCACTTTTGAACTTCCTTGAAATAAAAAGCAGGGTGTGTGATGTATTGTATTGCCGACTATATTATGTTATATTATAATATCATCTCCTTTTCTTCCGTCTGTCTTTCATTGTTGTGAGTCAGTTTGATGTATAACCTTCAGCAATACCACATGAGTCAATAATCGGAGTGGAGTGGTAAAGTAACATATTTAAACAGAATGAATAGAGTGACTTTTCCAGTTTTTCATGCTATATTCAGTAATAGGACCAAGACTCACATTACAAACATGACTTGATAAAACAGGGCATTCTGTACCGCAAGAACTACTTCCTCTTGCTTTTTTTTTTAAGTCTACAAATTTAAATAAATGTGATTTGATGTCAGGTTGAATGAATTCTAGCTAGAAGCCAGAAAAATAGCTTGTGACATCAACATGCTGAAAATATATTTTACTAAAATATTTTATTACTTTTTTGTAACTTAATAATAAAAAACTAAAAAAAAAAAACTTAATATCAAATGATGATAATTAATAATAATTAATAACTGAAAATAAGAGAGTAATGCTACTGTAGGTTAAGAACTGTATTTAAACTTTGATACTGTATATGCTTAGTAAATGTGCATAAAAGCGACATGATTGCCTGTACTTGACATTTTATCAGTTTCTCTTGTACACATAATAAACTCTACGATCATACCTGGATAATCAGGGAAGAGTCTATTGCTGGTTGCAATGTTAAATATGGCAACTGTTGACGTGGTGCAGGTCATATACAGTATATACTGTATATGTGTGTTTCCGTGGATGTAAGATGTACATTGAGCCTGCATATTATCCATTATTAATTATATATATTTTACGAAAATGTTTTGCTACTTTTTTTTATAAATATTGCTTAAACTATCTTCCTACAAAGATTAAACTGGTGAAGTACCATTTTTAATGACTCAAAGTTAACATTTAAGAAAGACCTCTAGCACAGTATGGTGATGAGAGTAAAACATCTGAATGGTCCAAACGTTTTAAGGAATGCTGTGAATGACGATCTCGCCAAGGTGACTCGGAGCCCACTGCGCTCGTTCCTATGAACAGTCAGTGAGTGGAACATACTGATCCTTGAAAACTGATGAATAACTTGTTCCCAGTTTGTAGAAAAGACATTCACAAACACAGAAACTCATCTGAGAATTATTTCCACATTCCCTGTACAGTCCTGACACACCGCTCCAAGCCATTCTTACATACTTGGGCCATTAAAGGAGTTCCTGGGAGGCCAGCATTTCAGAAGTGAACCAGGAAGTCTGATCAGAAAACATTTCTGCCTTAATGGTATCCAGTCACTAGTGAAATGCTGGGATGCATTAGTGTTGGAGGGGATTATATAGAAAAATATAATATAATATAATATAATATATAGACTTTCATAACTGTGACCTGTTATTCTGTACATCATTTGAATCCCGGTTTGACTCGAACACCGATCATAGAAAAGGTTACACTTTATATGGTATGTAAAAGTATGAGTTAAATGACCACTTAAAATGTGAAATGATTTAGAGACATTTAAGAGAATGTTTTTAATTTTGCAGCTGCACATACAGTACACATGTACTGATACACTACTCATGATGGCAGCATTCGCTTTTAATGAAAACCTGTTATATACTATACGTAATGCTTTCTTGCAATAAAAAAAGCATGCATGTACAGTATGCGCGCACACACACCCTCCCACACCAACACACACAAAGATTTTCTTACACCTGAAAAAAACTACGGTTTGAAAAGAATTTTCGTTCTCACACTCTCTGAGGCAGTTATAAGGGTGAGGCATGGGTGACTAAGTCCTAGCAGAGAATTTATTCCAAACATTAACTAATGATTTTTGTTGAAATGAAGGAGTAAATAAACTTTCATAAAACTTTTTCATAAAATAATTAGATTCTGCAAATTAATTTCTCTCAAATAAATAATAAAATATTATTAGTTATTAGTTTAACGTAAATTATCTGCAAATAAAAAAGACTGAATTAGTAAACAAATCAAGAAGTCAGCTTAATGGTCATACATTTGCTATGTAGTAAGTTCATAATTAAAAATTTTTCCTTTATTTGTATCTTTTCCCGTGTTTTTTTTTTTTTTCTGATTCAGAACTGCTGCAGCTATAACTTTTCTGTGTGTCTTCATGCCGAATTGCTGCTACATAGATCCTTCATGTCCGAGCAAGGAAGTGGTTGACCATAATGGTCATGACTGATGAGTCGATCTTGTGTTCAACATCCTTTAGCCAGCATTTAATCTGCTTTCCTTTCCAGCTCCCACTCTCTCCTGACCTTGTGGGAATATTAACGGACATTCATTAGCTCATCGAAAAGCATGTGAGAAATTAGGACTCCGTGTCTAAACGGAAACAGATGTCAACTCTAGAGTAGAGGAGCTGAATGCTTGGACCTGTAGCTGAAATGTATTAAGTAGTGTATCCCACCAGTCCGAAAGTTCGGCTTGAGCCACCAGGATGGCTCATGTGCACACGGGAGACACGGTGTGTGTGTGTGCGGGTGTATGTAAAGGCCAACAGAGCTGAGTCGGAAGCAGGTCAGTGGAAAAATCATTCGACGTTCCCTCCTACTGTTGCTCCGGGGCAGGCGCTTGTGTCCATAACACAGCTGTGTTTTGATGAGTAGTGGGCTGGAGGGTGAGTTAAAAACCAAAGGGTCACAATATGGCATCACAAACAAATTGCGTGTATGATTTCAGCCCTTTGTTTTTCACACAGCCGTTGCCATGGGGACAACTCCTGCCGACCAAGCCTGTTTGAGGAAAGGCAGATGGAGGAGGTTTCTATGGCAACATGGATGTAAACAGAGGGAGATTTTGATAAGCTCAGGGATTTATTTGGAAAATATTCCCCCAAAATTAAATGACATACTGTAATAGCATATATATATATAGTATGTATGTGCAATTGTGTGTATGTGCTGTCTTTTTCAAGACATAGTCCGAGTCAGGATAAAAAAAACGTGATAAATTATGAAGTTCCAGTATTGTTGACATCGCCATTGTTTCTAGGGTCAATTCTCTCTATTGTTCCATTTTACATGCTACTTTAAAGGGTGGTCTTGTTACGTCCATGTCCTCTCTCACACTCCTACTCGTTTAAGAGAATCTTGTTTAACATGGGGATTGGCAGATTGGCAATGACATCATCGCATTTGAAGAATATGAAAGGTAGACTGACAGCAAAATGACTAGAGGTTTTCACACATTACATCAGTCCCAGTTAACAGCCAACACCCTTTTGTATAATCCAGCGATATACTCATTTTATACACCCTATGCCAGTCTCTAAACTTAATAATAATAATAAATGATAATTAATAATAAGGCGGCACGGTGGTGTAGTGGTTAGCACTGTCGCCTTGCACCTCCAGGGTCTGGGTTCAATTCCCCGGCCAGGCTCGATTCCCGTCTCTGTGTGCATGGAGTTTGCATGTTCTCCCCGTGCTTGGTGGGTTTCCTCCGGGTACTCCGGTTTCCTCCCACAGTCCAAAGATATGCAGGTTAGGCTAATTGGCGTTCCTAAATTGCCCATAGTGTGTGATTGGGTGTGTGTGTATGTGTGTGTGCCCTGCGATGGATTGGCACCCTGTCCAGGGTGTACCCCGCCTAGTGCCCGAAGTCTCCTGGGATAGGCTCCAGGTCCCCCGCGACCCTGAACACAGGATTAAGCGGTATAGAAAATGAATGAATGAATGAATTAATAATAATTAATAATTAAAAATAAGATTTTAGATTTGGAACTGTATTGAAAGTTTAACTTACAGTATATGGCCACTTTGCCATTTGCTTAGTAAAGTGTGCATAAAAGCAACATGATTGCCTGTACTTTTACATTTTATTAATTTCTCTTGAACACATAATGAACTCATACCTTGATAATCAGGGAAGATTTCATTGGCAATTGCAATATTAAATATGGCAATAGAATTTGATGATTCAACTGGTAACAAGTTACAGGACATATCTGTGTGTGTGTGTGTGTGTGTGTGTGTGTGTGTGTGTGTGTGTGTGTGTGTGTGTTTGTTTTTCTCTGGACGAAAGATGTACATTGAGCCTGCATATCCATTATTAATCATCCATCCATCTACAGTAGGAACCTCTGTAGTCCAACTAGGAACTGTGGAGGCGAATGGTGACCATTGTATGTATTCCCACTTTTATGGCAGTGGTAGGACCTCCAGTCAACATTCACAAATAATGGAATAGTGAAACAAGGAACCACTAAGCTACCGTGATGCCATATTGTACTGTTGTTATAGACGTCAGGAAACAAAAAGCGATCTCTTGCCTTTATAGCTGTTTGGAGTAAGAAAGTAGAAGTGCTGCATTTTCATTTCTTTTTTGTTCTGAATAAGGAAGCTGTTTTATTTATTATTTTAGCAGTACTCATGCTCATACTCAACAGGAAGCTACTTTTCCATATGTTTCAAAAGACTCGCATCTGATTGACAAATCTGGTATCTGGCATCAGATTCATGTTATGACCTGCCCTTCACACTGATGCATCAAACCTGATGTTGATTTAAGAGATTGAAAAGAAAAAGATTGTAACTAGAACTGGAACAAGACTAGGAACCTGGAATAGGAACCTAGAATAAGAAACTAGACTGCTGAACTTTTGAAGGGTCAAGAATAGTAAGTGTTGAGAATGTAAAGAGTGACACGTTAATTTACGACCCAGGACAAGGTGGGACTGAATTCAGAACCGACAAAATTTCAGATTTGAAAGTAAAAACAGAAACCAAAACACTGTAGTACAGAGCCTCAATATAAAGTTGGCTGATGCCTACTCTTGGCATGCCACACGAAGCTCGCTGAAAGCCAAATGACCTCACAATAATTAATTGGTGAAATAAGACTCTCTCTCTCTTAGTCCATGGTTCAGAGTCTCCCTGAGAGGTGTATCGAAACCCACTTAATTCTGGGAATAAACATCAGTCAACAAAGTCCAGCCAGACCCACTGATGCCTGCTATAAATCACACCAAACGAGTAGACGCCTGCCTTCAGCCGACGCTGAGCCTCAGAGTTGTCATAATCCCCAGCTCAGGCTTCGCTATACAGTATGCCAGTAATAGAGCTACTGCACAGGTCCTGAAACTCCCTTTCAATGTCAGCGCGTTCCTCCCTCTGGCAGAGACATCGTGTCAGACAATGTTATGATGTCGTCATGTTTCGGTGCCATGGCTACGAGGGTTGACCATGCGAGATGGGCAAGATGGACACTGCCAGAATAAACTATCTGTCCCAACAACACAATACACTCGTATAAACAGCAACCGGAGGGAAGAGGGAGAGAGCGAAAGACGGAATGTGCAACATACCCTAAATCCTTTGTGAAGCACTAAAAACAGCTCAGTGTTTAATTACGAAAATGGTCCAAATGGATTTGTGGAAACCGAGACATTGATATTTTCAGACATAACCATCTGGATTGATGGGTACTTTATATGGACGGGCGTCTATAACTGATTTTACAGCTCAGCTTGAGAACTCGATCCATCAGCTTCATGCCAAATGTCTTTAATTGCAAGGAAAGCTAATCTGATCATAAGGAAACAAGGGTAACCAATGTTGGCTCAGTTTCTGAAAAGTCAGGAAATGCATTTGAGCAGCCATAAGGCCTTGTATAAATAGAGTAATGTTTACAGCAGTGTTTATCCATAAATGGCAATCCGATAGCAATCACCTGTTACTACGGATATATTTGGGCTTTAATATAGGAGTGTAAAGGATGTCTGTCGTCAGACCTGTTTTTGAGCATCAGCACCGCTGCAGAATCTAGAATGCGTGTAAATACTAGCATAGCACCTGTCAGACTAGAGATAAACCCTATGACCTAGGGCAATGAAGGCATTTTAAGGCATACCATTCAGCGCAAGACAGGTGTAACACTCAACACTCATCACTTGCGACTGATGGCCGTTTTTAAGGGTGGAACATTAAGTCAGCGTGAAGTCTCAATGTCGCCCAAAGATGGTTTGGAAAAGTTTGTGCTTGTCAAAGGAACATTTTAACTATCACATTTAATTATACTTAATACTATATGCTATAATAATCACTAATACTATTAGCACAATTCAGGGGAAAAATGGTTTGTGTAAATAGTTAAAAAAAATAATAATAATAGTAATTCTCATAAAGCAATATTATGACTCAAATTATGGGGGGGAAATCACCTACTTAATATTAGGATGAATACAAACTAAATCCTTTAAAAAAGAAAAGAAACTAACAGAAACTCTTCTGATACTATTCATTTAATTTTTATAACCTCAAATGTTAATGTTGTCATAAAGGAATCTTTCTACAAAATAATAATCTCTTACTCTATATAAATAAAAGAGGTTGTGTCAGTACATTGGTCACAACTCGCTCTTTCAATGATATCTTCATGTTACATACCTTGGAGGACCCAGTAAGCAGTATCAGAAAAATTTCTGTCGCAACGCGAGGGAACCCGGAAGTTCGTCGGGTCACGTATGCCGGTATAAAGCCGGAACCGGCAAACCACCCGACACGGAGAGATTTTGCCACAGCGCGCTGCTTTAGAGAGAGACATTGTGTGATAGCCAAGGATTACTTTCACTGCAGGGATTAATCTTTCAAGACACTCACGATTCACCTCTCATTCCGTACTCGAGCTCCCAGATTTGTCATCTATCCTGGTGAGGCCGAGACCAATCTCTCCCGTATACCATTTCATCCATTTTCACTCTGGACTACCATACACACACTCACACACCCACATTGTTTATATTTGTATATATTGGTTTTGGGTGCACCTTTGTTTATTTGTTTGTCTTGTACAATACACTTTGGTTTAATTTACTACAAGGTTTTGTGTCGCGTCTTATATTGTCCCGCCTCGGTTGTGCAATACCGGAAGTGGTGTTTATAAGCCCATATTTTGATTCCCGAATCCGTAATAAATTAACTAGAGATTTAATTTAAATCCAAGCGTTACATAGTGGTGGCCCGTACGGGGAATCGGTATTTTGAGGTATTCTCTGGTTTTGTGTGGCGTGGCTGAACAAAATGGATGCTAATAATGCTAACGCTAATGCTAATGCTAGTGGCACTGTGAAGGCCGACTTTGCTGTAGCTAATAAGGTGCTAGAGGAGGTAGAAGATGCATTTGTAACACGCCGTAACCCTACAGTTGAAATAACATCATTGATTAGTTCTCTATATATATCTGATAGACATGATAATGACAATGATGATATTATTGCTCATGTGTCGGATATTAATGTTGTGCACACAATGCAAACTGAACTAAATCAATGCAAGACGGACATGGTGGCGCTTACAGATAAAGTGAGCTCCGTGGAGCAGGATTTTAGGCAATCCATAGACAGCAGTCTCAACCGAGAAAGTCTTCAAGTCTTCATGATGCAGTGGACGCAAGCTTGGAAGGGCTGAAACGCTACTGCCAGGAGGCTCTCGAGAAAATGGAGAGAGCTATTGTTGACTGTTTTCTGCGGCGTGACGTCATCTGGAAGAACCAGATGAAGAGACTGCGTCTCACTAGTACGCCCACCGCCCACAGGTTACAGGCCTGCACCCCTGCATCTCCACCATCTCATGCTCAACATCCTCCCAGCACTTCAACCACTACAGCTACGGCCAATGTAAAGCCACCAAGCACTCATGCTATCCACGACGTTCCTCCTTGTGTTCCAGTACACTCCTCTGCTCAGCTCACCTCCTCAGTCACACCCTCTTCTTCTTCTCTTTATGCTCGACCATCCATCTGCGTGGAGTTTCCAGCCTTCTGCGACGCGTCAGAGACAGCTGATGTGCTCAACTTCATTGAACAAGCCGAGAAGTACAGTACCTGGAGATCAGACCACTGACCCGCCCAATCCGCCCAAAACTGACCAATCTCTCCCGTATACCATTTCATCCATTACAATAACACTCACTCTGGACTACCATACACACACTCACACACCCGCATACACCACACACATTGTTTATAACTGTATTATATTTGTATATATTGGTTTTGGGTGCACCTTGTTTGTTTGTTTATTTGTTTGTCTTGTACAATACACTTTGGTTTAATTTACTACAAGTTTTTCTGTCGCATCTTATATTGTCCCGCCTCGGTTGCGCAATACCGGAAGTGGTGTTTATAAGCCCATATTTTGATTCCCGAATCCGTAATAAAGTAACTAGCGATTTAATTTAAATCCAAGCGTTACAAACAGAACAAATCAATGTGGTAAATACAGAGTATGTGGAGGACACAGAAATGACTGTATGCCCGTAATGCATCTACAAAATACAAGTGATTGTGTGTGTGCACATGCTTTGTATATGCATATACTGGATATATATACACACATATTTTTAGTTATTCTCTTCTTTTTCCTTCATGGTCACCTTTTTGACCAACTCAAAAAGACAATGCATCCACGTCAAGGTATAAAATCCACAACCTACTCAAGAATTCGTAAGCAATACAGGCTACAAAAACAACTGTAAAAATATAACAAGTTGCAATGATTAAATGTACCAAGAGTTCTGATTACGGTATGATTCGTCCAATATGAAGGTAATTACCCTAAACGGAAGCAGCCCCACCAAAAGAGCTGAACTCTATTCATGTAAGCTGCCTCAAGAGTCATGTAAGTGTAACATCGGGCTAAAAGCAAATTCCGGCTTCATTACTCCGTTCTGGAAACCTGACTGGCCGCAACAGTTTTGTTTCAAGCCATGAGAACAAACCCAATAGCAGCTTAAAGGATGAATAAGGTTTTACATCAACCCTTGCTTGTTTTCCATTAACCTGCCATGCACCCACATTTCTGGACGAGTGTATTTTCATGTTGCCATAGACACCACTTGGGAGGGACAGATGTTTTAAAGTACTCCCACACCATGTGTGCTTACCTCAGTGGAAGCATTCAGGAATCTGACCACATGTGGGACTATTATATAGGACAAGCTTCTGATTTGTCATGTGCAGGCATGTTAGGTAGAACACTGACCATCTGAGGTTAGAATAAGCTTCAGGAAGCATGAGATAGAATACAGGAAGTGGATGAAAAAGGTGTTTAATGTGCTGTACAAGACAGCAGAATTCACAAAAAAAAAAAAAAAAAAAAAAAAATATATATATATATATATATATATATTTATGCCTGGCCAAAAGTAACAGATTGTTAAAAAGGTTAAAGAACCCAGATACAAGAGATTTCACAGGTGTTTGCACTTGATCCTCCTTCAGGAATAAAAACACAAACATTACATCTTTCGCCTATTGCCACACACTTCGATACCAGTCCATATTCTGTGCATTCACGAAAGATATTCAGTATATCCTCCAAGAGCAGAGGATGAGATGTTGACCTGTCAGTATCGAGCATGTTTAATATACACAGATATGCAAGTAGTAAATAGTATGCACTTTTGATCGTAATATAGTCGACAATCGGTTGATTTCCTGTGCATTTCAAGTAATTATGAAAAATGTCCCCTGCCTTTAATCGTATAAAATTCATAAAGCACTTTATACTGCATATTTTTTTTTGTTTTTTACATACCTGACAACGGCTGTGTAACGGAAGCATGCATAAAGTCTGAGGAACATGCATGCATATAATGCCGATAATGCTCACCTTGTATAAAATAGCGGATGATGTACTGTATGTCAAAGAGTCCTTTTATATAATTTTCCTGGGAAAAAAATTATGCTCCATGATGTGGGTTGTACAGTACTTTGTTTTGAAGAGAGTGATATGTAAAATATGTAATAAGGAATATGTGTACAATGATAAATACTAGTTTGCCCTGCGATGGATTGGCACCCTGTCCAGGGTGTACCCTGCCTCATGCCCTAAGCCTCCTGGGGTAGCCTCCAGGTCCCCAAGGATTGTGAGTAAAAACAACCTGGGTGAGGAAACCTTAATTACTCAAAAATGTTAAGTTTGTTACATACATTTCATTGTAAAAATTTGGGTGTCTGTTTACTTCTTGCATGTCTGTGTATTTGCATGTAAATCAGGGCAGCTCCATCTGAACTGTGAATAGACTGTGGGTTCACTTTTCCTCTCTCCAACTCACCGGATAATGCAGTGAAATTTAAGGTCAGTCCAAAACAAGATGCCTTTTGTGATTATCAGAAATTATCTCAAAACTGGCCTGATCTAACTATTAGTATTGTCAGGACATAATATGACACAAAACGACAATTTATTTATTTTTCCCCCTTAGTATTAATCCATAGAAAATATATAGTGACTGTGAAGCTTATAAAAGAAAATACTGCCTCAAATTACCATACAAGAAAAGGCATAGGAAGAAAGAAGAGTACATTTACACTATAAGCCTGTAGTGACTCAAATGAAATTTATCCTAATTTGAAACAGATCCATTTTTTTAGCTTAGTTTTTCAGATCGGATCTGAGTCATTTGGTCCTAAATCAGATTTGCACAACCAGTCAAAAGTTTAGACACTTTCTGATTCCACAATGTTTCCTGATTATTTCTTTCTACATTATAAAACAGCACTGAAGGCAGTTCATATTGAGGTGCTGTTTGTTAATTGGTGATTTCTGAGACTGGTAACTTCTCTTCTGCAGCAGAGGTAAGTTTTGGTCTTGTTTTGCTAGAAAGATCTTCATCGGTCCTGGAATACTGCTCGCTCATTTCATCACGGTGTTTGATGGGTTTGTAAGAACTATTACAGAACAACTGACCATTGTTGTTACTTAATAACAATCATATGTGTGTTATTTTATAGACCCAGTGTTGTTCTATAATGTAGAAATTAATGTCTAGAACTTTGTGTCTAAAACCTTTGACTTGTACGGCATATCAGATTTCAAGACGCATTGATGGGCGATGCGTCCCGTATCAGTGGACAGATTCGTCCTCATTAATGTCAGATAAATTAATTAGCAATTATGAATTTGAACTGTCATAAGATGCAAACCCAATCCGATCAAAAAATTGAACAATGAGACTTTAACGTGAATGTAGCCATAGTTAGTTCCCGGTCCCAAATGCCACACTTGCCGGTTAAAGATCCTCACACACAAAAATATATAAAGAAAGATCAAAATACTTAACATGGTAGCATCGTCCACTTTGCAAGGTGTTCACTGTGTTGATTTATATATTCATTCATCAGTAAAAACCTCACTAAGTGTCACAGTGGTTTAATCACTAATATGTTTACAGCTTAAAAAACAGTTAGCTCGTTTTATTAGGAAATATTACGGCCAGGATCAAAATAGAAATAATAAAAGTGCAAAATGGTGGGACTGATTAAGCGTTTCGCGTGTGCATGTGGGATTGTTTATAAAAAATAAAAATAAAAAAAAATAAAAAAAAAGCAGAGGCCGTCGTAAATTTGATTAGTTAATAGGCTTGTCAAACGGAGCTCAAATAACAGCTTCGTGAAACAAATCCCGAAAGAAAACGATTCTTTAGTGAAGCGCGCACATGATTTAAAACGATAAGTCTGATCTTAATTAACAGGAAATGTTTGGGCACAAGTGCCTGAGTGAGTAATAATTGTGCAGACCCTTGTGTGGTATCGCTGGACGCGGAGTCAGAACTGGAAGGTAATGCGGTTTTAACGATCTCTACAAATACTTCGTAGCCATCAGTGTGGCCGTAAGGAGAACCATAGGGCTTGGCGTTTTATTTAGGACTTGGCTACTGCTTTAAGGAATGGGTGACAGTTCAGTATAAGAAACAAACATTTAACATTAAGTAGAAGTGAGTCATAATTGAGAAAATGTGCCACTGTAAAAAAACAACCAAAATTCAATGACAGAATTCTTGTACACAATACATGAGCTTTGGCATTCAATATGAATTAATAGTTTTGTTATGATAAATAAAAAAAGTAACAATACAATTGTGCAATGCAATGAAAGAAATGATTAGCAAAAAGCATTGAAATAAATGAAACGGAATACATTTGAAGATCAAAAGCCTAAACTCAGTGTTGGTTGCATAGGTGAACTGAGTTGTTTTTTTTGCTACTGAGATTGTAGTGCCACTGGATTTGTAATTTTATGATGCAGCTTATCTCTGGGAAGTTTAGTGAGCCTTGTTGTACTCCTACGCGAGTGGTGCGTGGAGTCTTGCCTCCTCTGTGCCTCTTTTCTTGCTCGTGTGCTTGCGTTTTCCCACATAACCGAGTCCATCCTGTGCTCTGGCTCCGTCGAGAGTTAAAGTCTCTTCGCTTCTTCTAATGACGGATACAAAAGGATTATGGGATGCCATTTCGAATCTCTCTTCCGCAGCTTTGCGAGACGTAGCCTTCTTTTTAGTCCTGGGCTGCGGAGACGGTAATGGCTGGAGCAAAACACGCTGTGTAGCGGAGGACTGTGTGACGACTGTAGTGATGGGCGCCCGCACCGGCGTGGCGGTGCCCAGGCGTGCCAGGGCTACAGGGATCTCCTCCAAAGACTCTGCGGAATCAGAGTGGTACTCAGCCGGGGGGCCGGCAGCCTGCACAGGGGCCAGAGGGGGAAGAGTCACCCGCACAGGGAATGCTGGGAAAGGGAGTCGCTGGCTTAGGGATGAGGACAAAGTGGCAGCGGCTACGGAGGACTCTAGGGATCGGGATGCACAAAGTCAAAACGTACAAAAGTATGGCCTACATGCAAACACAGCACTAAAGAATGGTACTATTCACTAAAATAAAGTGAGATATTTATAATATGGCAACACGGATTGTAATTAGTAATAGAGATGAACACCACAGAACACTATGACTGAGGATAACACACACTGCTTGCGCATAGAAAAAGAAATCATGATTAGGGTGGAATGAATATGAATCACAAAAATAAGGCCACGACTATCACAATGCAAACATCCCACCACATGGGAAAATTACCCCATTCACCAATTACCAGTATTTTTTTTTATAAAATTTTTTTTTTTTGCTCTAAAGACAGCGGATAATTATAAAACATCTTTCCTAACACATCTTTTTTCAACAAAAAATTTTGATGTAAGGTGAAAGAGCAATACAATTTAACCTTTTAAAGTGTTACAAGTCCAGTTACAAAGAAACATGTAAGTATAATAAAGGATTAAAATAATGACAAACAATTTAGCTAGTAGGGAGCTAACTGTTTTGTCTTAAATGCACACTTTAGAGTAGGGAACAACATTTCCTTTCCTCTTTGCATAATTAAAACTTTGATGGAATAACAATTTAGTACGAGATACCAACCAAAAGTCCACAAAAGGAGAAACACAACTGTCACACAGTGTGGCAGAAACCCATGGAAGGTCAGTTAGAAATTGCAAAGTTGACACAGAGCTTATGTTGTCATTTTAATGACTTGGGGCGCACAGGTGCCTTTGCTGTAAATGCATTTGTTCACAAACTGTACTTAGCTGGAAGGAGCTAAGCTGACACTTCTCTCGCTCCAACTGTTTTGACAAGCATATTTGTCACCGTGCAGTGGTAAAGATAAACCGTACAGGTGAAGGAAATTGTGCAGAACTTCTCTTCAAAGCTTTCTGCTGTTTTTGACATGCCTGCCGACTACACTGCCCCTACCATTTACATGCATATTGCATCTAGCGGGCACGTACGTTAGTTTCCAAGGCTGTGAACATGATACGTAGCCGACATGCGTGTGCATAAGTGTTCGTTTATACATCGTAAGCACCAGGGTGTTTTAAAGGTCGTTTTCACATTAGGGTTCCAGGATCGTTTACCGAGAACACTTGACCCGAAAGTCAGGTTTATTTTCATCAGCGAGAGCGCAATCGTTCACCTGAGCACGGAAATAGATCGCTGTGTAGACACGATGTCATCGGTGACATTGATGATCTCTGAAATATGTACATCGATCTCATCCTCTAAACTACATGGCCATAACTGATCAAGTAAGAAGGCACTAAAAAGCGTTGCTCTTGACATTCCAAAAAAAATAAAATAAAACATAAAAACAAACATTAGTCATAGCACGAGATATTTTAAGTACTTAGGGTCAACGGTCGAGAGCAACGGAGAGTGTTCAAAGGAGGTGAAGAGACGAGTACAGGCAGGTTGGAATGGGTGGAGAAAAGTGTCAGGTGTGTTGTGCGATAAAAGAGTATCAGCGAGAATGAAAGGAAAGGTGTACAGGACAGTGGTGAGACCAGCAATGCTCTACGGCTTAGAGACAGTGGCACTGAAGAAAAGACAGGAGGCAGAGCTAGAGGTAGCAGAGCTGAAGATGTTGAGGTTCTCTTTGGGAGTGACAAGGATGGATAGGATCAAGAATGAGTTCATCAGAGGGACAACCCATGTTAGATGTTTTGGAGATAAAGTCAGAGAGGCCAGATTGAGGTGGTTTGGACATGTTCAGAGGAGAGAGTGTGAATATATCGGTAGAAGGATGCTGAGGTTGGAACTGCCAGGCAGGAGGTCTAGAGGAAGACCAAAGAGGAGATTTATAGATGCAGTGAGAGAGGACATGAAGTTAGTTGGTGTGAGAGAAGAGGATGCAGAGGATAGGGTTAGATGGAGGCAGATGATTCGCTGTGGCGACCCCTGAAAGGGAACAGCCGAAAGACAAAGAAGAAGTCATAGCACGAGAGTTAACATCATCTTTCTCATCTTCACAAAGCAAGTAGGTGCAAACTGTCACCTGCTGTATCAGTGTGTAAATACGCAAGTGTACCAGAGTACTGAGAACAAAAACAATGTGGGAAGTGGGGAAGCCGACATTCCTGGGCACGGTACAAATCAATCGTGCCTAACGTGAAAACACCCCAAAATGCTACTATTCCATTTTATAGGTGATAAACCTTAGAGAAGTACACCAGGCATTTAAAAACCAGATTTAGTCCCTGCGTTGTTAGTTTATACAAATCATCAACTAAACACAAAGGCTGATTGTGTCTTAGTGTTTGTGTGTTACCTTGCTCAGCTGAATGATGTGCCATGGGTCTGCCTCTGCTCATCTCTGTGACTCGCTCATTGTTTACTTCTGCTGGTATTTTATGCACTTTCTTTTTCTTCTGAAGAAAAAAAAAAGCAAACCAGGAAAGAATAGTAGCTTAAACTTAAATACCATGGATCAGGTCTAGTTATTTCCCTGTTCAAAAAACAATCCAACTCAATATATGGGTAGACCCTCCACAGGGCACGTGTGTAATGAGATAAAATTCCACTGTTAGCCCTAACTTCAGAACTGAGTGAAGTGGTGCTGTGCATGGACTTGTACGCTCATATCTAATCCGTATCTTGGGACAGGATTCATGCAGAAATAAATAATACTGCTTGTTATTCTTTTTTGTTTTGGCCAGAGCTTGCTCATTCATATTCTATACTGCTTAAACTGGACAGGGCCGCGTGGACCTGAAGCCTATTTCAGGAGCACACGTGGGTGGGGGACACTTGGACAGGGTGTCAATCCTTCACAGGGCACAGGCGTGCACGCACACACACTTATAAAAGAAATACATGGAACCTTTAATGCATTATACAATTTGTCCATTAGATTTGGCTAAAATCTGAAGAGAGGCCCATATTATGAAAGCCCCTGAGAATCCACATCATCTCCAAATAGCCACACCACATGTGCGACAACGTGCTCCGTCTCGGTTCCCTAACGAGTAATCCATGTGACCCTGGTATAGTCTGAGTCAAACCTGAGTGTTTTTGGACGGACGGGGCGGTGGTTTCTGCTCCGTGGACACAGTAGGGAGGAGTTCCTCATCAGCCATTCTTTCTCGCGAGCGTCTGATCCTGCCGTTAACGTACAACCTTTTGTAAGAAGACACGGCATCGGATTAGTACAGCACACAAGAACATGAAATAAACCAGCATACTGTATTCAGTTTTGTTACAACCCTTTGTAAGGTGACCATGTTGAGTTAAGAATGGCCGTAAAAAAGAAGACCAAAATTACTTTAATTCTCCATCAATCTTTACAGCTATCCGTCAGAAATGATAGCAAACGGTGTTGACAATTTAAGCCCTTGGTTAAAACATTCCACTTGTTGTGATGGGTCAAACACAAACACACACCTCTATTTGTGTATAAATAATACACACAGCATGTCCGTTGAAGTTGCCAAGTGATCTAATCTTATTAGTGATTCCCATCAGGTGATAAAACTGACTCTCTCACCATCTCTTAATTTATCAGTTAAAATGAGATCACCAAGATGTTTCGAAATGATTCCCGGTAAAAGGGAATGCTTGCAACAAGGATAACGTATTACAAATCCTTAGGTAGAATTTCAGCTGAAAGAGCAGTCGAACAAGTGTTTATTTCATTAGTGCTGCCTGACTGTTTCACATTTAATCAATGTAGCAGTTGAAATTTCAGGAAAATTGCTTCTTTTTCATCTTCTTTCGCCTTTTCCTTCTCCATTTCAATGTGCAAAGTGTCATCTGAGGCATGGGAAAGCAAACCGGATTCGCGCTTTGTTTGTGTTGTTTTAAATGCTCACCATGACAACACAACAAATGCCTGCTATTGCAAAAATACATTCGGTTTCATTCTTACGAGTCGTGCGCACGCCAGCTTTGAAATGTGACCACTGAACTAGAGATGGAGATCTGTCACACTTTCAAAACCTCTCACGGAGCTATATAAAATAAACAGATGCTAAATATGTTCAGCATATAACTCTGGTTTAAGTAGAGAAAGAACACTGTATGTGATACAGATTAAAAACACCACGCCACATCCCTTTTTTTTTTTTTTTTTTGCCCCGTGTTTGCAAAAAAGAGAAATGTCAAAGAAGAGAGAAAAAAACCCTGCCACCATCACAATTTAGTTCCTGGCACATAACCACAAGTTTTCTCTGTTTAATAAACTGCATTTTATTTCCTTTCTAGCGAATCTCACTGATCTAGTACTGACTTGCTCAATACAATAAAATAACATTTTACTGTAATGTCTTTACGTGAAGCTTTATGTGGAATAAACACACAAATAAGCCACCAAACGATCATTCTTTCAACAGACTCGACTGCTAGAGTAAAGTTTAAATATACATAAATACATAGTCAGAGTCTGAGCAGTGGTGCCCTGTGAAAATGTTATGGCACCCATATTGTAGTTCTTAAGTTAAAAAATGTTTTTAGCAAAAATATGTAAAAAAAAAAAAAAAAAATTATAAAAAATTTAATTTGACATTTAAGGCAAACACATTCCTCAGAAACTGTTGCTGGGTATACAGTAGTAATGTGCAAAACTTAAGGCACATGCAAATACATGCTGTAGGGTACTGAATAGAAAAATAATAATAAATAATAATAATTTGAAGAAAAAAGACAAAACTATGAAGCCTAGAAAACTCTAAAGAAACAAATTCAGTACTCAACGAACTGATGACCCTTTAGTCTCAGGAACACTGTGTTCAGTTTTATACGGAAATTAGCGAGTTTTACTGAGCATCCCGCAGAACCACCCACAGTTCTTCTGAGGAATTTGATTGTTGTACCTGCTTCATTTTTGCATGCAAAACTTTTTTTTGCATTTCCTCTATTTATTTATTTTTTGTCTGGAAAGTGGTCACTTATACAATGTGTTGCTTTATTTTCTGGCAGATGTGTACATACTGTATATCACACAGTGTATATACTTTTTTACTTAAAATTTTGTGTTGGACTACTAATGCTTGAAAAACTAAATTTTTTTTTGCACAAAGTCATACAATAAAAAAAAAGGAAAGAAAATCCATAGACACAACGTGCCTAAAACGTAGTACTGGATATAATTGTATAATAATATTGTATACAATTGTTAATCCTGCAAGCACAAGTACAACACAATATTAAAATAGTTGTTGCTAAAAACTAATCAAAGATGAAACTTCATCAACGACTGAAGTCATTTTAAGATGGATTTTGACCGTCTTGTTGCCGTACATATAAGCAATATGCGTTCAGTTGTCTTACTCTGGGTTTCCACGTGAGCTCCTCGTGACGGGTTCCTCCATCTCCATGTCAGGATTGGTGTAGCCTAGAGTTCCCGAGTAGCTCACATCCTACAAATAAAACCAGACATTTGACTTTTTTTCCTCAGAAAATATAAATTCTACTAGGAATTCATCTTTAGTAAGCACTTCTTAGTCAGGGTCTTGGATTGCAGAAAGGCTGGTTATGAGGTGGAAAAAAACACGATGCAGATGAGATGACATTTAAAAAAACGTGTCCTAACCATTCAAATTTATAGGATTAAACCTCCAAGCAGGTACCAGCCCACTATAGTTTAAGATGGTAGAGCTCCCTATTGCTTCGCCAACAGCATTGTTTTGCTTAAGGCTTACCTTTACCTCCAGGACATAGGTGTAGGCCTGAAACTGAATATGATTAAAGCTCTTTCAATTCAGCTCATTAGTGAATGGATTTTTATGCACCTGCACATCCACTTCTATATAACGCTTTTAAACAGCGACACAAAGAGCTTTCTGGAACCAGATATAGTCTATAGACGAAAACATTTCAGTATCAAAGGTTTTTAAACACGTTTTTACCAGGGATTTCCTGCAAGAAATACAGGCAGCAAAGGCAAAAGCAGCAGATGCTGAGATCAGCGAATTACATATGACTGTACTATGAGTTTCTTCTACTTGAGTTTCTTTTGGTGTCCAAAAGCTTTAAGACAGCATATGCCATATATTATAGCTCTCCATGAGAACAAAACAGATGATCTCACTAATTAGTTCAAGTTTATTTGGCTCAAGAGTTGTGCTATTAACTGAAAACTGGCTATGTGACAATAGCATTCAGCTTCTGGAGCCATGGCCTGAGTCACCTCCAGACCTAAACCCAGGAGAAAACTGTTGGACAATGGTCAAGAAGGCAGTAGCAGTCATGAAGCTGTCTTCTCATGATCTCCAGGAAGCAATTAAGCAGGCATGGATTGAGTGAGTACCAGAGTACGGCAGATGTCTATTTGACTCTATGCCCAGCCGGATCCGGCAGGTTTTGAAGACTTAAGGACATCATACTCAAAATGGATTTTTGTACAGCAATTTCACTGCAGAAAAATAAATTACTCTTATTATCTTGATTGGCATCCAAAATTTGAGAAAGTAATTAACAGACAGAATTTCACTTTTTTCCCCCCTCAACTCATGTATGCTTTTGTTATAATGAAGTTACACTGCCCCCTTGAGGTGACAAACTGTTACCGAACAAGCTTTTCTATCTTCCTCTTCCCGCTTTTCATTTAAAAAAAATTGCACTTAGCAATCAAAGTAAAGAATAATTCCATAATTAATCCTCAAATAGATACCGAGATCAAAATTTGCACGGCACAACTTCACCATCAACACTGAAGACTATGGGTAAGTCACAATGTTGAAACAATGCATTTGCAACCATAGAATCATATGGAAGTTGTAGGGTGGGTGTCCACATGCTCTCACACACCATTGTCCAGCACATATGATGCACAGACTTGACCAGAACCTACTAGGCCATGATGGTGAAGGCGGATTAAAAAAAAAAAAAAAAAAAAAAAAAAAAGGTGAATACATTTTTTTTTAAATATTTGTAAACTAATAACTAGCATCTTTCACTGGCTAGGAGATAAAAATTATTGTAAAACTTAAAGATTTACAGTAATTGAGACCTTTGCGTGTAAACAGGCCTTGAACATTTACTTGTAGCTCATTCGAAACCTGTGTGCTTGTTTTGTTCACCTTAATGACGTTCATCTTGGGAACTCCAGGCTCATTCCCTGAGGGGCCTTTGTTAGTGTCGCTTGCGTCTGGTCGATGTCTCTGTCGAACGATGTACTCATAGGTACTCAGCCTGTTCCACACTGACAGAAAAGAGATGAAGAGAGATAAATAACGTGCCAACACAAAGCGATTAGTGATAAATTATGAATTTGCACGGTAGTCTGGGAAACATCTGAACATGATGTGCTGCTGTCTTTTACATCGTAAGGAGTTTAGACTGACACACTATGCTCAGGTGAGTTTTCTGTTGGACCGAGGGTTTGCTGGGTAAAACGCAAAAAAATAAAAATTAAATACTCCTTCACTCTATGTGGCATGGACTAAGTTTCCTGTTATGCAAGTACATTGAATTAATATCAACCATACTCAACTGCTATGCCACTGAGGATATTATAGTAAAAATGTTTTCTGCTTCAAGTTATTTTATATATATTACTACGTTACTGAAAAAAAATTATACATTACATTTCTAGACATTAATTACAAGTATGAAAAGCTATTCAACCCATTTTTTCGCCCACTTTTAATCACAATGCACTTTTATAGAATAATATTTTTAATATGGGCTACTGTGCAAAAGCCATCCGTATACCTACTGTAACCAGTTGTAGAGGAATAATTTAAGATAACTAAAATATATTTAAGATATATATAATAACGATTAATAAGTTTAACTTTAGGAGGAATAACTTAATTGACTTAATTCTAACTTAAGGCATGAACCAGTGAGAAACAGGTGTAGATGATGACAGATGTTCACACCGGTGATTAGTATACCACTGATGTTGTATGGTGAGTGGTTGGAACAGACAAGAGAGGAAATGAGGTTGCTACTGAGGTTACCAATTATTTAAATTGCATCGTTAAGCATATTGCAGCCTGTTGCAGTAAAATATTTTTGTCATTTATTTTATTTAAATTAACATGAAGAAATGAAGGATGGTGGGATACTTTTCCACAGTACTGTATCGATATTTCACATTGATCTAAATTTATATAAAAAAATAAAATATACTTTAAAAATTTTTAGCCCAGCCTTTACATTAACACATTCTTTCCTCTGACTTTATTTTAAATGAAAATATTTGTAAATACTTTCACGGCGTGCGCCCAAATCAATATCGATCCTCGCTCACTCCGAGGCACACTAGATAGGCGGCCTCCCCTATCTGCAGGTGTGCGAAGGAGCGGGGTCACGGAATTAGGCATGGCCTAATATATTTACATGTAGGCATTTGGCAATATTATATATATATATATATATATATATATATATATATATATATATATATATATATATATTATATTCACTGCCGGAGCTTTTGCGGCTCTCGTGCTTTCACAAGGGAGCTGGATAGTGGTGACCCTGCCGACGAAGATGAAAAGGCCGCAGGGAGGATCACGTCAGACGTCAGAGAGGAATCCCGTCTGAGGCCGCGTCCACAGAGAGAGCTGGGAGGGGGCGGTCCGGCGAGGGGAGAGTCAGCGCGAGTGGACGGAGGCAGGAGCTGCTGTCGACGCGGGCCCATGCTGCTACTCTGTCCACCAGACTGTGCCAGCATGCCAGCGGGGCACTGCCCACCAGATCTGCACGTGCACATTCTTTCCTTCCCTATCTTTTCATCCCTTTCCATCCCTAATGTTTCCTAAATAAATTACTCTTTTTCCCATAAGACCTCGCCTCATGTCCGTGCCTTATGGGTCTGCCCGTGAAACATGGGTTGAACCTGTTACAATACGGATGGTGCCTACAGTCAACAATCTTAAAATCTCTTTCTCACACACAGACAGTGATAAACACTGCAATCACAAACAGCAGCTATGTGCACTGCAAACAGCACTCGATAGTTCCTCCAGAAGTCTTTGTTATTCTGTTATTTTACTGTTAATCAGGACTCAATAATTACAACCATCATAATGAAGGACTCTAGTCATTACTAATCACTAATTAGAATAAAAAAATATTTTGATCTAAAGAGCAGCATCTTTATTTTGGCAGTGTGTGTGTGTGCTTCTGGACTGTCTTGTGGTTCACCATGAGACCATATAATCAACACACACAGCTAGGGCTGCAACTACAGTGGGTGCACAGGCAGTATGCGACTTCTACCGTCGCAGCGTATGGCGTCAGCATTTGGGTTTGTGCGTTTGCTGGCTTTTACCACTGAGTGGCGCTATATAACTATAGACTGACGCCTCAGGCATCAGCTCGTTCTCTCCAGGCTTAATGAGGCGCAGGTCGTCCACAGCTGCACGTCGTTGCAGATAAAATAAAGTGAAACATTGTAAATAAACGAATTCATAATCACAGTAGTAACATTACAGTACAAATTTATAATTAAAATTAAATTCAGTTTTTTAGGATCGAATTTAAGCAACGTAAACGTTGTAAACTGTGTAATTATAGTAGAAAGGCTACGTGTAGGGTCTTGTGTCATCTTGGAGCTTTCATAAGACTCATAAGACTCTACTTTTATTTAGGTGCACACACAATGACGAAAAACTTTATGATTTTGTTAAATAAATAAAGTAAACGGGGTTCTGTATTGATTTTGGTGCGTCAGAAAATGAACCCAAGCTCCGTGTATACTCGCCTCACAGACGTGAAAAATATATACTTATAGAAAGAGAAATATCTGCTTTAATATAAACTAATGAAAAAAAAATTAGATTATGTCATTCGTATGAGAAGTGAATTATAGGCGCGCTCACTGACGACGAGATGACATGATCAGCACAGCCAAAGGAATCACTACCTTATCAATGAATTATTAAAATGGTCAGAGTGAATTTCCCCCGCTGTTTTAACAAATATTTGAAGTAGATAACAGTAGCCCACATTTATAAAAGCATTTTTATTTATATAAAACTATAAATAAAAATAATAATAATAATCCGGCATTTATTATTAGGTGTGCCCGCTGCCAAAGTTCTTCAGTAACAAACCTATAAAACATGTACATCTGTATGAATAAATTGTTTAAATGTGATCAGTGATTTATGTAAATGACTCAGTTTAGATGTAAGTAAATGCTAGGGACTGACATCGGCGTGCGTTTCTCCCAGCGCCGCATAGCGCTTATTTAACACCATTAATATGTGTTTGCTGAAAGAGATATCTAATCTCTCATATCGGCGCGCGCGTTCATCTGACTTTAGATCAAAACTCGGCAAAGACTCTACTTTTATTTAGGTGCACTCACAATGACGAAAAAACTTTATGATTTTGTTAAATAAATAAAGTAAACGGGGTTCTGTATTGATTTTGGTGAACTTGAGCGCGTCAGAAAATGAACCCAAACTCCGTGTATACTCGCCTCACAGATGTGAAAAATATATACTTATAGAAAGAGAAATATCTGCTTTAATATAAACTAATGAAAAAAAAAATATTAGATTATGTAATTCGTATGAGAAGTGAATTACTGTATAGGCGCGCTCACTGACGACGAGATGACATGATCAGCACAGCCATAACCAAAGGAATCACGATCTTATCAATGAATTATTAAAATGGTCAGAGTGAGTTTCCAGCCTGTTTAACAAATATTTGAAGTAGATAACAGTAGCCCACATTTATAAAAACATTTTTTATTTATATAAAACTATATAAAAAAATAATCCTGCGTTTATTTTTAGGTGTGCCCGCTGCCATAGTTCTTCAGTAACAAACCTATAAAACATGTACATCTGTATGAATAAATTGTTTAAATGTGATCAGTAAATGCTCCTTGCTACTGTAGTGACTGACATCGGCGTGCTGAAAGATCTAATCTCTCATATCGGCGCGCGCGTTCATCTGACTTATTATTTCAATTCATACTGTACAGCTGTTAGAATTGGGGCAATCATAACGAATCAAGAGCCTGTGATTATATTGCATAAATATTATTTTGTACAGACAAATATCTGAATTTTTATTTATTTATTTTTTAGATTTTTTTTTAAAACAAATCTCTCAAAAATAGTAAGATGTATTTTGGTTTCATACTGCAAACGAAAAACGAATCCAGGGTCTTGTGTCATCTTATATTTTGTGTTCTTTAAATTTGTAGTAGATTTATTAAATGAAATAAATTACACTAAACGGGGTTCTGTATTGTTTTCGGTGAACTTGAGCGCGTCAGAAAATGAACCCAAACTCCGTGTATACTCGCCTCACAGATGTGAAATATAAGTACTGAAGTACTGTAGATAACAGCCCACATTTATAAAAGCATTTTTTATTTATATAAAACTATTAAAAAAATAATAATCCTGCGTTTATTTTTAGGTGTGCCCGCTGCCACAGTTCTTCAGTAACAAACCTATAAAACATGTACATCTGTATGAATAAATTGTTTAAATGTGATCAGTGATTTTGTTTAGATATAAGTAAATGCTCCTTGCTATAGGGACTGACATCGGCGTGCTGAAAGATCTAATCTCTCATATCGGCGCGCGCGTTCATCTGACTTTAGATCAAAGTTAAAGGCGCACACGCAGGATCATGCAAACGTTTCCCCTCCTCTTTCATAAAAAATGAACAATCCGACACGAGCAGATTTGTTTCAGTCAGAATATTTATCAATCATAAAGAGAGGCGACATATACTTGCTGATTAAACACTGCATTTTTAAAGTGAAAGCGCGCGATGTGAGCAGCTTTAATTATTGATAATTAAATCATTATTAAATGGTGGACATAAAAAGCAAAAAGAATAATAATATTATTTTGATTATTATTATCATGTTCTTTTGCTGTTTGAGCGTCTGTGGATTCCAAAATTGACATTTTTACCGTTTTTTAATCACTGAAATGGAAGAGATACTGTACTGTAGAAAGGTTCCTTATCATAACGTGCCTTGTATTGTTTTTTAATCACTCGATACACGACCCATCATTTTTAATGCTATTTTACAAAGGGTAAATACACATGGAATAATTTTATTTGGTTTGTTTATTTATAAATAAAATTAAAAGTAATTAAAAACAGTGTAGAGTGATTAATAACACTACATGTTATGGTAAGAAAAATCTCATTCTTGCTCATTCTAGTTTCTCCGAGTGTATACTGTAGGTGAGAACAGCTATTCAGTATCATTTGCATTTGTATGTGTCTGACTTTGCAAAGCACACCTGTAAAACCTGTTTAACAGGTAAATGCTCCTCGCTGCGCTGTTTGGGGGAGGGGCACGCAGAATGACGATTTGGTCAGCTGTGTGAACGCTCGCCCTTTAGATGTTGCGCGCGCACTACACGGCGAAAAATATGTTAGTATATCATGACTGAAATCATGACTGAAATATATGTTAGTATATCATGACTGAAAAAAGTTTATGTAATTTGTATAAAACGTGGATTACTACAGCGCATCCACTCACAGCCGAAACAAAAGACATCAACGGCTCTGCCTATTCAGAGGCTCTGCCTATTCAGTAAAGAAAAACACTACTGTTATTATTTCAACTCATACTGTACAGCTGTTAGAATTGGGGCAGGGATATTATGCCAATATTAAATATTATATACGATATTAAATTTCAAGTGAGTTGGGAGTTTGCAAGGCAGAGAAGGATGCTCTTCGGAGTGAGTTGCGAGTTTGATGAGACGGCATAAATATTTAATACAGCAAATTAAATATTTTGGTTTATATTTTGGTTTATATTATATGGTTAATGTATTTTGGTTTATATTGCAAACGAATAACGAATCAAGAGCCTGTGATTATATTGCATAAATATTATTTTGTACAGACAAATATCTGAATTTTTATTTATTTATTTTTTAGATTTTTTTTTAAAACAAATCTCTCAAAAATAGTAAGATGTATTTTGGTTTCATACTGCAAACGAAAAACGAATCCAGGGTCTTGTGTCATCTTATATTTTGTGTTCTTTAAATTTGTAGTAGATTTATTAAATGAAATAAATTACACTAAACGGGGTTCTGTATTGTTTTCGGTGAACTTGAGCGCGTCAGAAAATGAACCCAAACTCCGTGTATACTCGCCTCACAGATGTGAAATATAAGTACTGAAGTACTGTAGATAACAGCCCACATTTATAAAAGCATTTTTTATTTATATAAAACTATTAAAAAAATAATAATCCTGCGTTTATTTATAGGTGTGCCCGCTGCCACAGTTCTTCAGTAACAAACCTATAAAACATGTACATCTGTATGAATAAATTGTTTAAATGTGATCAGTGATTTTGTTTAGATATAAGTAAATGCTCCTTGCTATAGGGACTGACATCGGCGTGCTGAAAGATCTAATCTCTCATATCGGCGCGCGCGTTCATCTGACTTTAGATCAAAGTTAAAGGCGCACACGCAGGATCATGCAAACGTTTCCCCTCCTCTTTCATAAAAAATGAACAATCCGACACGAGCAGATTTGTTTCAGTCAGAATATTTATCAATCATAAAGAGAGGCGACATATACTTGCTGATTAAACACTGCATTTTTAAAGTGAAAGCGCGCGATGTGAGCAGCTTTAATTATTGATAATTAAATCATTATTAAATGGTGGACATAAAAAGCAAAAAGAATAATAATATTATTTTGATTATTATTATCATGTTCTTTTGCTGTTTGAGCGTCTGTGGATTCCAAAATTGACATTTTTACCGTTTTTTAATCACTGAAATGGAAGAGATACTGTACTGTAGAAAGGTTCCTTATCATAACGTGCCTTGTATTGTTTTTTAATCACTCGATACACGACCCATCATTTTTAATGCTATTTTACAAAGGGTAAATACACATGGAATAATTTTATTTGGTTTGTTTATTTATAAATAAAATTAAAAGTAATTAAAAACAGTGTAGAGTGATTAATAACACTACATGTTATGGTAAGAAAAATCTCATTCTTGCTCATTCTAGTTTCTCCGAGTGTATACTGTAGGTGAGAACAGCTATTCAGTATCATTTGCATTTGTATGTGTCTGACTTTGCAAAGCACACCTGTAAAACCTGTTTAACAGGTAAATGCTCCTCGCTGCGCTGTTTGGGGGAGGGGCACGCAGAATGACGATTTGGTCAGCTGTGTGAACGCTCGCCCTTTAGATGTTGCGCGCGCACTACACGGCGAAAAATATGTTAGTATATCATGACTGAAATCATGACTGAAATATATGTTAGTATATCATGACTGAAAAAAGTTTATGTAATTTGTATAAAACGTGGATTACTACAGCGCATCCACTCACAGCCGAAACAAAAGACATCAACGGCTCTGCCTATTCAGAGGCTCTGCCTATTCAGTAAAGAAAAACACTACTGTTATTATTTCAACTCATACTGTACAGCTGTTAGAATTGGGGCAGGGATATTATGCCAATATTAAATATTATATACGATATTAAATTTCAAGTGAGTTGGGAGTTTGCAAGGCAGAGAAGGATGCTCTTCGGAGTGAGTTGCGAGTTTGATGAGACGGCATAAATATTTAATACAGCAAATTAAATATTTTGGTTTATATTTTGGTTTATATTATATGGTTAATGTATTTTGGTTTATATTGCAAACGAATAACGAATCAAGAGCCTGTGATTATATTGCATAAATATTATTTTGTACAGACAAATATCTGAATTTTTATTTATTTATTTTTTAGATTTTTTTAAAAGCAAATCTCTCAAAAATAGTAAGATGTATTTTGGTTTCATACTGCAAACGAAAAACGACCTATAAAACATGTACATCTGTATGAATAAATTGTTTAAATGTGATCAGTAAATGCTCTTTGCTAGTGACTGACATCGGCGTGCTGAAAGATCTAATCTCTCATATCGGCGCGCGCGTTCATCTGACTTAACGTTTCAGCCATTCATACATGCATTGTGCTGTTGTTTGTACACACTTACACACTTACACACTGGTTGTATAGCGCACTTATGGAATGAATACGATGAGATGACAGAGTGGAGGTTTAATACATCTATCTCACACGCGGGGCCATAAGTGCGGTTCATTATGATTCGGTGCGAGTTTTGGTGCTGTTATTACGTTTCCATCTTACCACGCAAAAAAATAAACATGTTTAACATGCGGAAGATCTTCGCGGAATTTTTCACGCGGAAGCATGGAAACGTAATCACAGCGCAAAGACTCGGGGTGAATCATGATCAAGCCTACGGTCACAGCGCGAGACCGAGCAGGTGCGATAGGGGTATAACACACCGCATCTCACAGCGAGTCAAACCGCATACAGTAAGTGAATACTGTAGGGGTATTAAACATTACAATCACACAGAAACATGAATGGATGCGGGGTTTGAAACTCCCATGGTTATTTTCTCATTTAACTAAATCAAATTTCATAAAAATAAAACGTGTCAAAAGAAAAACCCATAAAGTTATGGATAATGGCTAATGATGAATGAAACATATTTTAAACAAAAAGCAGCGAGCAGCTGGACATCGGGACGGGGAGTGTAAGTACGACGCACGCGCAGGTCTGAGCAGCTCAAGAAGCTCCATAATCTGTTGCCTTGGAAGGCAAAACTTTTATTTATATATATTTTTTAATAACGACCACGGGGAAAATATGAAAAGGGCTGAAGTTTTAGCTTCAAATCTTCAAGTTTTAGCTTTTAACTTCAAATATTTGAAGTAGATAACAGTAGCCCAAACCTGTAACTTTCCATGTAAAACAGGTACATCTGTATGAATAAATTGTTTAAATGTGATCATCTGACTTTACAGTAGATCAAAACTCGGCAAAGCGCACTCTTTTCCATTCACACACAGCTGTTTGTTTATCTTTCATAAAAAATGCTCCCGATATGAGCCGACACGAGCAGCTTTAATTATTGATAATTAAAACATTATTAAATGGTGGAAATAAACAGCAAAAAGATTAATATTATTCTTTTGATTATTATTATCATGTTCTTTTGCGTCTGTGGATTCCAAAATTCCAAAAAACAGAGAGTCTGTCTAAACAAAATAAAACCAATGTTTTCTAACTCATATTTTTTTTATATACAGTAAACATACAGTAAAACATCATTCATCATTAAAACATCACACAACTGAATCGCAGAAAAAAATCAGCAAAAATATTATTTAGTACAAGGCAATCTTTGGATCCTTGATGAGACGGCATAAATATTTAATACAGCAAATTAAATATTTTGGTTTATATTTTGGTTTATATTATATGGTTAATGTATTTTGGTTTATATTGCAAACGAATAACGAATCAAGAGCCCGTGATTATATTGCATAAATATTATTTTGTACAGACAAATAGCTGAAAAAAAAAATAGTTTTTTTTACGACGAATCTCTCAAAAATAGTAAGATGTATTTTGGTTTTATACTGCAAACGAAAAACGAATCCAGAGCCTGTAATTATATTTATATTTAATTATGTCATAACTATTATTTTGCACAAATACTGTAAATCTCTGAATAAAACAATGATATTTTATTCACAAATGTAAGACAATATTAGCTCGCACTTCGTCTGGCACTGAACCAAAATATAATGTAATGAGAGGCCCCGATTATACTGCATACATCTTTTTTATTGATTTATTTTTTATTATCTATTCTGGAAGTTTGCTCTATTTGTTTTAGTTATTTCTATATTTAAATCTTGATGTCTTAAACTCTAACAACTGTAAGTATTGTCGAAATAATTTTTTTGAAAGCCCTAGTGCTGTTGTTTGCGCTGTTTTCTTTAATAATAACACTAAACAGATAAAAACAGAGAGTCTGTCTAAACAAAATAAAACCAATGTTTTCTAACTCATATTTTTTATATTTATAGTTTTACATGTTTGTTGGATGTGTAAATTATCATAATTGTAGTATTACTTTGCTACAACATATTGTTTTGACTTTATTATGACTTAAGCTCTGAATATATTTAAAAACCGATACGACGGAAAATGTCAATTTGCGCCACCTGGCGGTCATTTCACGAATTATTTTGAAATGCTCCTGGTTTATTTCGGCCGCTGCCGCGTTTCCACGGCGGTGAGTGCGACGGTAATGAGCAGTCTGGTTGTCACACCACTGTAGGGCTGGGCCGATTAACGATATCATATCGAATCGCGATTTATTTTGATTTTAAAAATGATGAAAAGCTCTAGACATTTTTTGCTCGATCTGGATTAATCTAAGAGCCAATCACACAGCAGAACAACGCGTGCCGTGCGGGTCAAAGTTAATTTCCTACCGCACTTTGCGAAGCAAACATGACACCAGGACGACAAAAAAAAAAAAATATGAGTGGAAGCAGCGACGAAAGTGAATCCAACCTCGAGTTATTATCCAAAGATGTTGAAATTGTCGACAAAAAAGGTAGCACGAACTCCGTTATATGAACGCATCACCCAAACGACCACACCGAGAGCATGAAAATGCGGGCCGATGCTACTCCGTCAACTAGCAGGGCTAGCAGTGGGGCTGTACCAAAGCAGATATCGATCGTGTCGTCTTTCGTGGCCATTACACCTTATGAAAGGTGTTCCAAAAGGAGCAAGGATATAACCAGGGCCGTTTCTAACTTTCTAGCGAAAGATATGATGCCCCTAAGCACACGAGGCTAAAGTTAGCTCCTTATTCGCAGCTTCCGATTCGTTTGGCTCCTTATTGCGCAGCGTCTCATTCTGCGGCTGAAGTTAGCTCCTTATTCGCCTCATTACTAACGGGTGTGTTCACGTTGGCGAAAGCTGCGCAGTTTATCAATAAAACGTTATTTTGGTGGCTTAAACCATTCTGGCCAAGAAAATATGAATTATACAACACCTAGCAGGTACTCAACTATATAGTAAAAGTGAAATTGTCCTGGCCCAGATTGATAGCTGCATAATTCATTCCATTTTTGTTGTCATTGCATGCTTCAGCCATTATGTCAGTTTATTGGAGCAGTGTGAAATAGCCTTCATTTAACTCTGAATTGTGGGATAAAAAGACAGTCCTAGTGTGTGTGGTCTAAATGTTGCTTCTCATTATTGTTTAAAAATCTCAAAACATTGTAATATATCATCACAAGATACTTTTTATAATCACAAACAAGTATTTTTTTAATAAAAATCTTTGCCTTGTAAAGATTCTGAGTATGTGCCTATAGTATCTTAATTTTTAAGGGCAAATCTGTTTTTGTTAATAAACTATACTTTAAAATGTAATTTAATGAACCTTTTAATTTTTTTGGCTTCAGTTTAATTTCAGTTGTTCAACATTGATATTCAATAA